>VZTX01017175.1:208267-290402 GCA_013400915.1 Pardalotus punctatus
CAGCGCGGCCGCTCCGCACGCTCAGCCCGCGGCCATCCCCGCCCGCTGCCCACCCGCACCCCGCACCCCCCGGGCCGCACGAGTGAGACCCCCGGGCTGCGGGAGCAACAGGGTGCCCGCGGTCCCTGCGAGCCCGCGGCGGCTCCCGGGCCGCTACTCACATGGCGAGGGGCCGGGCGGGGCGAGCTGCCTCCCTCTCCAGCAAAGATGGCTTTCGGCTCCGCGCCTGCTGCCAGCAGTCTCCTACTGTTGTAGGCACTGTTGTTGGGAGAGGAGGGGTAGGCACCGGCTACTGAGCATGCCTGCGCCTCACATCACAGAGTAGGAAGGAGAGGCGAGGCACGGAGGTACCCCCTCCACACCCTCATGCCAGGCGGGAGCGAGTCCTGGAGTGACGAAGGTGAAGGCAGCCTCCGGCTCCTGCCCGCATCCCGCCTCCTCCCGCACCGAGCAGGCAAAGTCGCGCTGGGTGTGGTCACCGGAGCGGGCTCATTCCAGCCAGCAGCCTTTGGGGGGATTTAGGTGAAAACCATGGCGTGTTTCTGTAACCACCTCTCCTCTCTAGAAAGAAAAAAATTTAAAAAAGGAGGAGAATGACCAAAGGTTCTGCTGTTCAATCCCTGCTGTCATGGGTGAGTACTTGTGAATGAAAACACATAACACAGAGTGAATCCAGAGACAAATAAGCTACTAGATCAACCACTGATTCTGGAAAGGTTGTGTCTCTCAGATGAAGTACAGTCCTTGCTTCTGGCTTAGACTTCACCTCACACTCAACCTAAATCCAGGCATCCAACCTCACCCTTCATTAACATTAGCACCTCCCTTGCACGCCCCATGCCCCTGTACATAACAAAACTTCTTCCGAATCAGCACATGTTCCTTTGCATTCAAACCAAGGCCATCACATGCTCTAAACAGAGGTGAAGGAATAAGAAAGTCTGCACAGTTTTTCAAGAAGCGACATTTAATGTTGCTGTCTGTGTCCCCAATGATACCTACTTCACTTGTAAAAAGATACTTCATCTGTCACTGCCTTCACTAACTTTCCATGTATGTCAGTGACAGCTAGCATTAGCCGTTCAAACCAGGTATTTGGGTAATGCAAATAGCTTTTCTAAGTATCTAGACCTCAAATATTGGGGTGTTTGTTGGGAATAAAGTGCAACGGTGTCATCAGATCAAATCTGTGTTTTCTGATGTGGAAATCTAAGAAAAGGTGAATTGTTCCTCCAAGCAACAGGCAAAGGCACCACAGTTATTGGGGGTGAGCAATGCAACAATCCCAGTTTCTCAGCTTGTTATCAACCAGTTAGGTATTTTCGTGGAGAATGTAGCCAGGGAATGTGACAACACCCACAGCCCAGACGTTAGGACACTCAGTTATTGCCCAGATCCGGGCTCAGATGTTATCACAGCCCGATTTNGTACTCTTCCCTAAGCAAACCCTGCAAGCTGCCGTAGGGGACAGCACACTGGGATAGGTGGAGCTGACATCTGACCCCGAGCAGGAGATCTTTATCAGGGCACGTCACACCAGTGAAGACACAGCACCTGTCTCAGTGCAGGTCTGTAGAGGCACAGGAGGAGCCCGACACTCCTACAGCTGTGACAGCAGAGAAGTGACCTACAGAGAGTATTTGGTGCTCGCTAGCAACCGGCTCTGATAGCCAGTGAACTACAACTGCTGCTGCAAGTCAGCAGCTAATACACACTTACCTCTGCTGTTCATCAGTAACTCGGAAGTTACCGGGACATGACATTCATGGAGATGTTCAAAGAAAAGGTTTCATTACAATATCTGGCAATGAAACAGAAGCCAATTGACACTGCCAATGACAAGCTGCTTATTTGACTTGGCTTTCTTTAGCTTATCAAACTGAAAGTCTATATGGCCAAAGTAGATAAAAACTGCTTTCCCTTTTTCCTCTAATTTTTGTCAGAAGTCTGATGTGAATCCCCTGCAGAAGAAGTATGACCAAGTTATATTAGCACCACCCTTTCTACTTCCTTTATAAATGCTCTCATGAAAACATATATATACCAAGACTGAAACACGCCCAGGTTATGTTAAACATCGGAATTATTGCTTAGAGTTAGAACAGCTCAGATTGTATAAAACTGCAGCAGCAAATTCATATATTAATCATTGAGGAACAGCTCACATACAAATAAAAGTATTTAATGTCCTCATCTAGCTCAATATAAACATAGCTAGGCAACAGGAGCTTACAATGAACTGGCTTTAACTGATAGACTTCAGTATTTGCATAAGGAATTTTCTTTTAAAAAGTGATTTTTTTTTGACCTCCAAAGAGTTCCTTGTTTAGGAAATTTTTTTGGATAACATGAACAAAAGCTTCTTGTTTGAGATATTATATAGGAAATAGCATTAAAGAAAAAAGCTAACATTTCAGAATATGTGATTGTGGACTATATTTTGAAAATGTCTTCTGAAGAACAGTTGTTTATTGGAAATATTTTACAAGTAATTTAATCACAGATTATCAGGACAGTTTGCACTCCTCATGTTCTCTGAATCAACCAAGCTCCAGTTCTTACAAGATCACCCAGTACTAGTACAAATGACTGTTTTAGACATCTTCTTAGGCTCTCCCTTAAGGGTCGCTGGGAATGAGCAATGAATTGAGGCAATAGTAAAATGATGCATTTAGATGCCTGAATCCTTTTGTGAATGAAGAGGGGTCTGATCAATTCCTATTTACCTCGGCACACTTCTGATTTCAGAATGGACTTCGGGGGTTTCATCACTGCCTAGCACAGAACGTTAATGCTTCCATTAATTTGACATGTAAAAACTTGGAAGAGGTATTTGGAGAGATGGGAACGAGAAGGAACAGATTACTATCAATCCCTGCTGACAGGAAGCCATTGGTACTGGAGAAGGTGAGGCTGGACTGATCAGACAGCAATCATCTGAGAGAGAACATTTCATTAAACAGGGAAAACAAACAGGACCCATTTGCTGTGGAGCAGCAGCGCTGAGTGACTCATGCTATTGAACAATCCTGACTCGAACCTGTTGAGGATCTTGGCCCAGCCTTCCCTTTTCAGTATTAATCCGGCTAGAAACGTGTCAATAACCCGCCGGGCTGCTGCCTGGCAGCTGGATAAACAGCAGAGAGAGCCCATCTGGGCGCTCAGGTGGCCGGCAGCAGCAGCAGGCAGCGCAGAGCCGAGCCGGGCGGTGCTGCCGCAGNGAGAATGACCAAAGGTTCTGCTGTTCAATCCCTGCTGTCATGGGTGAGTACTTGTGAATGAAAACACATAACACAGAGTGAATCCAGAGACAAATAAGCTACTAGATCAACCACTGATTCTGGAAAGGTTGTGTCTCTCAGATGAAGTACAGTCCTTGCTTCTGGCTTAGACTTCACCTCACACTCAACCTAAATCCAGGCATCCAACCTCACCCTTCATTAACATTAGCACCTCCCTTGCACGCCCCATGCCCCTGTACATAACAAAACTTCTTCCGAATCAGCACATGTTCTGTTGCATTCAAACCAAGGCCATCACATGCTCTAAACAGAGGTGAAGGAATAAGAAAGTCTGCACAGTTTTTCAAGAAGTGACATTTAACGTTGCTGTCCCCAATGATACCTACTTCACTTGTAAAAAGATACTTCATCTGTCACTGCCTTCACTAACTTTCCATGTATGTCAGTGACAGCTAGCATTAGCCGTTCAAACCAGGTATTTGGGTAATGCAAATAGCTTTTCTAAGTATCTAGACCTCAAATATTGGGGTGTTTGTTGGGAATAAAGTGCAACGGTGTCATCAGATCAAATCTGTGTTTTCTGATGTGGAAATCTAAGAAAAGGTGAATTGTTCCTCCAAGCAACAGGCAAAGGCACCACAGTTATTGGGGGTGAGCAATGCAACAATCCCAGTTTCTCAGCTTGTTATCAACCAGTTAGGTATTTTCGTGGAGAATGTAGCCAGGGAATGTGACAACACCCACAGCCCAGACGTTAGGACACTCAGTTATTGCCCAGATCCGGGCTCAGATGTTATCACAGCCCGATTTAGATGCAAGCCATGGGCTGTCACCTCTGAAGGGGATCCAGGTCCTTGGGGAACTGTGGAACTGCTCAGAGGGACTTAGTCACAGGAACCTCTCTCCCTTCTCCCGCTGAGAGCCTGCTTGAGAGCTTGCTCACTGCATTAAAGACTCCTCTACCTCCTGCCACTGGAGGGTGATTCTTTCTCTTCTGCTGCAGCTAATTATCTGCATGAATGAATAAATGTCACTTCAGGCAGCACTTTGAGCCTTAGTTTTTTTGCCCACATATCACACTCATAAGAGCCCAGCCCTGAAAAACTCTTCCTAATGGAAGGAGAAAACACTTAAAAGTGTATCTCTCTATGAAGAAGTGGAGATTCAACCAGTTGGTACACCCTGATGACAATCAGGAGATTCCCAATTCGCTTTAAGCTTTACCCATCCATGGATTACTTAGCTCAGCACTTCTCATCTGGAATTCCTCCCTAACTCTTTCCTCCTGAGGAGTTTCCTTTTCAGCTATGCTAGACAGAGATACATTTCTATGATACCCCTACAGCACCCAGCCACCCCAGCACCCACACAGAGGCTTGCACCAAACACAGGTACCGCCTGCTACCAGGTGCATTATCACCTTATGCTCCAAACCCAAGCCACATGTGAATATTGAGAAAGTGAGGAGTCACACATGATTTTGAGGCCAGTAGCTTCTGGGACAGAGGCACCTTCTACTAGACCTTCCTGCCTTTTCTGTGGTCTCACTTCAAGTCATTACTACAACTACATGGAGGGTGGAACAAATACTCATGCTAGGCCAAAGCTCACAAGACTCAGAAAAAATTCCTGGAAGACTCCAAACCCAACATATTAAAGTGTTTTATTATACAAACTATCCAGAGCAAATGATACAGTGTTTGTGCTGACCCCATGCCAGCTTTATCCTGATTGAAGGGGAATAGAAAATACCCAAGCATGAAGGTAAAATGGCAGTCAGAAAAATTAGAAATCAGAAATTAGCAGAAGTGTTCCACTACAGGGAAAATACCTCAGACCTTGTGAGCATAGTGCAGAATGAGCTGAAGCTACAGCAGTGCCCCACATCATACAGCCATGGCTCCCTCCAGTGTGGTGCCAGAGAGTTCTCAAAATGAGATTAAACATCATTGCACTACAGCTGCTAAAGGAGAATTTCCCACCAGCTAATGAAGGCATCACCATTCCAATGCAAGAACACTCATGATCCTGAAGAAAATCCACAGCTAAACTGGGGGACATTTTCCTTTAGCCCTACATTTCCTGGAGCTTGCATACTGCCGTTAAAGACTGCCAAAGTCTTTGGTGTTAGAAGAGATGCAGAGACACCCTGTGGTGGCAAAAATAATATGACCACAGTTAGTTCAAACAGCTTAAATTTCATTTAAGACACAAAACTGCATCGAAAATCTGCATCCTCATCCTGGGGACACAGAGAAATTGTCCCCCAGTTGCAATTCAGGTACATTCCCCTCTCCAGACCACCTTTCCTGTCTGGCATCTTTTGTTCTGTGTGTTTGCTCTGGCACAACGATTTTACCTCTTATTCTGTTTGGTATAATAATAACAGCTGGATTTGGGCTGGTGCAATTGGAAGGATGGCTATGGAAATACTCCACTGTTGGAAAAGAACTTCCTGCATTTTTAGCCTGCCCATCTTGGGTATGGAAAACAATCAGTCTGCTTTGTAAACTGTTGGTGGTGGGTTTTTACCCCATCCATAATTCGTGTTTGGTCCTGAAGTAAAATTTAATATATGACGTCAGTTTCTGAGCCACCAATACACCAATACACTGCTCACGATGCTCAGGAATGAAAGCCATTAACAGCCATCATCAATGGGAATCAATTTTGGCATCTGGAGTCTTGCAGGTAACTAGACCTTGCTTATAATTAACCAGGGATAACCTGTAGATACAGCACAGAGGTTTCTGAAAACGTTATCTACTGCTGTTACATGATCTTCATCTGAAGGAAATGTATTTTCCCACAGACTGGCAAATAGGATCCCCATTTAGAAGAGTCATTATGTGATCTATAGGTTTATGGACTGCCCATATAATAGAGTATAAATCTCAGGGCTAGCCACAGGAACACTGATGTTGCTTACTTTGGCTCACAAAACAAAACAACACTATTAGTCCTAAATAAGAAAGGTGAGAGCAGTTAATTAGTATACAGAAAGCAATGGTAATTAAGTTTCACAAGATTTAAGCAGAAAAGAAAAACAAGGCAAATCAATTATTCAAATGCTGGGTTTTCAAATCTTCTGACCTGGCAATGCATTTAAACAAAGTATAGGAGGAATTCCCCCTAAATCATCAGAACTTATTAACTGGAAACTCAACATAGCCAGCCAAACTAATCTTTAAAAGAGAAATTAAATACTATACATGTCCAGAGTACAATTTTTCAAAAACTATTGTCTAAAAGGATTAAGAAAATATCTATTCTGAGTGTCTTCAATCCTTTGTCACCAAGTTTTACATCTTTATTTTCAATGGCTTCTATCCCTAGGGAGACTTTTTAGACAAGAGGAATTGGTACTGAAAGACCCTGCCTTTGCAGCTCACTTCTCAGAAGGAAGGCAGATGCCTGCCTGCCCAGTTGCTGATTTTATTAACCACAGGTTGGTGGTCTGTTCTGCAGAGCTTCACCTCAGCACCACTGCGTGCCTCAAATTGGTCTTGAAATTTCAGATTATTTTGTCACAAATTAAAACCTCAAGGCTGTAATTGTGGGGTGTGTAATTTTCTTCCACTCACAACTTCTGATCATTCCTTCATAGCATATTAGTGCTTTAGTTTCCTGTTACAGGTCAGTGAACAGTTTGTAATTCCTTTCATAAGTGGTATTTTCTGCCATTTCTGTGGGAGATACAAGTCCAGCGTACCTGGGTTCTGTTAAAACACTGGGTGTCTCATTTCCAAGGCTGAGTAGCAAGGTATGACACTGTGTGTCCCTTCAAGGTATTAACAGTTCCTTGTTAATGTGTATTAATGTATAATTGTGGTAAACTATTATAACACGATGAAAAGCCGTTCACTGGTGTGATCCTGCAAAGCATTTGCACAGTGAGGCCCAGTCCCCCCTGCCTGTGTGTACCCCGATGGTAAGAACTGGGTATAGGGAACTCAAAAAGCTGGGAGGGGCTGAGGGGGGAGGAGATATGGGGGAGAAAGAGATGAAGAGTAAAAGCAGAAAAATTAAAAATGGTTGCTAATTTTGCTTTTAAGCCTATGAACTTTGTGTGATTTGTTTCAGAAGATTTTTGGAAAATGTTTGGCAGGAACAAGGCAACAGACAGAGGAGGGGGTGAACATGACCCTTCAAGTCAAGCAACCAAAAGTTAATGCAATTAGCAAATATCAAATGTAGAGCAGAGGGACTAATTCGATCAGAGAGGCCAAAGGGGTAGTTCTTGGAGACACAGCATTGCAACACGGAAATGCAGGCTAATCAACTGCTTTATCAAAAGAAAAAGGAAACAATTTCCAAGCCTTAACTAAAATCCCCAGTTGGTTCTTCATATTTTCAGGGCTCTGGTTTTTGCCTAGCAGTGTTTATTCCATCTCACATTTATTTCACTGCTCCTGTTCTCTGCACAAAACTGTTTCCCTGGCTCCTGGCTCTTTGCTTGTATCAAACAAGCCGCCTCTACTCTTGGTTTAAGGAACTCCTTAATCACGAGAGAGAGCATGCAGAGGGAAATATTCATTATATTTAATGTCCAAGCCTGCTTTCCATAATTACGTGGAATAGAGCAAGAATATCCAGAGTCACTTTGTGCCTGCAGGATTTTTCAGAGCAGGTATTTGCTTCATCTGATGGAAAGCAGCTGCTCGCTGATCCCGACTGAACTCCTGCACAACCAGGACCCTCACAGCTTTGTAGAGTAACAGATCCAGACTTCACCAGGTACAACACAGCAAAGGAGAGGCTTTCAGACTTCTGTTTTCTGCTAAGCAGGTGCTGTTGTTATGACAGATAAAATGAGCTGGCACAAAGGAAAGAAGGAACTCACAGAAGAAAGCACAGGAGATGGGAAGCACAGCCGAAAAAAGCGAGAGCGCCTGTTTAAGAAGAGATTTTCTGGATTGAGCCTCTTCTCTGGGTCTCCTAAGAATAAATTGTAAGTACATCCGAGATTATATTCTGCAAACATTTTTAAACAAGACATTTTCTAAGTATTTCCAGAGCAGCTTTGGAAGAGCCTCCTTTGCTGTATTAACTGTTTCACAAACAAGGAAACAGTTACTGGTTATTAAACAACTTGAGCTAAAAGTTAGTAAGGTATTGGCATCAGTAGAGACAAAATTAACTTCTCCAAGCCTTGTGTGTCTGTGTGTTTCTCTTATATCCATTCCCCCATTCTTCTAGCAAGAGATTTGGAGGGGCAGCACCTCTGTTTCTTCCGGTACACACCAGCACTGCCGCTGGGACAGCCCCGGACAGTGTTTCCAGCTGTAACTTTGCTGCACTTTTGGTTGCACCAAAGGTGTCATTCCGAAGTGCAATGGAAAATGTCAGTGTACGGGCAGCAGCAAAAATCACTGTTCAATGAAGTTAGTGATACTAAATTTCTTGAACCAGAGCATAATTATTGCTTGTGTTCCTACAATAGCACCTTTACATTTACTCTTTTCAGTTAAATGGAGAAAAAGGGAAACAAAACAAAAAACCAAATAATAATTATTCATTTTTTAAACCAAAGTAAGCAGGGGCAAAAGTGATTTTGAGTTACACATGCACAAAGCAGTACAGTTTTGAGTTATTGTAATCATTCTTAGGAGATTTGAAATTATCTTCTTGGGTCTTTCTCCTTGGTTATTCTCTTATTCTTCCTTAACATGAAGTAAACTGAGAGTATGCATCATGCAAAGATCACGAGGTGTTTCCAAAAAGTGTCTTTTCTCATCCAAGAGCTGTTTTCCCTACAGATCTCCTAAAAGGAGTCTGTCTTTGATAATTATCATGAAATTACCGTCTTAGCAGGAAGTGCACGCAAGTCTCCACAATTACTCAGCTAACTGCATTAGGCTTGATGGCCACAGCAGCTGGTTACAGGCTCCACTGAAGACTCAAACACACTAGCAAGAAATGAACCCGAGAGCCAGACTTTTCCCTCAGACTGATCTAACTGCAGTACAACTAATACCAAGGGCTTGGGTTTGGGATTTTTCTTGCAGCACTGCTGAGGAACTGGACTAGAAACACAGTCAAACATCCAAGAAGTGAGTTACTGCTGTGAATGTTCTCTGTTGTTCATAATTTAACTCAAGAATGCATTCAGGAGGCAGACAAATACAACCGAAGCAGTAAAATAATATTTTCTGAATATTGATCATTATTTGTAAGTGATAAATATGAATTTTCCCCTGTTTGAGCTAAAAGAATCTTAAAAAATTGAACAGTAATCTAGTATCCTCCCATGGTACTCCCACATTCATGGAGAGAGAGTCAGCCTTCAGCCTTTACTGGATATATTTCTACAGGCACATTGCGTGACAGCGGTTTTGAAATGCATTCAAGCCATCAGGCCTTACAGAACTTTCACAGTGGTGTACCCAAGTCAGATCCTCTCTACAGCTGAGCACTGATTCGTGAGCTCTTGTAAGAGAATATGTAGGTAAAGACAAGGGTATATAATTTGGCAAGGAGAGCTTTCCTTTTAGCTCTTCCGTCTCTGTTCAAGGCCAGTGCAATACAGGGTTTATCCACTGGCCAGCCTTAGTGTGCATTGGTGGTGCACACACGTGGAAAAAGGACCTTTATGATGGTCAGATACACAGAGCTGTATGGAATTTGTCTTCATGCAAACACACGAGGTTCATGCCACAATCATCCAAAGAAGAGTTGCATATTAAAGCTCCTACCCAGTTAGTTGCCATCACAATTTTATGAGTGGTTTTGTTTAAATGATGAAAATTCTTTAATAGTTCTGTATTCTAAAACAAATGGTTTGTGACTGCCACTACAGCACCAGAGGCAGACTCTCCTTTTTTCTGTCCATCCCTGTTTTTTTCAGGTGGCCACACACTGCACCCACTCCCAGTGTGTCACAGGTACAGCCTCCGGAAGGGTTCATAAATCACACACTAATTGCTTCTGCTGCCCTCATCCATCTGGGAAGTGCACGGGTTGAACTTGTCACCTCTCTTTGTGACTGTTCCAGCCCTCAGGGAAGAAGCCAGCTTTCAGAAGACAAGCGGAGATGTTTACACAGGAAAGGTTCCAAGAGGCTGAAGCCGGCGCGGGAGGAAATGTGTTCCCTGAGACAGCCGCGCTCCGGGAAGATGTGCCCGAAATGCGAGATCCTCCTGTGCCGGAAATGCGGGACCCTGCACTCGGAGAGCGCCTTCATCGCCCACAGCCTGCTCGACCACTACGACACGGGAGGGGTCACAGCCCTGCTCTGGTGACTGTGGGGAGGTGACGAAAGCTTTGGTGGGGGGCCCTGCCGGTACCTGACCACATCCCAAAGGCCAAAGCTGGGATCCAGCAGGAGGACTGGACCCTGGGCCTGGGCAAGCTCTGGGCAGCCTCAGCAACCGCAGCCGCTCTGTAGTTCAGTCTGTACGTAGCACATGCACTCATTTAACCAGCATAAACCCTGCAAAGAAAGATCTGTAACCTAAGCATTTCTGAGCTCTTAAGGACAGGGAATTGGTTCAGACATATTCTCCAGAGCTTTCCTCTTCCTCTCAAGGAAACAAGATTATCCCATTGAGCTGCAAAAGCAAGCATGATTATTACATGCAGAACCACTGGGCGCATTACACTTGCAATGCTTTTGTTTGCTTCAGTGTTGTTTGTGATCTGAAATATTAAACATTTTATTTTTAAATTGACTACCTTAGATGTACAACTTTATGGCAGAAAGGGGCTTCTAAAAGCTGTCCTGGCCCCAAGGATTGCAGATCACATTCAAATTCCCTTCTAGAATTTCCAAACATTCGCAGGCTTTCAGCATCTCACTTGTGATCCAGAACCTTGCCTTGAAAGGAAGAATAATAATCACAACTCACAAAGTGTTTAAGCCTTCCTCGGGTTCTTAAACCCAAACTTGTATTTTTAAGCAGTTCTTCAAACAGTGCAGTACAGCTCCAGATAACAGGCCAAGGCTCTGTGGTAGGGGGGGGTGGCATTAAGGTCCTGCCATTCATAAGCCTGTTTACCTCTGTGGAATTCCCAAGTACAGGTGAAGGGTGGAAGTAGCCTCGGGAACAGATTATCCCAAGTGTAGCAGCAGGCATCTTTTCCTCCCATGCCAACGGGCACAAATCTATATGCAGGATTAATTCCTTGCTCTTTGGTAGGGAACAGGCTAAACAGACTTAGTCTCCCACAGCCATTAATATTAAGGGTTCTTCTATTTAGCCAAGCAGAACACAGGCTGGGAAGTTTGGACCTTTGTTTCATCTCTCCTTTTCCTAAATTCAAAAATCACAAGTCCATAGGGAAAAGGACTCTCTCTTGTCATTCCCACTCCTCTTTTGGAGCTGTTCCATTTTTGTTCGAATGAATGTTTGGTAAGGTGACTGGAATCCAGATTTTTTTTTTTCTATCCCTAGGGAATACTTTGACAGAGCTATGCCATCTATTCTCATGTTTTGTTTCCACCCCCCCAGGAAAACAGTTTCGAGAGGAGGAATTCAGAGCCACATATACAACATTCCTGTGCTCCAGAGAACCTTGAACAATACTGCTCAGCTCCCTTTGTGGAATGTCAAATACTCAATGCTCCTTATGCAAGAGGTACAGAGACCATTTCAGAAACTTAGACTGAGCTGCTGAAAGCTCCCAGGGCAAAGCCCATGAGGCACCTTATGTGGGAGAAAGCCTTAGGCAGGTTCACAAACTGGAATGAACCACTACCAGACTCCTCCCTTCTGCCCAGCCTGCACTGGTTCTGCACACTTCCAGCAAGTGTCCAGACTTCCTGCCCAAATGCAGACTTCTAAGGCCAAAAATTGGATCTTATGAACATCCTTGTGCTACAAGGGCCTTAATCCCTCCAAAACCCTGTTTCCATGGTGCTTGACGGTCACTTCCGTTCATCTGCTTCATAAAAGCCGAACGGTGCCTGGCAAACCAGAATTAACCTTTTCCATTTCTCTGGGACTGCTATTCCTAAACTGGGACCCTTCACAGCTTTCCCAAGAGTAAGCCATGCCATTACTTAAGAAATATATATTCATCCTCTTTGCTCTTCAAGCAATGCAGAGGAGACTTCTCCAGACAATCACCTGAGAAAGCTCAGTGAGACTGAAAGGATGAAGGACTAGCTCATCACAACAGCATTATTTTAAATCCTACAGTCCCATACCATGAAATCAGTTCAAACAGGTCACACGACTGAGCCTTCAGCCAGGTGTTCCAGAGGAGACAGAACAAATAAAGTTCTATCAGCATCTGTCTGGTAGGATTTCCTCTGTGGCTTGCTAAAGGACACAACAAGCTCCTCATGTGGGCTATTAGGCTGGAAAGGCTTCCAAGTAACAGCAGTGGGCAAACCCAGCTCGTTAAAGAGAAGCTCTCTCTTGTCCTCGATTAATGCTGTTGTGCTGTGCTGTTTGAAGGACAGCTGGTAACATGGGCAGGGTGAATCAATTCCCTGCTCAGCACCGGCAGGAGCACCTCCCCTCTCCACTGTCAGCCATGAAGTCATGTTAGGGGACAATAACCACAACATTTTTATTATGCAGAGGTAGCACAGACAGTATCATACTTGTTTTCTCAGCAGCTGCTAAATCGCTGCACCTGTCCTGGATTGGTACCAAAATTTCTGCTTGGATCTGCTTGGAACTGTGTTTGTTCCTCCCACACCCAGGTCAATGTGTGTGGCACCAAGGTCAGGCAATAGAACCACTACCTTGAGCTCAGGCTGCCTTTTATCTCATCAGCCACTCCACAACGAGGCCCTTTTGTCTCTAAAACCCCACAGCCCCACACAAACAGTGGGGCCCAACAGCCACAGGGCACTGTCCCCTCCTCTGGCAGCACCTACTGACACTCAACCACCAGAACAGCTCTGCTCCTTCAGCTCTTGGCAGTGTCATGCCAGACACGCCATTTCAAAAATTATTATGTTAGCAGAGGATTTCAGGTTTAGATTTTAAAGCTGGTTCAGACACATAATTACATTAACATATTGTGAAAGAATAATAGAAATACTGATTACACATTTAAAAGATTTAGGCTTGAAATCATCCTACAGAATAAAGCTATGATACAGCCTGACATATCAATTATTAAGAGCCTCTACTGTTTAATTATCTAATTTCAATGGCTCTAGGAGATTAAAGAGGAATATTGGAGTCTATTATGTTAAATACAGGAATAGGCTCCATCCAAGGCATTTGCTGGAATGTGAGTGACTTGACAATCAACACACCACTGCTAAAACAACCAATACAAACTTGAAAGGGAAAGGAAGCAACTCCACTGCTGAGGGGCAAATCCATGGGAGCTCTTTCCCTGGAAATCCAAAACAGAAAAAGCAGGAGTGTAAAAGCAGCGGTTGTCACCATTTGTCACAAATCAAATGATTCAAGGTAAAGAAAGCAAACCCATTAGGTGATCATGCAATCAATAATAAACCAGAAAAAATAAAGATCATTTAGACACTGCATATACCCAATTTCAGCTGTGGTTTTTAAAGTAGCCTAGGCAGCTTTTCCTTCTGCCAGATACAATGGAGGCCTTGAGAAAGGTCATTTTTCCAGTGGACATTTACAAAGAAAGGTAATTAACATAACATGAGACCACGTAAAATGAATGTTTGACAAAAAATCTTTAAATTCTCTCATTATAATCTGACCATTTGATGACTTCTGAATTATGAAAATGGTCTAAAACAATATGATCTGAATCAGCCCAAATTAACCTACCATTTTAGTACTAGAGCTGGGTATTGGGAGGTAAGTACAGAAATAATCAATGGACTGATGTGCCAAAATTCCAGTCTTCTCTTGGATGACAAATTGTGGAGGACAAACTCTCTCTCCTTTGATTTTTCACAAAGCAGATCATTTATTTATTTGTTTGTTTTCTCAACGGAAGTCTGTATGCCAAGGCTGAAGTAAATGTAGTGAAAACCAGGGAAGGTGGTGATTTGTTTACTAATACAATTCAGCAAAGCAGGATTCTGCTCACAACCGAACATGAAGGTAACACAAAATTAACTTCAGTGACCTGGTAAATGCTGCTTCCTGCCAGGTTCAGCCCTGCAAGGTCAGCCTGGAAAGCATTCCCGTGAGATGGGATCTCTTCTCAGCTATTTGAAAATCAAGATCAATACACAAGAGGAAAATGCATCATTGTCTTTGCTGCCAAACACAAAAATAGACCATTTAACAGCTCTTGCTTTCCCCACTCATGTTAATTAATTGCCAAGAGTAAACGCAGAGAAGGTAAAGACAACCGAACACAGCACAGCCATTCAGGGGCTATTAACCAACACATACTGAGCAGAAATAGCATTTCCTAATCATCTCTATATACTCCTCAAGGAAGACAGGCAATGGGATTTTCTCACCGTCTCAAGTACTTTTATAACCTGCATTAAAGTCACAACCAAACAACCCTCAAACACCACAAAAAGCCCTCACTCTGTGCAGTAATCCCGGTGGTACTGGAGGGAGGGAAGGTGTTCTGCTTCCAGAGGTCAAGGCTCTCACCTGCGGTTTTGCAGAGGGGAGCCTGAGGCAGACACCTGAACCACCAGTTCCAAGTCTTACAGGAAGTCTGGCTTGGAACATGGAACTCAGCTGCCTTTTTAGCTAAGGAAATAAAAATAAAGGAAATAAAGATGCCATCGTGCTCCCTCCTCTCAGATTCCATGCACACCAGCCCCAGGCAGCCAAGGTGCACTTGCCAACTTCATCTCAAAGTTCTGGGAAAGGTGATGTCTCCCTCAACAAGACCAGAGATATCCAAGTACTCTGTCTCACAGAAAAATATAATGTGTCCAGGAACAGTTCCTTATGCAAATTCACATGCTGTGAATTATCTGAGGATGAAATTACTTTTTTCAGAGCTGTCACCTGCAATGTAGTTTCTTTTTAACTTTCCTGCCCTCTGCTATAGAAATAATTTTTTTTTAAAAAGGGACATGGCACACTTTCAATGTTACTATATTGTATATTAAAAAAAACCAAAAACCCCAACCCATATACCACTTTTTACTTTTAGAATATTCTAGAAGCAGAAGTCTTTTCAGACAGATAAGCCCAAAGGGTAAGGATAAGAGAATCAATGCCCTCACACAGAATGCCACCCTGACTCCAGACAGGTTCTTAATCTCTAAAAGAAACAAGGATATCCCAAGCCAACCAAAATAAAACACTCTCAACAAAGTAAAACCAACTTTAATTAAACTCCTACATAATCCAACATTTCTATGCAGAACAACTGTTTAGTCAAAAAGTAAATATATATGTTTAATTCTCTTTCAAATGTCCACAAGAATCAAGAGCTACCAGTGTTCCTCGGAGAACAAGCAGTAGTTAAAACCTCTCTTGCTGATGTTCAGGAACAGTTTGTTACATCTTTTAACCAGCAGTTCCCTATTGCACGTAACAAATTTGCTCTCCATTGAAGCACCTAAAAGCCTGGTACCTCACTAAATAAATTAAAACAAATCCAGTTTCTTCAGCAACCATCTTCAACATATATATCTTGGTAAAGCAACATTACTGCAAGCTTTTAATAAATACAGAGAGAAAAGATCAATGACTTCGCATTGGTGTTCTGTGGAATGATCTTTTCCCATAAACACTTGCTTTTCCAAACATTCGGGGTTTTTGGTATGTATGCTCTAAAAATCACTTTGTGTAATATACTTAATGGAAACATCCCTTACATAAGTCAGTACATTTTGCAGGGAATGACTGATCTGAGATATGAATTTCAGTGTAAGGCTGGAAGGAGCTTCTTGCTGAAACCAAACCCAGTTGTGCTTCTCTGAGAGCTGAAGGCAAAGCCCCAGAGGCTGAGTGGGAGACTGTAACCAACAAGGGATTCTCAGGCACGTTTGGAATTGGCCAAACCTTCCTCATTCTGAAGGGCTTCTTTTGTGTGTTAAGTCAGAGGAACAAAGTTGTGCAACCCTGACCATCTGGATGCTGCATCATCCTCAGAGCGCTCCCCCACCCTCCAAACGCCCACCCCTCCTTCGGCAGCAGCACGAGACATGGAGCAGCTCCCTGCAGTACAGTGATACCATGGTTGCTATTTACAGTAGAATTAATGCATCTGTGCCAGTAGGGCAGAGGTCATATGAAAAATATACACAATACACTCACTTTTAGCCAGATTAGGATATAAAAAAAATGTACTCTTCAAGTCCTAACTTTAAACAAGGAACAGTTCTGTCAGAGGTCTTCAAACCTCCTGAGGATATGTTAGAGCACATTACCCTAACGTAAAAAACAAATATTTACACCTCCATAAAGTACCAAAGAATTTTAAAAAATGCCTAGTAGCTCTCAGCGTGCAAAGTCAGCAGGAACTGATTATCCAGGATGTTCAATTGTAGAGACAGTCTTGGATCAAGCATTCAGAAGCAGAGTGCAAAAGACTCAGGAATTATTTCAGTCCATTTGTTTTCATTGTTTTTTGTCTTGGATCAGTTCATAGAATCGTAGAATGTGCTGAGTTGGAAGGGACCCATGAGGATCAGAGTCCAACTCCTGGCCCTGTGTGGGACTCCCCAAGAACCACCATGTGCCTGAGAGCGGTGTCCCAGCGCTTCCTGAAGTTTTGTTGGTCCATGCAACAGAAACCCTTTACAAACACTTATCAAGGTAACCTCCAGTTTAGTGCAAATGCCAGAATCTTCTAGGACCTGTAATCTTTTCTAACAGTGTGAGCCATCCAGTTCACTTTAGTAGTCCAACTTTCTCGCAGAGCTTCATCAAACTTTTGCTTAAACTGTTTTAGTGCTTCTTCCTCACTCTTCCCTAAGGCGAGGGAGTCCTAAGACAACAGGAAGACAAGTACTGTTAGGAATTTAAAAAACACAGTTAAAGCCTCCTTCACCTTTCAACACAAGCCACAAGTCTGATTTGTTCTGGTTTGACTCTTTTTCACTTATTATTCACTGAGCAATACATCAGCCGGTTTAAATACTACATCTTTCTGGATTTAAAGATAAAACTGAAAAAGAATGAAGCAAATAATTTTCACCTTTACAGGTCTATGCTTGTGCATGAGTCAAGATGTAAAACACCCCTGAGATGACTCCATTTAAGACACAGGGATCCTAAACTCATACTTTGAGCACAAGGACTGACTACAGACCTTGTTCTATAGAGCTGAAAAAGAAAGCTTTGAGGACTGAGTGGAAATCTTGACAGAAACGAAAAACAATTAAAATGTATTAACCTTGGAATCAAAAATACACATCCTGGAAAAATTCTGTCTCCTGCTGAGCTGTAGATCTTACTTTACCTTGAGATACTGGATGTCCTTGACAGAGGTTAGCTCTGGCAGCCCTGCAGTCAGCATCAGTGCAAAGAGGGTAATAAATAGGTTCCCGTGCTTGCGCAGGATCAGGTAGGCTTCCTCACAATACTGCCGGAACCTGTGTCCAACCAGGAGCACATGCAAGGAGCACAACGTGGCAGAGCTTACACAGATGGAAATGTATGCAACCACTGCCAGATTTTGTTATCTGGTCTAATAAATACAGACTGTAGGAGCACAGCAACAGAGAGGGCAGAGGTGTCTGCAGAACCCCCAGTGCATTCTCACAAACACATCCCATGTCTCTCCACCGAGCCCTTGGTACAAAACACCACCAGCTGCTCTTCAGAAAGAACAGAAGTGCCAGAGGTCATGGCAGTGTCCCAGCTCCCTGAGAATTTGTTAGGTGACATGCCCTGATGATCCTCTAAGGGCGAGCTACAGCGGAAAAGCCAAAGCTCTGTAGCAGTCCCTCGGTACCAATCCAGCCTGTCTCTGATCTCTGTCACCTCTAATTCCTTCCATGGTCAAAACAGAACCGATTGCCAGGGCTGGTGGATTATGAGCACGTGGCTCTCTATGCCCAAGCATCCCAGCAAGGCCAGGGTGGGGCAGCACAGTGAACGGGCTCTGATGGGCAGCAAGGGCAGGGGGGAGCCTGTTCTTAAGGGCAGGGCTGCTTCTTGCTTGAACAACAGCTTGGCAGCCCTGCCCAGAGCCCAGAGCCCAGAGCTAAAAGAAGCAGTACCTGCCACCTCCTGCTGAAGGAGATGAAAAACAACTGCAGAGCTGCAGCTTCTGGTTCTGCTGTAATCTGGGGACATTCCAGCTCAGGAACAGCAGCGGATAGTCCTGTAAATGTGTGCTGGCACATTTCCACACAAGCGCAAACGAGCAAACCAAACCCAGATAGGTTCTAGTATGCTGGAAATTATCATCTCAATTACAAATAGATCAAAATAGCACTCACCGACCAAATTTTTCTGTGTTCCCTGTTTTTCCTTGTTGAATAACATGAATGAAATCATAGGTGAGTATGAAAGGTACCCGTTCCCTTTTAATTCCAAATTTGGACTTAAAGTTTCCAAGAATATGCCCAAAATCTATGTGAAAGAGCTGAACAAAAAAAAAAAAAAAAAAGAAAAAAAAGAAAAAAAAGTTAAAAATTTCTTCAGTGAAATATGTCACTTTTCTGATATTTCTACAGGATGCTGGTATGAAGAACAGATAACCCCTAACATGACTCTCCACAGCCCATTATTTCCATCCTTTGGGAGTATTCAGTTCTTTAAGATTTAAAGTCAGTGATAATATCACACTCTTATAAGTGACCACTGCAGCAAATCAATGTGCAAAAGATTATCTCAGGTTTAAGCTGCTGCTGCCACTACACGTCTTGGTGGCAGCATCAGATAGAAAAATGACCCCAAGGATGACCCACAAGGCTCAATATCATCATAGCCAAGGCCTTCCTACGCAAGGACAGAGGCAAAGGAAGCAGGGCTGAGTGAGTCAATCTCCAGGAACCTGTGGCAGTTCCCCATGCTAGAATCAAAGTTAAGGGCATTTCAGCTTCTTCCAGGAGGTACTAACTTAAAAGAACACTGCAAGTGTCTGCAAAACTCTCAATTTTACAACCCTTGCTAGTTTTTTAGGAAGAATAATTTCAATTAAATAAGACAAGTTACAGTACAGAGTAGTAATTAAGAAAGTACATGTCTAAGAGCTCACCCAGGTTCTGAGTGCACAGCATTGTGCTGACACTGGGTTCCACCTGAGCATTTCTGCAGAGCTGAACTGTAGAGACTCACTTGAGGGAAACTACATTGCTCCAAAATGCAATTCATGGATTTTTAAGGGCAGCATTTTGGAAGATACTCTAAGACCACTTTTATTCAATGAATGTGAACCATTAAAAGGCCTCTTGGATGCTGTGAAAAAGCTCTACAGAACAGCTTCTCTCAATACAGAATTGCTGACAGAACAGGCATTGCTCTGTCCTTCCACCAGCATTACATTTGCTTTCCTTGAAGCTCTCTCCACTTCTAACCATGTGTGGCTTTCATTTCACTGAGGCACTGAAGAAATTACAAGTTCTCAAGATACTCTAGCACACCAGAGACAGCACAATCATTCTGCCTACAGGAGGGATTTTTACCTGCCCATTTTTCCTGACCATGATGTTGTCACTGTGTCTGTCACCAATTCCCAGTACATATGTAGCTACACAGTAGCCAGCACAAGACAGAGTAAATTCTTCAATGGCTCGATCCAAGTCCTCTCTGTAACCACAAAGAAAATTATATTAATGCACAATAAGGGAATTCAGGTTATGCCTTGACCTCAAAAAGGATTTTTACTTGTTTAAACCAGAAGTCCATCAGGATGCTATAAAACCAGAATTACTTGAGAAAAAATACTCTAAAAGTAGCTAGGGAGAATAAGCAATATGAAAGGCAAGATGAAGGCTCAACGCCCATGTAGTTTTCTGGGGTTTGTTCGTTTTGCCAAATGTAATGTAACTTACTCAACAACATGCAGTCAAAAAGCTGCAAATGCCAGGCCCGAGGGTACCATGCATCTCAGTAAGAGTTTGACATACTAGAAAAACAATTAGCAACAAACCACACCTTCCTCAACACTGAAGGAGAAACTTAAGAGGAATTTTGTAGCTTATCCTGTAGCTGAGAGAGAGTAACTGTAGAAATTACCCCAAATTGTATTCTTTCAGCCAGTTCAAGAGCGCGTCCTTGTTGAAGGCAGCAGCTGCAGCAACGTTGCTGCTGTTTAACTGAATGTCAGCAATGGTTTCTGAGCTAGAAACGGCCTCGATAAGGCCAGAGTGATCTCCAGTTGCTAAACAGCCATACGGCAATATCCTGAAATGAAACACAGAATCATGTTAGAACCTAAAATATCAGAGTGTTTAGTGTATCAATTCTTTTGTGGTGGCTGAATATTCATTTGAACTAACATTAATATACAGGAATTGCCTGCTAAGGTAAAAGAACAGCACTAAATTTAAAACATTCGTTTTTCCTATTATGTACATATATGCAAAAAAAGACAAATTTAAAAAAGCCTAATTTTTCCGTTTTACTCGGGAATCCCATTACTTGTCATTTCCCAGGAAGACCCACAGAGGGAGCGCCGTGCCTGCACTTGTGAATTCCTACCTGGAGAGGCAGTGACCCACTCCAGGTCATTCCCGATAAATTACTGCTGGAAATGGAAAAGAGGATCTTATCCTTTTCCATCTTCTTCCTACTTCAAATGAAAATGCTAGAAATCCTTCTAAATATTAACATAAAGAATGTTTTCCAGCTCTTACTAAACTGAAGCATAGAAACCCAATGGAAAACGGGAATACATCTCTGAACTCTCCTGGTATCTCAGAACACACCGGTGCATTCACATCCTGTGGCCAGTGAAAATACCTTCAACAACATCCCTGCATTACAATAAGACACAGTAAAAGATGTAAATCAAGGAGAGATGTGTCCAAAAAGATAAATGTATTTTTTTCCAATACATTTCCTCATTCCAGATGCTTGAAAAGCTAAATGGAATGGCAACATCCCATGACATAGGAGCTCAGTATGTGCAATGGAAACTTAGAGTTTTGAAGGCATTGCATTACAAATTGAGGTGTCTATTCTTGTGCCAGGCAGCTCAGGCCAAGAATATTATCTCAATTGTGGTCAGGATCCATGAATAAGAGACGGGATGCCCACAAAAATCTGCAGCACAGTACACAAGCTATAGACCAGCATTCACTGACTTACAGAGCTGTATAAAACAACTGCAGGACATATTAAATGTCTGTGCATACAGACATACAAACATATATATAAAGAAAAAGTACTGCTGGTGAAGCTGTCATTAGTATTTATATATAAAACAAATATTAAGTTTGATTGCTACAAAGCATAACCACATCTCTTAATTGACACAGCCTATTATCCCAAGCCAGAGAAGAAAAATAAATAAAATTCCATACAAAATTAAACACAACTTTTTGGCCTTATAGCTACCAGGGAGCTGAGCAGTTTCTCCACCTCAGGGATAACACAACTGAAGTGGTGCAAGCAGCAGTAATGATATAGTCTGGGATTCTTCTCCACTGGCAACAAAGCGAACTGAAATCCAGATTCAACAGGGTATTTCAAGAGCCCTCAACTTCAAAACAACAAAAGCAGCGCAGGCTTGGAACGTTCTTCCCGTTTCTATTCTGATCCCTGTGGCAGCCCCAGCCCAGCTCCCCGGAGCAGGGGCTCTCCCGAGGAGCAGGAGGCTCTGGAATTGCCGCACACCGGCGCTCACGGCACGAGGAAGCTCTGCCCATCCTTATCACGGCACCACAAATGGGAGCCAGCTCTTGCCAGGTTAAAGTGCACGCTGGCCTTCTTCCATGGCATTTCAACCCACCCCACTCGCAGCTGAACCGGGCACACGGCCAACAACTTCCCCTGCAAAAGCAAGCAATGATGAAAGCCTTCAGCCCCTTGAGGGCTGTGTGCTTACAACTGGAGGAAAAAACATCCTTGTCAGAGAGGCAGTTTGACAGGAGTCAAGTTAGGGACAAATCCTCTGGGCCCTTTCCATCTCATCCTGGTCTTTCTGACTTCAACATCTGTCAGCAGGATACGCTCCCTGCTTTTTAAGCCAGCAAAAGCCATGGACAGATCAATACTGTAATCCTGGGCAGGACAGAAAATTCTCTTCACTCATTTAAAACTGTTCTTTATTTCGAGTGTTTAATTCTCCAAAGCAGTGTCCTTCTGAGCACACAACCAAATACTGGTGATTTATCAATGCATTCTCTGTAACTTTAGGTCCATTAGTTTAAAAATTATGACATTCTTTAGAGTTGTAACAAATACATTTTTCAGTACGTGTGTGAACTCTTATTTCATTCATACACAGCCGTGTAACCTCAGCTCTCGCACATGTAAGGGAGATGAAAATGAAAACCTACTACAGGCACTGAAACAAAAAATGTCCTGTATCTGTCCAAAAAGTAACCAAGTGTTAAATACTTTATGACAATTTACCGCAGCAAAGGTAATGACATAGATCAAACTCCTCCATTTAATGATTTTCTCTTGCTGTTACTTTACTAGTTTCTCCATTAACACAAGTTTGATGCTGTAACATAGGTAAAGCAGCCAAAACACTTTCTGATGCAAAGATTTTCCTGAGAGGTGCAGCACCACAGACCCCACAGCATCCTTGGCAAGACAGATGTTATGCTGCTCTGCTATAACATGTATTTTTAATAGGACAACTATATCCAGCTCAATGTTCAGGTAATAGTTTTTCTTAGAAACTAATAGGTGTGGGGATTAACTAAAAAACATGAGTTTTTGTTTTGTTCATTTCTCTCTGCTACTTGACTGACCCAAGGCACACTCCTCTAAATGTCAGTGTTTGTTTGGGTGCTGGCCCTTGGCACTCACGGCTGCCTCTGTTCTGGGATGCAGACCCAACCTGCGCCCCAGGTATTCCTCAGCGGGGCAAGCCAGTGAGAGCCCGGCCTGAAGGACCTGCAGAGCACACGGGTCCATCCTCCTGCACACAGGTGTCCCTTTGACACACTGCCCGCCCTGTTTGTCACCCACGAGACAAATTAGTTGACAGTTAAACACACAAACATTTCTCCTCTTTCAGCTCTCAAAATCAATATATATTTGGCGCTCCTCTCTAGAGCTGAGAAATCTCCCTGGGAATACCATACTTGCTTTAGGCACAGACTGAGGTAAGATTTCATTATAAATCACGGCTAAACAACTGGGTGTGGATTGCAGGCAATTAGAAGGGAATTGATCCTGTCCCCAGCTCTGGCAGCAGTGCATTGGCTGCCATTTGATCCGTGCCTCATGGAAGCTGTACAGTTTGCTTGGGGCAAAACATGACTGATGAGAAGAGAGAGGCAACAGCGAGAGCTTCTGCTCTGACACTGCTGGCACAAGCGAGAAGCCCTGCTTTTACTTGGATGGAGTTACCAGACTCTCTGAAAGTAGAAAAAGCTGAAAAGTGCAAAGTCCATTGTGCATTCACTAATGGAAATAATTCAGGGAAACTAAGGATGATACAGGGCAAGAAGCAAAGATTGCACTCATTGGTACAGGCGTATGACACTGAATTTTTCAGGAAAGCAGATCTTTGATGGTACTTTTCTGAGACCCTGCCTCTGACCCAAACAAAATAGCCAACGAGTCCTGACTCAGGAACATGGCAAAGAACTCATCACCACCATTGGTACCTCATAGATTCTGGAGTTCTCTTCTTGAGAGACATGCAGGCCATAAACATGGAGATGACTAAGGCTCACCCTCATGGCTGTCTCCTCATGCTCTGTGTGTTCAAAGTGATGTTTTGTCCAATTCTGTTTCCAAGGAAGGTCATTTCAGAGCCTTCTCTTGGCAAGTGCCTGATTAAGCCCTTTAACAGACACTGAATTTTAACCCGGCCTCAGTCCCACAATTTTATTTTATAATGGTAACTATGAGAGGATGAATGGAAGGAAGATGCTCCCAGTTAAGCAAATAAATGGAAGAGGCCAAATATAGAACTTCAATTCTCACTAGGAACTTCCCCTTTCTACTTTTTTTTTCTTCTCAGAGTTTTAGGAAAAATCTTGGACATCAGAGCTACTTTTTGGTCTTCCTTTGTTGAGTTTAAAAAAAATGCCTTAGTCAGGAAAAGCATATTTGGTGACTCTAATCACTATTCCTGTTTGCTAGGCACGGTGTGTGGCCCAGGCTGGAAGCACAAACTCAGTTTCTGGGAAGGCAGCTACTGAAGAATTCCTCATCTGGGATTCCACAGCTGCCAGAGGTTGTCCTTGCCCCCAAATGCTAGATCAGTCTCCTCACAGTCAATTTATAATGACATAAATTATCTACGGTTTCCTCAAGTCAGTGTTCAACTTCACACACCCTCAACCACCTCATCACAAACATACATTTCCAGAAGAAATTTGTAATTCACATTGCCACCTTTCCTTAAGCAGTATAAGTAACAGGTTTATAAATTTACTTATCTGTGCTGATGTTACATGTCTGATATAGCTCCCACTATCATGTTTGAGCCATAAAAAATTTGAAAAGAGCTCAAAGAATCTAAATGAAGTATTTCAGGTAATACTTATTTTTAAGTACTTCTAGACTTGTAAACAATACTTTAAAATTAAATACAGGGTTACAGCTCTTGCACAGGCATACAAAATTTAATTTATGGCTAAAAGTGGTTTATAATAATGTGACACCCAGTACCTTCTTTAGGACTACTTTCCTAAAGCACAATTAGAATTTGAGAAGCGTATTACCTAAAACTGGTCCATAAATTTGGGTGGAAAAGTTTCCCACGTACTAAAGGGTTGTGTCATAACACTGAGCAATGACTGATACTGTTTCTTTTTGGAATACTCTCCTACTACAAAGAAGTCATGTTTACCTTATCAAGCATATGAAGGTAAGGAAGCTGCTTTGCAAGAGACTTTGGAAAATGCAAACATATTTCTGGTTGGAAAAATGGATTCTGGCATCCAAACAGTGTTTTACCAACAAGAGAAAGTGACTTCAGAGTTGAAGATGTTCACAGTGGCTGTGAGCGCTGGTGTGAACAGCAGTGAGAGCTCTGCTCACAGCAGGAAGGAGAGAAGGTAACACTCCCCACAGCCTGCTCACCTCGGCTGTGACAGCTGAAACCTCGGGGCACCCAGGCACATGGGTAGTAAGGGACAGGAGGGAAGGTACCCAAAACCAGGAACGCTTCACTTCTAAAAGTAGACCCTCCCTCCAAACAAAGCAGCCCTCAGGAGATCCTTACCGGAGATCCAGGCCAGCCTCTTTCCAAAGAATGTCCATCAAGCGCAGAATCTGGAGTGTCAACATGTCCTGTCGGAGATCTGCAACGAGAGGTGAAACTGCTGCTTCAACTTCTCACAAACTTCCTCAGAGAAAGGGATCTAAAAGTACTCACCCAGCCTAAGGGTTAAAGTGGTATTAATCGTAATTACATCATCCTGACTGGCAATGTCTGTGCTTTGAAACTCAGTCAGAAGATGCTTAATTTGTTTACTGATGTCAGAGTAATCCATGTTTACATTATGGCAAAACAGAGTAACAGTTTGAGCGCAAGCATGGCAATGATGTAGGAAAAGGAAAAATTTAAAGTTTCTAGCATTACTTACCATCACCATTTTTAAAGATGATCCCTACAAGATCTCCTCCAAACATTTTGTTGTTGTATACTATCCAGAGAGGCTTCATTTTAGAATCCATATATCTACACTTCTCAACACTAGAAGGAAATACAACACAAGTTTTAGTCAAATAGGCATAAGTCAACTGAAAAGGTCTAAACATGGTTCAGAACATTGGAGAACATGTAGACTTCCAGTCTGGAAGTACTTAAATGTTCTCTCTGCTTTCATTTTGCTGCTATGCCATGAGTCCTTGCCAAGCTATGCACACATTTGTTATATATGGAATGTCTTGTGACTGGTGAATGTATCTCTACTGCTTAAATCAAGCACACTCATTTTCAGACAACATTGTTTTCTTTTATCCCTCCCTATCAATTTTTAGACTTTATGTTTAAGTGCTGTGAAAAGTTTTAGTGCCCTTTGTGCTTACTGTAATCAACAAGCCAGGAATTCAATCTAATTCACTTTTAGGCTTATATTGAAATATATCTAGCCATGGTCATGCATTGACTAACAGAATGTAAAGTTTCATGGTGGATCACAAGAATCTTGTAATTCAACTGGTATCTTAACTCAGGAAGATTCCCAGCAGACGTTCTGTCACTATGGGAAAAGTTCCCTGTGGCAGCACATGTGCTGAACGATGCAGCCAGAGGAGGGTCAGACATGGGCTTCTGCTCTACAGTTTCCATGCACAGCTACAGGGAAACTGTGCTCATTCTTTACTTACTGCAATTCTGAAAGTATAACAGAAGGATTCAGAGGTGACTGGAGGTCAGAAAGTGCTTCTCTGTAAGCATTTTGTTTCAAACACGTATGCATTGCATCTTTTCCTTTTGCTTTGCTTTGCTTCATGGCATTCAGCTTAATTAGACTATTTAAAGTCTTCATTTTATTGAGGGCTTCCACCTGAAAGAGACGTTTTATCATTAAGTTATTGCTCTGATTTGAGATGTAATGTAATGCAAAATCCCATTTCAAAACAAAACCAAGTATTAAATAACTCTACAGCTTTTTTTAAATGGACATAATGGACAGAAATTAAGTCACTCATGTTTCAGAAATACCATTTTCATAATTAACAGAGACACTGATGAGATGAAAACTCCTAAGCTTTGAGTCACTTTTAAAAGCATTACTTAACATTTCCAGGAAAATGAATGAGGCATTTTAATGCATGATACATTAACACAAATTCCTTCTTCAAAGTTCAATTTTTAGTTCCCTATTTCAACAAAGCACATAATATAGGTGCCTCTGTGCATACTGAAGCGACCAGAAATACTGATTATTTCATGCTCTGACAAGCTGAGACATTACTTGAGAAGAGCTGTGGATGAAGATATTTCACTGTTCATATTAAATTGCATCCAACAAGACACAGCCATGTGATCCCTTACAGACAATTTCCACAGAGCAGTCTTAAATGTTTGTCACTAAAATCCTGCTAAAGTCAGGCATAAAACAAAAGCTTTAACTGACTAAGTTGCTCTAAATCATAGCATCTCAGCTAAGCAAAGCTTTTACCTTAGATATGTGTAAAAAGTCAAGGCAATTATTTGCAACACTACAGGTGGGTTTATTAACCCTTTTCCCCCTTCTGTTTTGCAAAGTTTTCTACGGGTACCTAATCTCTAAGGAAACTGGGGATGTAAATGTGTAACACCTACAGAGCCAAAGCCCTTTGGTAACAAACCCAGATAGCACATCAACAAATACAGTTTCTACATTTAAGCAACTTTTTGACCAAATAGTTCTTGTAACAATCAGCTGTGTTTGCACCAGCCACAGTTAACGTGCTGAGCAATACCCAGATTCTGTAGCAAACAGCAGCAGTGTAATAATTATGAAAGCTGTTTTCTATACAAGGAAGCTTCAGTCTAACTTACAAGTTGCTGAGTCAAAACTCACCCCTCCCACAGACTGAACCCTGTCAGGCAGGATGCTGTGGAAATTGTATGGAGTTTGATTATAAAACTGGGCAGTGGAGACCTGCCAGGTCAGCCATCTGTCAAAACCAAAAGCGCTCTGCTTTTCCACTATTCTAGGAGCTGTACAAACATCAGTGACAAGGGAACAAAATGGAACCTGTGTTGTACAAACAGGAACTTTTTGAAGTATTTCTACTTTGAATTTCTTCCGTGTTTGCACAGTTGGGAATTTTTTTGCCCCTTCTTTGATTGTAGTGACATTTGCTTCCTGTAAAGTGCACAAAAACTTTACTGACCTCACGTCTATTGCTTAAAGCATTTCACCACCTACTCTTTTCATGATTTTGACAATGTTAACAAGCACACATGGAAGAAATGGTCTTTTCCACGTCCTGTGGGCTGCAGCAACACAGAGCACAACAGAACATCCCTGTTCCACATTCTCCCAAGGCACAGTTTCAATGCAGACAAACACCACTCATCAGTTAGTCATCCACTGAGTGAATCTCTGTGGCCTGATACAGTAAACACTTAAACTCCAAAGAGAGATAATTTTCAAATATTTTTATTATCACAATCTAAATTAACTCACTAAAACTGCACTAGATACTTCAAACATGATTTGTGAGTGTCTCTTAATGATCTGCTGATACACTTATTAGTGTTTTAGAAGAAAACCTCTGATGCCTATTAGGATACGTAAAAGCAAACAGATCTCTCCTTTGTTCTCTCTTTGTTTTGTGTGTGTGTGTGTAAATGACAGATCTACGTTAACACTAAAGTGAGCATTTCAGTGATTTGCATCACCTTTTAGCAAAAGCCAAAGCTGCAGGAAGTAGTCCTGGAGTAATCTAGGTAAAATTTAGAATAAGCTACACCCCTACTGGGGGAAAAAGGTCAAACGCACAGAAGCCCTTCTTCAGTTTATCCAGAGAGACTCTGCCGTATCCAGAACACACCCACACTGCTGAAGGTGCCTCACACATCTCAGAACATGCTAAAACCACTCCTGAGGCCCCACAGCACTGCCTGCCTTCTGTGCCATGGAGGCTGCTCCATCACCCATTTACCCCTCATAATTCCCTGTGTCGCTCACGCCGCCTCCTTCACATTGCCCCATTTTGTCAAGGTAGCCAACACACCCAACAGGAGCAACGGAACAAGGATGGGAGTTACAGGCTTAGATAGGTCAGGACGACAGGAAAAGGGAAGACCCTACCTGTTTAGCCAGCACCTTCATATGAGCCACACTGCCCCTGCAATAAGCTTCCAGTATCAAACCAAACTGCACTGACACGGCGGGGATGTGAACCTCTGACCTGCAAGGGGAAAAGCTTCTCATCAGACCACAGCATTTACAGACCTGGGTTGTTCCAGTCATTAAAAAAAACAAAACAAACCCTCCAAACAAACATTAAAACACCTCACAGTCATGTAGCTGAAACACAAAGCCAGATTTCTTAAGAAATGCCAGAACCCTTCTGTGCTGAAGATGACGAGGACAGGCCAGTTTGGATGCACGATCCTCGCTCCAAGGCCCAGGACTGCTCTGGAGGCAGCAACGCCCATGCCAAGTGACTGAATGCCTGTTTCAGGACCCCCTTTGTTCAGAGCAGCACTGAGAAGTCACTGCAGGGCTCACGTTAAACCACGTTCTCCAATCTTTGCAAGGGAAAAGCCCAATTTGCCAGAAGGAGAGCACTTTGAAACAAACCACCGAACTTCATATCAGAGCAAATTATCCTCCAAAACATTTCCATGTAATACTTGCTCTTTTTAGCTAGAAATATTAAATCAGTTGTGTTCTAAAGATAGAATCAACCTATTCAACCTGTTTCAGTCCATTCTGCAAGGCTTCTGCCATTCATGAAACTGTTCATCAAAAGTAGCAAGAACACATAGAACAGCTTTTATTTTCTGTTAGACTTGCAACAATAATAATTTTTCCCAACTGTGAGGTATAAATATTGTGCTTTTACTGCACCCAGAGCCAAAACAAACACTAAGGGTATTTACAAACGTAGCTCATCAGGTGAATGCAGATTGGAATACTTTCATCAAAGGGTAGATGCAGACCACTTTATTTTTAATGAGAGGTCTGATCTATAGATGCCAAAGATAAAGAAACAAAGAGGACTTGTGGGGCACTATAATAATGGCTCATTTAGAAAAGCCCTAAAGAAATCATATTTGAAAGTCCAATCAGGCTCAAGAGTTTCAGAAAGGCAGAAGGGAAGAACTCCTACCTCAGATGCCAGAACAACATCTGTCCTATTCTCCTGTTGCCGAGGGCTCTTTCCAGGAGAAATCTGGAGAGCGCACAATCCAGAAAAGGCTCATACTTCAGGACTTGCACAAGTTGGAGAAGATACTGAGAGAGCTCTTCATCACTAGAATGAGGTACATAAAAGCAGTTAGTAACAGATTGGCTAGATTAGTGACACTCCAGAAATTCAGGTGCACGTGACAAACCTAACAATGACAGATTTGTTTCAATATGCAAGAGTGTCTCCCAATTTTTCCATCACACAGAGAAGGACAATACACAACTTCGTGCAATTGCCAGATGGAAATAATTCCAGATGTATTCTCAGGATAGCCCAGCAGCTAAATTGCTTGTTTGGATTTGAAAGAAGTAAAAATAATTTATTTTTTCTACCCCAAAAGTCTACCCTTGACCATTAAAGAAATTAATCACTAAACTATTCACCAAAGAGAATTCAGAATTCAAGGACAGGAAATATGCAGTAATGATAATGTTACACAAGTCTTGCCCTAGGTTACAGTGAAGAGCAAATGAAATGCAATAAGGGAAGAACTGCAGAGAATGAAGGCTCCTGGGAATCAAAAACAAATCAAGAACTGTCTCATTATTTATTACATGCTACAGCTCACATTCCTATCAAATGATACAGCCAAACCTTGACACAGAGTGGAGGTGGCTGGATGTCAGACTTTACAGTATTTGACTACAGGAATATTTCTCCCTTTGTTACTAAAAAGTTTCTCTCACAGTTTCTCACTCTCCCTTTGCCCAAGAAAGGGATGAACACCCGACCTTCTCTGGGACAAAGGTGCACTGGTGTTCTCCTCGCAGCATGGAAAAGAATCACCATTGACTGCCAGCTGTCAGAACAAGGCGGTTTCATGCAGATGCCAAGGAGCCAGCTAGAAATCAGACTGCTGTATCTGCCCACCTATTCACAGCAGGCAGTGTGCTCAGCTCTTTCCTCTCAGGGCTGTTTCTCCTGTGAGCAAACTGAACGCAGTTTTGCACCCCAGAAAGCCTTACATACCTCATCTGCCTCAAACAACCCACTGCGTATTCTCTGACGTACTGGTCGGGGTAATTGAAATCCAGCAGCTCCAAAGCCTCCCTGGGCAGCAGCTTGGGCCAGATCTGCAGGAGAGCCTGAAGCTGGGACAAAAAGAAGGTGGCAGGTAAGGACAAGGTGGGTCTCACTGCCCATAAAAGCACTCAAATGAACACAGGGTGATGACCAAATACCATGAGGGGGTGGCTAGAAAGGAGGAAATAATTTGAGGTGACTGGACCCACTTCTGAGTAAGTTTCTCATGCCTTAAAATGATGCAGGTAATTTTCAGTCTTAAAAACATCTTTCTTCACACAGACACAATGCACAGTAAACAAACATTAGGTAACCCTAGATATGTATGTTTTAAATACAGGCATTCAATAAAAATGTTTTGTAAGTGCTCTTAATTATATAACCATTTTGGTAACAGTGAAAGTTTTCTACTAAGAATAAAAAAAGATGGATTTTGTTGAGCGGTCTTTTTTTACCAAAAACATTTTTCCACCTCAACTGATGAAGCATTTTTGCACATTCATTGTGAACAGTAATGAGCTTAAATTGAAAAAAAAAAATCAGGTTAGCTATTAAAACAAATAAAGAATCACTATACTGATTACAATAATGTGCTGGAAAAAAAAAATCACAGAATACACTAATCCATCATTTGGACTACCAAATAGAATAACATTTAGAGGTTTCACAAAATAAACTGGTTTTATTGCACTGAAATGAAGCTCTCAGCTACCTGCTGAGAGTGTTTTTAATAATACATATAGAGTTGTATCACTGAAACAGTGCACTGCTACTCCAAATAAACACATCTGAACGTATAAATGCAATGTATCAACAGCACAAGATTTTTCTTTCTGTAGGAATCATTTATAACTCATGATAAAAACACCCTTTCCTACAAATTAGATAATACAGGTTATTTCATATTTAAATAGCAGCTTGTAAAATCTGAATGATTCGGAAGATCTTGTTTTCCTCCTGATTTCTTGATGGTTTTATAGGAGTGAAAAACCTTTATTTCTACTCCATGTCATGTCAACTCATGCTTCCAGTTCAAGTATGACAGACACATGGGTTCACATTCTCAGCCCACACTGAACAGGCATGTTCAGAACACTATTTATGCACCTTGGGGGCAGATTCTGAATTGATTCATCCATTTTGTGAAATTCAGAAGGCAAGACACCGTAAATCCCAGTGCAAAGCCAATAATGTGCTGCAACTCCAGAAGTGGAGGAAAGAATCAATTAACTGTTTTCATGGGCGAATGCTGGTATGAACATATGCACAATTGATAATGATATAAAGTAAAACTAAAGGTGTTTTTAAACACAGACATTCCCACAGAAAAATACACTCAAAAATCTATTGACCCAGCGAGGGCCAATGACGCCAGTGCCGACATCAAGGGCTGCAGCCTCCAACGTTTTCATAGCAGGAACACTGGCACAGAAACGCTGCAAGAAATACCAACCCTGATCACAGCCTTAATACACAAGACAGACATTGAAAATGCAAACAGCAGCTCTGCTTTGTCAGACACAGACTCCAAAACAAAACTATCAGAATTTCTACACAACCTTCTTATATGAGGCGAAGAACCAGCAAAAATATAGAAACGTTTTGTTAATACTGAATGGTTGAAATGAATGGAGACCTGAAATAGTCTGAAAAGATGAGCTCAGGTGGCCCTACATGTCTCAAGCAATGAAAGTCATGGTCCAGTGTGTACATTTACTGGGAAGAATATTCAAAAGTACAGAGCTCCTCCTTTTGCTGAACTTATTGCAGAGGTGGTTACAATGAGAATGAACAGTGCTTGTTTCAGGGAAAATTCAAATTTGGCCTTGGTGTACAAATATGTTTTCTGTCAAGAAATAACCATGATTTCTTCCCTAACAAGACAGGTTTACCACACAAGAAAATACAATTAAGCGGGGGCCAGTATTTTTATTCTAGTTATTTCAAGTATTTCAGCTGTCCTTTTTCTAGTTCTCATTAATGTTGGTGTCACTTCACTGAAAGCAACTGGATGTTTTTAAAGGCTAAATTCTGCTTTGAGAATAAATACAGCCTGTGAATTCTGCTAACAAGTTCCGCCACCCTGCTACTCTGCTGAGCAGGGAGGTTATGGCAGCAGTAAGGGCAATTCCTGCCATGCAACCATTCTACTAAAATCCTCCAAATCCAACAAGAGCTGGGATGAGATCTGCATGAGAAATAATTCAAGAAAGCTGCTTGAATCTGCTGGCCACTAACTACTGGATTATTAAAGACAGTCTACAATCAAATACAAGAGACCATTTCTAAAAGAGACTTCCTATTTTTGGTAAAAACAGGAATACAGTTATTAAGACCATTTTCTTATAAACAGCTGGTGTTTGATTGCTTCTTTGGGTTTTGTTGTTCTGTTGCACTGTGTTTGGGTTTTTAAAAGCTTTTTACTTCAAGTGTCAAGACTTTTACTGAAATATATCTAAAAATGGGCATTGAAACAACTTCTAGTACAACAGTGTACATATTGTAGCAGTATAACCACAGCTAATACAACAAATATTTAATTTTAGTGGGAAGTAAATTATGACTCCTGTTAATTTTGGAATTCATAAAATTCATGAGGCTGTCTTGCCTTACCTGAAAAGGTAAGTCATTGGGAGTACTTATATGTAGAGTACTACAGAAGTATTCAGCATGTTTATGGTAAGATCTCATTTTTCAGAGACTGTCCTTGCTGCCAAAACCAATATTATAATACAAACTGCACTATTGTCTATACATAAGCAAACATAAATACTACATTCCTTCCAGAAAGTACACAGTAACAAGACAACAGCATATTTTCAGCCATCTGTTTAAATAAAATGGTTTACACATATAATATTGAATGTTCCCAAATGTAAAGGACTTTGAGCTGTCAGCTAATATCCATACTCCAAGTAACTTTTCACAACTGTCACCACGGGCTGTATTTCAAAGCCCCAGCATTCAGAATGCCTTTCCTTTCACATATTTTAATGAGCAGACAAATACCTGCCAATATTTCTACAGTTTTGATTTCCAGATAACTTTTAATGATGGACAATAAATTCAGAAGCACGTAATAGAATTACTAAGAACAGGATTCTTGCACATGAAAAAACAAGTGAGCAAGGAACATGTGGGTGCTCCATTTTGTTGGTGTAGTGTTCATGGCATGGACAAGGAGCTAGGATGAAATTCCATTCATTCTTCAAAGTTGGTAGTAAGCATGTAACAGAAAATGAACTCTCTGCTGGAGCAAACTAAGATTCTGACTGACTGGATAATCACAAAAATCACATGATGAACAGACAGAGGATGAGTTTTCATGGAGCAGCTTACTTTTCTTCCATGAACACATAGCTTGTGACAGGTGAAGGTCACAATACTCAGGCACAATAGAATTTTATACTATCAGTCATAATCCTTTACAGCAAATGCTTTTTAGCTCTAAGTTTATAAAAAGTGAAAAAAGTTAATTTATAATTTTAAAAACAAGACTCATGGAAAGACATAAATATTATGTCAGTGTAGTAGTCTGCAAGAAGTTGAGCATCATTTAAATCTGAATTCTGTCAGGAAGACCAAAACAATTCCTGGGTTCACCCCCTGGAGCAAGTGCTGTACTTGTTAATTTAGGCCAGACCCTGAGTTTGGCCCAAATTCCTCTGTACACAATGTAAAAAGTTTCAATACCAATCCAGAAACCTGTTATTTTATTACTACTAAAATCAGTCTATCAAGCAGGGATGGTCTTACTATAAGTATAATAATTTTTCCTATATTAAAGTTCAACCTATTCTCAAAAAGTGTTCAATGCATTGGATTCTATTTGGGAAAATACAGCAGCAAAAGGCAGCTACGCCAACTTTTTTACAGTGTAGTCAAATAATTTTGCACATCTATACAGAAAACAAATGAAACAATTTGACTGAAAATGTATCTTGTATCGAAGCACCAGCCTCATGTCCTTAAAAGGTACTTTAAAGATATTTTATTTGGTCAAACAGAGAATTAGGTGTGCTGTACCACCGGTGGATATCACATCTCTTTGAAAAAACATCTGTCTGCCTCAGCGAGGTTTAATTACCCAGTCTGAGACGCGGGGTTCTATGGTATTTGAGCACTTTAACTATTTTCACAAGAAATTTTAATTTCAGATCTTGATTTAAAAACTTGGTTTTTTTTTAAATTGCCTTATAAAAAACGTTCTTGCTGTGAGGATGGTCAAGCACTGGACTTTGTTGCCCAAAGACTGTGGAGTCTCCATAGGTGGAGATACTCCCAACCCCGCTGGACACAGCCCTGCTCAGACTGACCGTGCTGGAGCACAGGGCTGCACTGGATCAGTCTGAGGCTGTGAAATTCTTGCTTTTAAGGTTATATTTGAATGTAAGATTTTAAAATTAGTCTGTATAAACATCCGCTGTGCCCTTCTCATCCTCTGGAGGACCTCTGAAACGCATTTTGGTTTTGGTTTCTAGGGGTTTTTTTGAGAGAATAAGCTCTTATTTACACGTCCAGGCTGCAGAAAATCAAACACTAAATTCTGGTTTACACAACAGCACGGTTTCAAACTGGCTACACTTGGGAAAGAAATCCTATTTACTGATGATTTCACTCCAGCATTTTTCCCCACCATCACTGTCTTTTCCCTTACCTGAGCAACATCTTCAAGTTTGTTCCACTTTAAAGAGAGCAGCAGTTTTGGCAATGATTGTGGGAAATTTTCACGACAGTCATATCGCAAAGTCCAAATGAGATCCATTTCATTTTCACAAAGCTGAGATAAAGGATCTCTTTCCATTATATCTTTTAGCACAACATAAAACTTCTTACCACCTCGACCCTAGGAAATGAGAAATGTATAATGGTGTGATAAGTTCAGTAAGATTCTTGTCTGGTAGCTCAAATATTGGCAGTCCTAGAGCAGGAGGAAGATCAGATAAAACTCATGAAATACAGGGGAATGACGACTGTGCCTTTCTTTCAGATTTCTCCCTGTAAGCACAGTAAACAACTGATTCCAAATTCAGTGTGCAGAAGTTTCTGAAAAAGCAACTGAACTTTAGAGTTAAGGACACTAGATGGCAATATTTCTGTTTTCCAACTCCAATATGGAGCACTTTGATTTAGGACGCATATACTTTCTTCTTTTGTTTTTCAAGTGAGCAAATTTAATAGATACATGTATAATTATTTCTTTTAATTAGAAACAAAAAAAATACTTCTGCAACAATCAAAAGAAAATGCATTGCCGAGTAGACAGACACTTATTTTTGCCTTCTAATCCTAGTTTTTCTGATCTAATGTAAATCTTAGCTGTGTTCCAAATCCATAGAGTATTTAAGGCCTTTTGACAAAATATAGACAAGTCCAAAATATACTCAAAAAAGCATATGTATCTGAATTCTAAGGCATTTCAAAGTAAATCATATAAGAAAACAGTCAGTAGAATTGTTATTTGAGCACTTGACTTATTTATTTCTAGATAGATGCAGGAGATAAGAACCAAGAAAACCCAGAAAATTAATTTTAAAATAATCTTTAGATGATGCTCACCGCCATTGCAGCATTGTCACTGTTTCTTGCAATCTCAGCTGCCTTTTCAAGTATCTGTAAAAAGTTGGTTTTAAATACATTAGATTTAAACCCAAATCTGACTGCATTGAAAGAATAAGCATTACAGAATTGAAGTAGATAAGGAAATTTCACTATCTTTTAGACAGCCCCAACACAATTATTTTGTATATACAGCGGTATAACACAGACTTCTGTGCAGCGCCCCTTTCCTCACCTGCAGGTCTAGGGAGGTCAGGAACAGCAGTGCTCACGATGACCTCAGATATTTCCCTCTTCATCACTCCTGGGCTAAATTAAACTGTCTTTCCGATGGCACCTTGCTTTCTGTTTCTGTATTTCCTCATTGTTTTTCACCACAGCAAACCAATCCCTCAACTCCAAGTCACCCTTTGCTTTCTCACCTTTACCTGTGCTGTTTTCAAGGGCACTATTTCCATGCCCACAGATCCACACTTCTAGCCCTCTATTCCAGTATGAATCCACAAGCCCAGTCCTTTCACCATGCTCTCAGACTGCCCATATGATCTCAATCAGTGTTTCCAGGTACTTCTCTAGATCTTGGATCTTCCCTCCTTGGCTTTTTTTTTTTTTTTTGGCCTTTTGAACATTCTACTTGGTTTTTGAAGTTCACACAATAACTCATGATGGAGTACTAAGTCTAGAAGCAAATGTAGTTCTTCAAAAGGCATTCTGCACCCTGCTGCAACCAAGCCAAGTGTTAGAATGGTGACTGCCCGGGCCAATAGGCCCAGCTGAACTGGTCAGGTGTGTCTGTCTACAGCTGCCAGATGCTTCTGCTTTGAGCAACAAGTCATAAAACAAAATCTCAATACAGGAAAACGTCTAAGGAATTACAGCATCTCCTTTTCCTGAGAGCTCAGCCTCCCCCATCACCCAGGAACACAACACCCTCTGCAGACACAGGTCCAGCAAGACTTGTGCTGTCTTTACTCAGACAACGTGAGAAACAACAAAGGACTGCAATAATCAGAGCATAAATGCCCAGCAGCTAAAATCCTTAGAAAGGTATCCTAACTTGTTTTATTTCTTTTTTCTCTATGAAACTCTCATTAATATCATGCATTACATCTGCTACTTGGCTACAAAGCTTATTTACATACTGTGTGTGAAAACATGCATAAACAAAACCACAGTGTCCTAATTCTATGTTTGATTGTTGCCTCCCCGTGCTTTTCAGAGTTACTCTGTTTGCAAAGAAACTTTCAAAGTCTTTGCAAGTCCAGCTTTGTTCAAGTGAACCCCAAGCCCCACAATGTGCCTGCAGCACTGGCTGTGGACCAGTCCAACACATGGCTGCTGTCTCAGAAAATTTCTTATCCATGGTCCAGGCACTTTTGCTCCCTCAGCCCCAAACAGCTCCTTGCTGTGCAAGCAGGTTGATGATATGATTGTAGAAGATTCATCTATTTTTGCACATTATGTTTCTTAAAACAAAAATCTGGCATCTCATTCTTCATTTTCTTGGCAGAAACAAGCAACAACACTGGGAAAATGAGAAGCAGCCACAGAACAAGCAAGTCTCAGCTGGACCATTGTGAGACAGATCCTCAGCTGATGTAATTCGAGCAGCCACGTCACTCCTCATTCAACAGAACCTTCAGCAAGAGAATCTTTAGGAGATTGAGTTGAATGAATTCGGAAGTTACAAGGGATGAAGACCATTAGACACTACCTTAATGTCACACAGCAGGTGTCTCACTCAGGAAAATCTAATGTCTGCATTCAGCATCTTAACTTGCCGAGAACTTGGTATTGCAGGGACAAATTAATGGAACAACAGAGCTAGAAAAAGTATGGGATTACTAAAGAAACACACTTGTACTTAGCCTGTCTGTAATATGCACCTCAAAACAGGTTTTTTGCTTCAGAAATTAAATACATATAAGTGTAATGAGCAAAAAAAGCACTTCAAATAAACCAATACCAAAAGTGACTAAAATATGTCCACTATGAAGAATCAGTTGGTCAGCCATAAATAAGGCAGCAATTGGTCAGTACTGGTTTAGCTCTTACTGCATTTCCAATGCTGTTTTAATGAAAGAAAAAGTACTGTGCTAACAAGGAGGGGGAAACACTATCAACCCAAACTCAAACAAAAAAAACCAAACCTATCTTGTTAGTGAATTTCATTTTTATGAACCTTAAATCCCTGCTTTTGATCAAGCTGATAAAACTTGGTAGTTTCAGTCTTTTTGTTCATGCCCACGAAAGGTGCAAAACCCTCGAACAACAAAAAAAAACAAACCCAAAACCCCAAAAACAACCCAAAAAAACCACCAAAGCAATTTCTCTAAGTTGTTGTTGACTTTCCCAAAACCAAAAGTCAGACTAATGTGTGAATGAGTTAAATCTTGCTTTTCTAATGCATCATTAGCTGTCTGTTTAAAGACTTACTTTGTAACTTGTTTCCTGGTCTTAGCCTTTTTTTTTGCTAGTTTGTGAATAACTTTATATCCATCCTTCACACTCCAGAGATTACTACGTGTATTCCAAATATACACTTCCTTTCTAGACAGGCTCTTCGTCTGTAGAAAACTACAGGGTAACTTCAGTGGATTTAGTTCAAGAGCAGACCTTCAGAAATCCCTTTGCACACAGCATTGAGAGTCCATTTATCCTTTAAAGGACTTGAGCGCACAGGGCACTGTCCCAAAGAGTGGGTAACACACATTCGTACCAGGAAAGAACAGATCTTTGTAGATCACAGGCAAGCACAGTTTGAAGGTTTCCAGAATAGCAGATAAATTTAGCTTTTTGTAAGATCATTCATCTGGGAAACTGATTTGCTTTTGACCTTTGAAAGAACATGTACAGACCACTTTTAAAAGTGTACATCTTTAAAATAGACCCTGAAGTCAAGCACTGCCCCTCATTCACACAGTACAAGTTTAACAAACTACTATGGTGACTGAAAGGCAGGAAAAGGGGAATTCACTGGAAAAGGCGGTGTTGAAAGGAAAGAAGAAACAGCTATTTCCACATAGCATTCATGACTGCTCTTTAGGTCATACCTCACCTTATCAAAGGGAGGGTAATTGATAGGCTGTTTTGAATATTCCTGAAATCTAATGTGCAAAGCTGTTGCATTTTCAGTGTAAGGGTTAGTCTGGACGGTTCCCATGGGATTCAACATTTCTTCAAGTTCATCTAAAATACAGACAGAACAATTAATATTACAGGCCAGGCAGCATAAAAATTTTAGAAATATGAAAGGCAAAAATGCTGTAAGAAATCACTTATTTATAAAATGGGCAGAGCACCTTTTGCTGCACAGCACTTTTAGTACAATACCAGCATAAACTGCCTCCTACATTCCCAAATGCTGGATTATCATCCAATGACAAACTGATTTTCTCTTTCCACAGTAAACAGTCAAGGGAAGCTGAGCTATTCCTACACTGAAAGAAATGCCAGCAAGATCTGCAGCTTTGGCGAGCAGGACGCACACTGCGCCCGGCTCACACGGAGAGCAGAGCTCTAAGGCAGCCTGCTCACAGCTTACAGCCCAGCTGCTGCAGCCTCTGCACCATGGGATGGAGGCGACACAGAGGCTCCAGACACTCACTAACTGATCTGAATATCAGGGAAGAAGACGAAATTCTAATTCCCATTTTTTGCTGATGCAAATATTATCATTTACACCCTAACTGATCTATTTAATTTGGGGGGCATAGCACAGGGACCAAATGAAACCTAAACTTGCTTCTTTAAAGCAAGTAACACTAGATATAAGCATGCATCAATTTTATGTGGTTTTCCTTCCATAACAAATGAAACTTTAAGAACACTACTTCCAAGCAGACTCTTGCTCTTCCTCTTTCCTGATAAACAATACTTTCAGGAAAGAGATTAAAATGTCATATACTTATCCACACAAAAAATACCAGCAATAAAGAGATTACTGCAAGAGAATTGAACATGCATACAGTAAATACTCTGCTCTTGGATCCCACACTCTCCAGTACTTAAAGTCCAAATGTGAACAGTTAAGGTTTACCAGGGAATGATGACCAGCTGTGCAGTACCAGTTCTCCATTCTTCAAGTGTCCTTTATAATCGAACACCATGGTATTTACCCAGGCTACAGGATAATGCTGTCAAAGAAAAGAATTTTTACATGGAAATTAAGATGCCAGAGAATATTATTGCACAGAAAACATTACAATATAATAAAATTGAGAGGGTGGCTTGGGGTTTTTTTCAAATAGTGATACCTTTCAGAAAAGCAGTCAATGACTGAGAAGTACCAAAAGTTTTCATACCAAGATGTACAATTCTTAATACATACGCTCTTTTTAATATTTTCTTTCATTTTGCATTCTTGAGCACTAAAGTGAGGACAAGGAAAGATTTCTGGATGCTCACCTCAATATAATTTGGAGGTCACTCAAGAAAAACAAATGAAATAATTACCACTTTTCCTGCTTTCCGAATGGTTTGGTATTTGGAAGGATTCATTGCCTTGGTGGACTTTTTAGTTTTCATCTTATCCATCACAGCATAAACAGCAAAGCAGAGCCTTGCCATCCTTGGCAGGTCACAGACATTGATTTCAAACTCCAGCACTTCATTCCAAACGTGGTCACTTCTCCCAGATATTTCTGTGCTTACAATTGTTTTACAAAGGAGCTCTGTACCATGGAAAAGACCAGCCCTGACATGAACCTGCCATAAAGAAATGACACATTTTAAGATTGTCACAGAATCTATAGAATTCTGCATAGAATAGTATACAGAGCATATATATATGAATTTCATCAAACAAACAAGCAGAATGAAAAAGTTAAGACTAATTTTCTGGATATAAATTAGAATCTCCAGGGAGAACCAATTTGTGCTTCTAAATGAGAAATGCTTAGGGGTTTTTTCAGTTTAAGAAAAAGCTCATTTTTTATTTAAACTGTTTCTAAAAATGTATAGAGGGAACGCTGCTGACCCTAACATCAAAAGTCACCTGTAATAATAATGACCATGTACATGATTTCCAGGATTTGTTGTGTCTTTAGTACTGAGAAACCAATAAAACCAGCTAGCTTGAACAATGAAAATAAGGATCAGGAAAGGAGTAGGACAACTAGATAAAGAAGCCGGAGTTACTGGCACTGAAATTAAACTCTTTACAGGTCAATGCTACAATGTGGCTCATTTCTTCATTTCTGTTTAATAACATATATGCACAAAATCAGAAAGGGAAATATGCCAACTTCTTTCATGCGGCCTTCCAAAATACCAGTGTGGGAGAGACAGAGAGAAACCTACAAATTTAATCCTTTGGTCAATACCAAAAGGTTCTCAATGTTGCAGTTAAATGTGTAAAAGTGATCTGATGTTCCAGGTTCCCTATGCTCCTTAATCTACCTTCCCAACATTCCCTTTAAGCCACCATATTATTTCTGAGCACTGCAAGGGAAGGAAAGCGATATTAAATTTGATACATGTTTTGGATAAAAAAATAAGTCGTCTTTCTAATTCTGTGATTTCTGATCCTGTAAGGGATTGGATCCCAATTTTTTTCTTTCCATTCTGACATGCCCCTTTTACTAATGACACAGTGTGTACTGATGGGGTGGCCAAGGAGCAAGGGAAAAGAAAAGCCCTTTCCAATGTCATGCATTTGGAAAATTGGCTGTTAGACTGCAGGGCGAGGTCCCTTGTGCTCTAGGTGAATGTCCCCAACGCAGCTCACATCGGGGCAGGGCTACCCAGCTGACAAATGTTTTGTTTCCCACTACAAACACTGCATTTGTGAACCTTGGTGGTGGTTTCAGCAAAAATGGATGAATATTGGTTTGATCCAAAGCACAGTGGGACTAAAGGAACAATGGCAGTGAATTAAACAGCCTTAGAATCAGGACTGCAAAACAAATACGTTCTCAATAGTGACAATTTTGTAACACTGCAGACAGACAGCACAGGGAAACATGCACAGGTTTGCAGGGTCACTCTTGTTCTAGGTTAACCAAGGACTTTTAATTTTTCAAGACTAAAAAGTATTCAAAATACTAAATAACATTTAGATAGTGGCCACAGGTGTCAATACAAAAGAACTGCCTATTTTTCTTGTTTCTTTTCAAGCTTAGAAAATATTTTGATTGTTTTCCCTCTAAAAGCATACTAAAATTAACCAAAAATCACTTTTTTAAGCATGAAAAAGAATCTTAAAGACCCCTGATAGCTATGTGGATTCTAGAATCCACTTCCTCTTTTCACTCTCTTTTCTTTTAAAAACTTAAGAGTCTACAGAACACAGAACTAAGAAGATATAGGAACTAGCTAAATAATGGTTTAAACAAAGAACAAGAAAATCTCTGCTTTTGGAGCCATACATTTCCACAATCAGAGTGTCTCAGGTAGTAAAATGAAACTATGGCTCATTTATCTGTGAAGTAAAATATAGGATTGCTAATTTACACAGAGGTTGTAACAATAGTTTTGAATGAAAAAAATGCACCAAGTATCCCAAATAAAGCATGAGAACAGCAAATGTCAATGTTAGCTGGATATCTTCCTTGTCTACATGACTGGCTACACAATTTACTGGTTGCTAAACAAAATAAAGGAATTTAATGTTGTTCTACCTCACAGGCAAGTGTTTTGTAAGGCCTTAAAGTAGCTGTGCAATAACTTCCCATGTGTTAACAACTTGTGGTCTGTACAGCAGTCAGTAGCCCAGTCATGTATATTTTTACAGGAAATGATACTACAGCTTTCTTTCTTTGTGTTCCTTGTGTAGAAAATAAAAGACAGATTGTATAGAAGCACACAATCCAAGTTTAGACACGCAGAATATATTCAGGGCAAAAAAAACCACTCACACTGCACTGAAAAGCATTTAATATTAATCTATTTCTGTGTCAGGTGTTCATGACAGTCTATTTTAAAGAAGTTCATTTCACACCAATATCAGCACTCTATAGATACCACGTTTTTAAAAAAATCAAGCACCAATGAACACTTATATCACACTGCCACAATTATTGCAATGTTCTAATGCACACATCCAACTTTGAACAATAAAGGAATACTTTAGCAGCAAAGCCAGATTTTAACCAATGCTACTAATGTAATTGGGAATAAATTAAAATGCTTATTACACTTTTGCTGAGCTGAAATCCACATGATTTTGAGTTCACTTAACACCGAAAATCATTAAAACGAACAGAATGTCTTCTGATACTAGACATAGTTACTTACTTTGGCATTTTCTTCTGTGTTTAGTTTATTACCCTTTAACAGAATAATCTTGAAAGGGTTGGATATATCCCACACACTCTGAGAAGAGAAACAAAGGTACGAGTTCATTCTTCACCAATGTAACCTATTCTATAAGTTAAGCATTTTAAGCAAAAGTCACAAATACAAGCAAAAAAAGCAAGAAACATTTTAAAAATATAAATTTCAAATCTTAAAAGATAAATTGGTTATCATAGCTACAAGAACAGACAAAGTCAAAACTCAACCGAAAGAGAGCTGGGGGTGAGAACATACATCAGTACTACATGCTGACAATTCAGAATAACCCTTCAAATTTATTGTTCATTCTGAAAAACTACAGAGTGTGTAACAGCGCAAAGACCTGTCCATATTTCTTGGAGTGACAGTACCCAAGCTGTTACTGTGCTGTAAGGCCCTAAGGTGAGCAATAAAGGAAGCTCCAGGTTACAAAAAGCCCATGTCTGTTACAGCAAAAGCTGCCATCAGTGCAGTGGCAAGGCCACGCAGGATCTCTGGGCTAAGGCAGGAGATCCAGAGCTCTGCTCCTCAAGGGAGCGGAGCCCACGCACGGCAGGGGAGCTGGAGAACCCAGTTCTTGCTGTAACTCCTCCAGCTGCTGCTGCCAGATTATCCCTGCCTCTCTGGGCTGTGGTTAATCTACAGCAATGGAAGGGGGGGGTAGGAAAGAGAGAAGAATGGATGAGGTGAGGGAAGGTGAGAAGTTTCCAAAAAGTCTCAAGGTCTGCTATTTCTGAGGTAAATCTCCCAGGCCACAGGAGGCTCAGAGCTGACCCAGGTGACTTACACTGGAATACAGCAGCCATAGCACAAACCCCAGGCATTGTGATTTATATTCCATCAGTCACTGTTCCCTTTGGGTACCACACAGTGTCCTCATGAACTTACAGTTGTTGCTCTTGTTTTTTTTGGTGGCAGAGGAAGGGGAAGGTTGGAGGATTTTCGGTTTATGGCAGCTTCTACGGCAATCATCTCCTGCTCACACATCTTCTTTATGGTGCAACACTCCACCAGGGTCAGCTGGGGAAGGGTCCTGCTCATCACACAGTTGCGGATATACTGAAAGCCCGCGGAAAACAGTCGTTACCAGCCAGCAGACTATTTCTACAGCAACTTTCAAACCAATGAAACAAAGGATTCATTATAAAGATATAAAGGGAGTGGGGCACATATATTTTACAACTGCAGAGGGCTGCAGACACAAGGAAGGATGTCTTACTGTTCAGTAATGGGATGGGAGGCATGGGAAGAAGCACCTTTGGCCAAGGAAGCAGAAAATTGTTACACTAAATTCCAAAAAACTTTATGTACCTGGAACTGAATTAATGGGTGATCACCAAAAACATATTCTAGCCTTCCGCTAACTTGCAGCACATAGTCAGCAGGATCAACTTCCTCATCTTCTTTTCCATGGATAGTCAAACGTTTTCGGATTGCCAGCTCATTCAGCTTGATGGGATTCATGTTAGGAGACACCTGAAAACTAAATACATCCTAACAAAACACAAACAGGAATACTGAAGGTCAGATTTTTTACAGTGAAGACATACAAGGCTTAAATTGTAGCACATGTAATAAAACAGGTAGAAATAATAACTGTTAAATTCAGACTATTTTAACAGTTAAAGTCTGTATCTTTAGGGCAATCGCAGTAAGAGACACCCTAAAAGCTTTAAGATGTCAATTCCCAAACTTTCATATTATCAGAAGTACTTTTAAGAACATAGACCTTTATTTGATTCACCAGTGGTTTAGAGACTTCTAGAGCAATGTATTGATTTAGAAGGTTGCATTTTGAAATGTGCCATGAGGGAGACAATAAATCATGCATACATTTCAAGGTATTTAGCAGAACTAGATTTGTTAATTTTTCTTCTTTCTGGCCGCTAGAAAATTATCCTCTAGGTATCACTATACTCAGAAGAAAAAGAAAGCTTCAAGTATTAAAGCAAAAGAAACTGAATGTGATTTATGTAGAAAACCACCACCACATTTGGAGGAGAGCACAAAAGAGGAGTAGCAGCCAACACCTGTAGCATTCTGAACGCAAAGCTGAAAGACTGCATTTTCTAAGTTAATTTTTAATCAAAACCCTTAGAGGCTATCAACCTATTTCCAAAGTATCTCTAATTTTAATGTGCTCTAAAAAGATAAAGGTAAGAAGTTACTTTCTTTTATAAATTAGAAAGAAGCTTTAAATAAATTTCAAGTTCCTAAAGAAAAAGATCTTCTGTGAAATCTTTCATCTCCCTTCCTCTACCACATTATGATTTGCACAGGTTTAATTGCAGAAGTTGATTTGGGGGGGTCCTGAGGTTTTGTTGGTTTCTCTTGTTTTGTTTTTCTTTTTTTAAATTTTTATTATTTTTTATTTACACGCAATTCTGAAGATGTGAGCATCCTACACTGAGTTACTGAAAAATGTGAAGTGTTCTCTGCTTACATTCTTTTGACTTGTGCTTTATTTATATAGACTGGTAAGAAACCAAGCTGCACCAATGGAGCAAGCAAACTCTGTAAAGTCACACTAAATTAATTCTGTATTTTCTCAGTTTCTGCCTGGTTCAAAAAGCTGCCACACTGTGAAGGCTTTCTTCTCCTCATAACTGGTAGCGGGTAGGCAGGGAATAACACTTTTTCTTCCCAGGAAGCTGGTGCTCTCTGACAGCTGCCTTGATTCCCAGATGTAAACGTTAACAGAGATGTCACAGAGATGGGGATCAGCCTCTCCTGCTCCAGAGACACCCACGTAGCCCTTACAGCGCACCCACACCTTCCAGACAAAAAGTGCTTTAATGTTTCTTTCGATCTTGCAGCTGAACGAATTGAAAGCACACAACAGTCCCCACACCTTCCTATTTAATTCTCCTGGGATGACTCCAGTACTCAGTGCAAGTAGTCAAGTCTGGAACAGAGTTTACTGCTCTAAAAAGCAGCTCAGATTTGAACTGTTAATAGCTCTGAAGGTCAGAGCTGGCAGCAGAAGCATTTGAAACATTTGAAATGTCAGCAGCCTAAGCTATTATAGTGGCAGGCAAATCCATTCTGCACCAGCACGAACTTTTGCACTGCTTTTGTACTGTCAGCATATGCATATAGATTCAGTGTTTCATCAAGAGCTGACAAACACACAGATATTCTCTCTCCTGGACAGCTACGAGTTCTCTATGAAGCTGAAGAGGACTGGAAAAGGTTTTCTCATAAAACACCTAGACAGTCAACATCAGCTGGTGTTACTGGTGACCAGATTTAGCTTTTACCTCTATATTTAGTATTTCCAGAGGCAGACATGTCAATGTTTCACCATTTTAAATCCTTAAAGTTTAAAAGGATAGTTCTAGAAATAATACAGCTTTGTAACTACAATCATCTGAATCATTAGAAAATCGGACACCAAATCTGGCCTGATGTATTTACACAGTTCTAAGACTTTTAAGGTTTCCAATGCTGATCAGTCATTGTTATCCAAAAGAAGAGATTGTAAAAAAGGGTAATGGGAATACTGGACTCAAGCAGAATCATAGCAGCTTCAACATCATAAAAACTCCTGCTAAAACATTTCAGGTTTTCCTTGTAGAAACTAAAGAGGGTTTTATTTTAAAAATAAACTATGGTTTTGCTAGCCTAAACAAAAAGGTAATTCTAAGTCTCAGTGTTTTAGTTTTCTATGCACATTTCTAGTAAAGGGGATAGTAATTTTCTTTTCTTTTTTAAAATTTTATTTATTTCTCAACCTAATTACCAGATCAACCCAAAAGATGTTCAGTAAGCCACACACAGACACAAGTGTGTTGAATATGGTGCCTCCCAATTACCAGCAATCCCTGATGAACTGAGCTTAAAAGTGAATGTAAGTGAAGCAACACAGGAACAGTTGGCCAAAAAAAGTCCTGACGATTTTGAACCATGTTTTACATTTAAACAAATATGAAATAATATAGACCATACATGTTGTATATTTTGTCTTTAGAAGTAGAACTGTAATTTGACTTCAGAAGTTCAATCCTGAACCATGGGCTCACATCCTCACTTCATTCCGAGAGTCAAGGATCCTGGTGAAAGACTTTGCATTTTAAACAAGCACCATAATGTAAGTTCTCCATTTCATTTACATCCTTGAGCAATCCCATGCTAATTCAGATGTGGATCAAGAACAGTTCATGAAACATGATGAACAACCATTCCTACCTGGCAGTTATCAAAATGAACAGCCACTACAAGGTTTCCACTGTAGAGCTTGTCTTGGAAACTCTCTGGGATAACGGGCTCCTGTTCTGGTGGGTAAGTGTGCTTCAACCAGTCCATCCAGGAGAGACCCACAAGTGACTGAATCTTTTCCTCACTGATTCTCCGCATTTTAGCTCGGAAGTCATTCACTTCAGGATCTTGTAAGGCATCGAACTCATGGAGACCTGAAAGAATTCAAGGATCAGTGTTACTTAATAGCTTCATTAATGATATAGCCAAAGGGATCGAGGGTACCCTCAGCAGATTTGCAGGTGACACCAAGCTGAGTGGTGTAGTGACACACCTGAGGGATGGGATGCCATCCAGAGGGACCTGGACAAGGTTAAGAGATGTGCACATGGGAATCCCACTGAAGTTCAGCAAGACCAAAGGCAAGGTCCTGCACCTGGGTCAGGGCAGCCCCAGTATCAACACAGGCTGGGGATGAGCAGGCAGAGAGCAGCCCTGCCCAGGACTCGGGGGTGCTGCTGGATGAGCTGGACATGCCCTGGCCATGGCACTCAGAGCCCAGAGAGCCAAACGTGTCCTGGGCTGCATCACAGTGGGGGCAGGTGGGCAGGGGAGGGCATTCTGCCCCTCTCTTGTGCTCTGGTGAGACCCCACCTGCAGTGCTGCATCCACAGAGCCCCCAACACAGGGAGGATGGAGCTGCTGGGGAGAGTCCCGAGGAGGCCACGAAGAGGCTCAGAGGTTGGAGCACCTCTGCTATGGAGACAGCCTGAGTGAGCTGGGGCTGTTCAGCTCGGAGAAAAGAAAGATCTGGGGAGCTTTTAAATCTACCCTCTTTTAATTTAGATTAGAAAGAGGAAATTTTTTACAAGGATGGTGGTGAGGCACTGGGACCAGTGGCCCTATCCTAGACATGCTCAAGGTCAGATTGGACAGGGATCTGAGCAACCTGGTCTAGTTGGACGTGTCCCTGCCCACAGCAGGGATGTGGAATGAGATGACCTTTAAAAGGTCCCTTTCAACCCAAACCATCCCATCTTTCTATGATACAATGGAAAGCTGTGACTTTTTGGTACTTCAGGACATGTAGGGCCTGCAAGTGTCTTTATCTTTTCTCCTGAACTTTGAAGGACATTGTGCAAATCACACAAAGCACCCAGCACCTTTTGAGAATAAAGCACTAAGTTTAGAAGCTCAGACAGGAACACCTTTTTTTTTCACTGCTAAGGTACAGAATAGGGGCTGCATAAGGCAGGGTCTCACACAGCTCTAATAAGCCAAATATTCAACCCCAGAATGTGAATCTGTCCGAATCTGTCTGAATGGTTAAACTGACCAACTGTTCCCATTGTCAGCACAAACAAATAGGCAGACAGTGTACTGCTGAAATCTAAACAAAACCTGCAGTCTTTATAAGAGAGCTAACAATGGTTCATTGTTTAAAAACAAGAGGTATGACCTCATACGACCCCGTCAATCTTGATTGTATAACCAAGCAGAGTAGATTTAAAAGCTGAAAATTCAGAAATAACATCAAGAATAAGTTACTGTGAAACCTTTAAAAATAGCTTTTCATTGTTTGATGAGAATCAGTGTCACAATTGAGAGCAAAACCAAGAATCATTGTTAACCAACTCAGACACCATGTATAATAAAATCATAATAATTTCTAGCTCCTTCTGAGTATCCAGTTTGCTGGTGGGCTATTTATGGTAACACTGCTCAAATTTATGCTTTTATTCACTTAGTAATAATAATAATAATAAATATTTTCTCCTCATCTACAAAATAAAATTTTATCTGGATTGATGTCGTAATACAATACAATGCTGAAATGCAATACAGACTGTAGCTTTAAACAACTTTCATGTGTTTAATCTTGAGTATTTAAATTCTTTCCAACTACATCAGTAGTTGTTTGACAAAGGGAAATAGTGAATTTTTAATATATTTTTTAAAAAATCCACTCCTACCTGCCCAGTTAAGACCCTCATACACAACAAAGTTTACCCTCATTTAAAAAAAAAATAAATTAATTGGCATTACCTTTGCCTATAAGGACACCTATTTTGGAATCCAACTTTTCTCCTGGATCACAGTTCCTTGTCACTAGTTTAAGGACAGGAAGAAAGGGTCTAACATCACAAAGTCTCCGTGTTTCATCCTCTAATTCTTCATGTACAGCAGTCTGATTCACACATGAGAACATGTAAGAGTCAATCTCCATGAGGAGATGAAAGAGTGGATAGGAATGTGCCTGCTTCCATAACAGCTGCAATGAAAACAAAGAAGTAAATAAACAAAACAGAAAACAGCAACATATCTTAGGGCACCGAAGGTAACATTCATTTCCATTTACGTTCCCAAAAAACCATAAAAGAAATATGTTTGCTAAGTTGGTTATATATATATATCTATATATCATTATATGTTTACTTTGTCTCACTTTTAGTCTCTGTCTTGAGTGATTTCCAGGACAGACCTCTGTAGTTAGGATAAGCATTCCTTTTCAGCTTTTGAAACAGCTAAATATCAACTGGACCTGTTTATGGCGTGCTAAGTTGCCATGTGTCACAAGCATCAAGAAAACCAGACAGCTTAGTTCAAGTCCCTTATTGCTGTCACTAACACATTTGTTTTTAAAATCTTTATCACTTGAAATCACTTATTATATTAGGAGTAGGTTACTCTGTGCTGTAATTCACTCACTACCTAATTCCTCAGTAATTTTTCTAAATGTCCTCACATGGCCATTATCTGATCAAAGGCCAGTAGATTGTTTTTTTCTATCTGTGGTCACTTCCTTACGTTCTCCCCTCCCTTTGATTTGGATATGCCCTTACATTTTAAATGATGCTCCAATTTGTACAAAACCTTTAAGAAGTGGCAGACATAGTTTTTAAAGGAATTATCTTTGGTGTCAGTCAACAGAAGCAGGAACACGATCTGTGACTTCTATACTAAAAATCTAATCAGACACACTAATCAGAGAAATGTTAGATCAGCAAACAGTGGATTACCAATGAGTTAAAGAAAGGTTTAGAGTAGCAATACAGTGTTAATATAGACTATTAGAATAATCTCTGCTGAACTGTAACTACAGCAAGTAGCCCCTTCTCCAGACCTTGCCATCTGCCCACGCCAGTGCTAACCCCACATACTCACACTTCTGTATCAGTCCATCTGCTCGCACGTGCCTTCAGTACCTTACTTTTATACCTGCTAAAATCCATTCCTTGATTTGCCAGAGGGCAGGTATAAATCAGAAACAGCACTCATTCCAAACATAAGTGAACTGCCCGTTTGGTATTACCTGTTTAATCTGAGATATGGTGGCATCTCGGGGGACATCCAGGTTGATGTAGATTCCAGTGGGCAACAGGAAGTCCACAGATATTGAGCCATCAGCACCAATCTGTGAATCCACTGCCCAGATGTCAAGGCTGTCTGTCACGGCAGGAGGCATTATGGAATCTCAATAATATCATAACCACATGGCCTTAGGGGAAAAAGAAACCTAAAATTCAGTATACTTAACCTTCTATAATGAGACACACATTTTAAAGTCTTTGGAAAGTTTACATAAGCCTGCTTTGTACAGCTCAGCTTACAACTCTGGGGTCTCAAATGCCAGTATTGCAAACACTAAGCATAGTTTTACTCATTAATGTTATTTAATATAATAAAAGTATTTGCCTGGGAAAGCGCTATTGTTGAGATGTTTATATCATTAAAACTAAGTCATAAGAGAAAAAAACTAACTAATCAGAGGTTAGCTGAAACAAAGTTAGGAATTCATTTCAGGCTCTCTAAAATGTTACCTGTGTAAAACACAACCAAAAGTAAACTTGGATGAAGCATGGCAATACTGCATATGAAAATTCACGATCAGTTTCATTATTTTATTTTTTGCAAATTTCCTGTCAGTTGTTCACAAATGTGGCCAGGGACATATTCAACCTGAAAGTCTGCATGAATAGCAGGATAAATGCCTTCAACTCTACTAGAAAGTGACATTTTCCTCTAAAGACACTTATCCCAACTTGTTTTTACCCTCAGAGAACGATCACCCTCTATGAACTGCACCCAGTGTGTGAACTCCATCCCCTGCAGGGTACATCACACTACACCACTGCCTGTGATCTCCTCCAGCTCACTACACTGGCTTCCTGACTGCTTGTCTTTTGTATTTCATGACATTTTTATTTACTCTTAATGCTACCACCAGTTTTTCTAACCTTCCAAGATGTCTTTTCTCTGATTACCACTCTCTAAAGCGAGTTTTCCCTTCAGTCATGACTCACTGAAGTATTTACCTTCCTCCTCATCCAGAGGATGCTCTTCAGCTGACAAAGGGATGGGAAGCATTGTAAACACTATTGTACAGCACTTAATAAAGACACCTTACCCCTACATTTTTCTTGTTGGAAAGCACGAGACATGGGAAATCACTTTGTAACAAATATGTCAGAACGTGCAACTCCACTTGCAGCTTTCCAACACTTTTATTAGTCCTTCCCTTCCCTCCAAAGGATAATAAACGATGTCAGCAGCACAAAAATCAACCTGACAGTTCAAAGCCAGTAAGGGACAACACGCTCCAGTCCCACCTCTGAATGCAAATACATCGAATAACAAGACCCAAATCATTCCAACACCTTTTCATTCGGCCTTAGCAAAGCTGTGAGGACCAGTACAGGTCCAACACATCTTGCAACTACACTAATAAATGGATCCCTTCATATTTTGTTTGTACTAGATAAAAATACTGCAGAATTTTCACTAAAGTCAAATAAAACACCTCTAAATTTCAGAAAGCACAAATACATAAGGAAAAACATTTTTTTCCTCAATAGAAGCAACAATTATGGAGCTCCTACCATCACCACTATCAAATGATAGTTTTACCACCATTATGTCCACATTTTCCCCCAAGAAAGTCCACTACAGTGACCAGATTGAATTAAAACAAAAAGAATTGGAGCTGGGGGTGTGGTAAAAACAAGAAATCAGATATGAAGGTATTTTATCTGAATTACCACATTTTACAAATCCATCCATTCATCACTGGATGTGCAAAGTTTAGCATGGTATGTGAGCCCTAAATTATCCAAAGTAAAGAAATAAAATATAACTCCATTGTGCGACACAGGCTATATTATTGGAATAACACAGCATCTACCAAAAAAATCTCTAGAGAAAGTGTGTAATTCCTCATTACAAATCAGTATATTTTCAACAAGCTACTATTTTAATTGGATACTATTCCTTTTCCTCCATCCAGTTACTTGTACCCGTAAAATCCTGGCTGCAATTCTGTTATAACTGAAATTAGCAGTCAGCAAAAATTAATAATACTATAATTTTTTGTATTTGGATGCACAGATAATATATATTCAGTTATTTTCTGTGGTCATCATGGTAAAATAAAGAGGTATTTCCATTACAAAGCATTACTTGGACTGGTACAGCAGCACAGAAATCTGTTTTATGTAGTTATTTTGTTTATAATTCTGCCTAATTCAGCATATGATCTTTTCTATTTTCATCATCTTTCAGATGTTTTTCACAGTTGCAATTATTGAAACCACTTTAGTGCATCAACAAGAGTTTAAAATGTTCAAAGAAGCAAGACTTAAAAATGCTGCTCCATATCCTGAAGCCCAGACACCACAACACAGAGAGTTAGAAAGTTCTTGTGAGATATTTACATAGTAAGTATGTAAGTACTTACACAGACACTAACACAGACACCGGAATCTTTTAAAATTCCATTTACATTTTCAATTAAAAGGGGAAGAGCAGCCATCTCGCCAATCTGAGCATGCTGGGGAGCTATTTTTGCTTTCAGGCACTTACTTCACATTTCCTTCCTCAAGGAAGCAGGTCAGTGTGTTTTGCAGCCAGCACCCTGTTTCTGCCCCAAGAGCTGACATCACAGGGGCCAAGAGAACCAGTTTTTATCCTGAGAAACACAAGATTGCCAGCCCACAGCAGCTCTGAGGATGAGTCACAGCCCCAAACTGTGACATGTGTGGTGGCACTGGTGACTAACAGTATCACATCTAGGAACTGAAACACAGGCAAAAAGCCATCTGGACTGGGAGCAGCAACACCAGGGACATTTTAAACAACTTCCAGCTACAGGAAAAAAACAACAATTAAAATAATAATAAAAGGCTATTTCAGGCTGTTCACCTCATAGCTATTCCTGCCCACTGTCACAGTAACAACAACTTCACATGCAAAAGAAGGAAGTAATTAAACCAGTACTTAACCTTGGCTACTCAAGTATCTAATCAATGACTTTGAATTTCACAGCAGCAAAGCCCAATACAAAATGCTTTTCTAAGTCTCAGGTAGTACTGACAGGCAGCACTCAAACTTTCCCAAGTAAAGTGTAAATGTTCTCAAAACTTTAAGCTGCAAATTTCATGTATGTGTGTGCACACACTCACTCTCTTAATCTTAAAACTGCTCAATTTGTATTTTAATATACCAGCAGTTCTGACAGAGCTGCTTATAACAGCGGAAAGAAATGGAACACAGATGAGCAGAACATCTTCAGAACAAGAGAGTTTAACACTCATCTCAGTATTTATTGATATAATGTACACAAGGAATAAGCCCTACAACAAGATCTCTCAATTGGGTGTTGCTGTTTTGCTTTTTAAAGGACTTACAATCTCTAGGCAGACAGAAGAATTTACTCTGGTGCTAACAGACTTATTCCAGAAGCCAAGAGACCTCCTAGTTTTCTTCCCACCTTCCAACAAAATTATCTCTCATCATTTAACTGAGACGACTGGGAAATGAAAAAAAGGAAAAAAAACTAAGGAGAAGAAAAACAGGCTACCATAAGCAGGCTGTTTCTTCATTGACTTCTAAAATAGTTTAAGGACAGATGACAGTCAAAATCAAGCTACAGATATTTTTATGTGAATTGCAGCCCACTCATTTTTCTCCCCCTAACCAAAACCCAGAACTAGAATCATGTGTCCTGGGCTATACAGAGAAGGTACAGAACTAGTCTGGAGTAAAAAAGTGTAGGCAACAGCTCCAGCAAGTGTCGGCCACCAGGAGAACCACTGGAACATTGCACAGTACCAGTTAACAAAACCCAGGCTTTAAGAACATCCCCAAGAGTTACAGAGTTTTTAGACTAAAGGATCAGAATGACTTCAGAAGATGTGGTTACAAGGGTTACAAGCTGGGGCTGTGCTCTCTCACTAAACCACCCACCCATTTTCCTGAGAAGGGCAGGCAAACTATCCTGTGCCAAGCTCAGATCCATCGTGACTACTACAGGACATCCCTGAGAGCCCAGGACCACCCAGCTGCAAAGGCTTCACCCCACTGCTGCAAGAGCTGGTGAAATCAATTTTACCTGTGTTGAGCAGTTACCTTGCACATGTAAAGGAAGTAAATGCAGGAGGTGCAAATATCTGACATAAAGCAGCATCAAGCAAGGAGATGCAAAGGACAAAGCAGCACAGGACAGAGTTTGTAATGTTATCTTCAAAATTGAGAGCTGCCCAAGAACATGCTCAGAGAGAAAGAGCCTGTCTGGAGCACTGCAAGAAATGAGACATAAAGTAAAAATGTAATGAACTCTCCTTTGAAAATAATTTATCATATCAGCAAAAGACTTAGACGTTAAAAAGTACCAAATCCACTTGGATTGTCATCAACACTCAACACTTATCTGTGTCTGATAAGCTCTAAAACCAACTTTTTGAAGAAAGCAGCAACTATGAAACTCACACTGTGTCATTAAATCCTTTACTTGTGAACTCACCACAAATCCCATATCACATCCTTTGAGGTCTGTTTTTCTGTTGTTAGAAGAACATCAACATAAAATCCTATGCAACATACAATATTTTATCTTAAAGTATAATCCTGAAGAATACTAATAAAACACAAGTAAAAGTAGCTGTAAAGAAGGTGGTAATTATAAACACATATATAATTCAGTGTTAGAGGAGAATTTTGATTCCCGGTTATCTCCCATAATATTTATTCTCCTGAGCACCAAAAAAAACCAATCACATATTTGGAAAAGTCTTTAGAAGAGATATCTTACATCTGAAGTGATGTCACCCATCCCTGAAATGTGGTCAGAGTTCTCTCAGGATGAAATCAGTGTGTTATCATCCTAAACAGATGGCAAAATGTTGGAGGGGAGGACCACTTATATATTAAAAAGTAGTTTTCCTTAAGAAATAGGTTTCTTTTACACTACCTCTTCTAAACACAGGTGCATTTTACACGAACATAAATATCTACAGATCTTCCAGTTAAATATAAAACTGGATTTACTGTTCACTAAAGCCATGAATATTTACATAAAGGACAAATATTGGAAGCTAACTTGTTTTGGATATGCAAAAACTAAGGGCACTCTGCTTATCCAGATTTTTGCTTGATGTAATAAGCTGTTACAACTGTTGAGCAGCACATCCAAGACGATCACCACTGTGATCAATACAGCTCTTTATCTGCTGCTTGCTCTGTCATGTGGCAGTCAAGGGGCTAAAAAAAAAAAAAAAAGTCTTGCAGTAGTGAAAAGGGCCACCCCATCCAGACACACAAGAACAGTGTTTGAACAGTATCTTACTGTCCAGAACAGACGAGATGACAATCTGACCACAGAAATTTTCTAGGAAACAGCAGCAGCATATCACGTAGTCTAAGTAGGAGAAACACTACGCACTCACAATACCATCACTGTAATCATTTTTCTAACTACGTAAACATCTAGTACTATAAAAAGATGAGCAAGCTATAAATGAAATATTTGAGAACAAACAAGGGAAAAGAATCTAGAAAGATGGAAAAGGAGTCTGAATATGCAGGAAGACTTATGGAACTTAGAAGGCCTTTAGAAAAAAGGTTAAAAAACATTTGAGAAATTCTGACTTCTTCTGAAGATACTAAAGTCAAACAGATGTCTAAAGTCGTTAGATCAGTGCCAGTCCATGGCTCTGCAGAACTCCATCCTCTTCTGTTCCTCAGCCTGTACCAAATTCCCAGGAGCTGTTCCGCAGCCCAGGGCAGTGGCTGAGCGCTGCTGGGGACTGCCACGGGCTGTGACAGGGCCACTCCGGGCACAAGAACGACCCTCTCCCTTCATCACTCCTGTTCCATCCTTCCTTCCTGTTCCTTCCTCCCTCCTGCTCCACCCCACCCTGGCTCTGAGGGCAGCGCACAGCCAGAGCAGCTCTGTTCAGCTTTTCCCCTTCCTGGCCGTCCCCTCCCATCGCCGCCGCAGCCACACAATGGGAGAACACCGGGAACAAACAGCACCCGTTTTCCATGGCCCCAGGGAGCCTCCCCCTGGGAGCAGCAGGCACCGCTCCGGAGGGTGGGGTGGGAGCACAGCCCTCACCCCCAGCAGCAGGACGGGGATGGCATTGGGATGAGAGAATTGCAACCAAGGTTTTGTTTGAAGGTTTCGTGTGACAAGAGCAAGCATCACCCGTGCCGAGCAGCGCACAAAACCAGCAGCCAGCGCAGACAGCCCACGTGCAGCCTGCGTGCCCTGCACGGAAACCACCGCACACCGGGCCATGGGAACTCTCACTTACACCTAAAGGGTGAACCTGCCTAAGGTTCTGGCCTTCTACAGCTGCACAGGTGAATTTCCATCCAAACTGCTCCCAAATCTAAAACTATAATACAATCAACTTGATGATAAATACAAATGCCTAAATCAGCAAGGCTGAGATCTTTCCCCTCCACAAATGTCATGGTTATCTATCTACAATAGCAAAGACTTTAAGAATTCAAGACATCTACAAAGTAGCCTGGAAAGTTATTTTTAAAGATCATGTGGTACTATAAATATTTCCCAGCAGTTTAGTTCAACTGCCACATGAGCTGGCCCTATGGAATGGAAAATTAAGTGTCCGTTTAGTCAGGGTTCCTTCAGAAATCAGAATAAAAATATCACCATTTAGTTTTCTAAAAATATCTCTGTATAGAAAACATGAAAGGCCTTTTTCAAAGGCCTCATTCCCTCACAGTCCTCATGCTGGTACCAAGAGTGGTCTCTCAGCCATCAAGTCTAGATTCCCTCATTCTCCTCATGAAATACAGCTAATTTTCCACAAACAAAGATTTTAATTAGGGTTTTTTATCCCAGATCACTGATAATTTGGCCTGTTCATCTCCTGTAGCTTTATTCCTCTGGTCTACCCATAGCATTATGCACTAAGTTTTAAAAACTGAAGTCAGGATTTTAAACCCACAATGAATGCACTTTCTACTCGGATATTAATGCCTCTAAATAAAAGTGGCCCAGTTTTCAAGAAATGCTGAGCACCTGAATTTTCAATTGACTTATGCAGGACTTAGAGGTACGAAAAAAATGCAGAGATGTTAACTGGTTTCAAATTAAAATTTAATTTAACTTTAAGTAAATTCATTTGAATAGATGGTTAGGTTAGATTACCTCTAGTCATCCTTTCTTAAGAAAATTATTCTACAATTCAATGAAAGTGTAGTTTTAAAACTAACTGCAAATGAGATTATCGTCTTTAGAACTTTTTTCCCTAGAACAAATGTCTACATATATAGAACAACACTACTAAAATGGTTTTCCAGACTCAGAAGACTTATAGACTTGACTTAACAAGGAGGATAAAAGGAAAATCTTACTTCCTGTTATTTTATACTCAAGCAAATACACACATTTTCTGCTCCCTCCAAAGAATATTCATGATGAACTGAACAAGTGAATAAAACTTAAGTCCCAGGCTTCTGATAGACTTCTGACAATTCACAGGCAGCACATAATTGGTAACGAACAAAAACTCAACAGTAACATAACAGCTTCTCACAGCTAATTCACAGCCATCCTCTGCTCTACCTTGAAATCCTTGCATAGATATATAAAAATATAAATAAAGAGTTTCAGGCCATCCATTCATATTGTGCAATTGAAGTGAGTCGCAGGAAGAAGAAAAACACACATTTCAATATTCCTGTGTGAAATTGCCTTTAGAAGCATCCCATCACTGGATCACACTGAAGCTGGGGACTCTACAAGAAAACATTCCCTTTCAGCTGACTGGAATGCAGTTCTGCACGGTTGAGAAGGGAGGGAATATAAAGGAATGGAAGAAAACACTAGATTAGAAAAGCACTGTCATATGAGTAAGAACTCATTTGACACCTTGACCAGTAGAGTCAGGGAGAAAAGAAGAAGAAAAGCTCGAAGGAAAAAAAAGCCCAGGCCCCTTATTCAGTATTCTACATCAACTGTGCTGTCAGAAAGCATCTGGTAGATTCACTTTTAGAAACATTTCAAAAGAACTTTCTTAGGAAATTTTCAATAGCAGGAGGCAGAGTGGGCCCTGACACGAGGAGCAATGCATTCTGCATTGCACACTCCAGGACAGTGAGGTGAGACTAAAGATTTGGGAAAGATTAGAGCTGGTGAGTTCACAACCCAGATAACTCCCTTTTGACACTGCAGAGCACTGTAGACACTTTATGTACTAGAGGGAAGTTAGCATGAAATGTTAGGTATGCTCAGTTATAAGAATATACTAAAGATTTAAATGATGGCATGCTCACATGCATATTTTAAACAAACAAACAAAACCAAGCTTAACAAAAAAGGTGAATGGAGGGGTCCTAGGGGAAGAAGGAGGACGGGACAGTCAGACCGAGTGGGAAAGGAGAAGGAGCTGAGCCATAACGCAGAACAAAGATGTCATTCTAGCACAGGTGAGTCAGGCAGCTCCCACAAAGCTGCAGCTCTGCTCGTGCCAGCACAGCGAGGCTGCAGGGAGAAGCCAGCAGTGCACAGTGGCAGTTTTTCCCACCCTCAGGGCTGGCTGGCCACTTGACAGCTCTTAAGAACATTTCAAAAAATGTAGCAAAACTACAGCCTAAAGGCCTGGCTTTCTAACAGCCCAAGCTATTATTAGAATTGCTATGCAATGTCTCTGTCATGAGACTGAAAAGATGCATTAATAATCTGGAGTTGTGCTTTTATTGATTTATTGTACTAAGTAAACTGTAGGGGCCCTGTCCCCCATTGCTAAACAAGAATTGTACCAGACTTCTAAATAGTCTGACAACAAAACTGAGAAATAATAAACCAGTATTGGCTCTGCTCTTTGGTATTTCCTTGTCTGTTCTACCATTCAAAATAATATTTTTTCCACTATAAACACAAAGGAAACATTCCCCTTATAAGATATTTAAATACATAAATGGTTAATATTTCCTCTCCTTTGGAATTGTACAAATGGACCTAGACCATCAAATCTCACCGCAGCTGTTTCCCTCAGCTATTAAGGTGTTACATCTAGGTGATATTCTACCATTAAAAAAAAGGTTAAAAACAAATTGAGGTTTTCCTACATGTAGATACCTCTTCACACAGGGACTAAAAGACTCACTTTCCAATTATTTCTGGTATTTTGATCAAAACCTCTAGAAAAGAGGATTATTCTCCAGTAGGCAGATTGTATGCACCTACAGAGAGAGGTGAAACAGTGAAATAGTTACAACCAGCAGAAAATTAATGAGGAGTGAAATTTTCACCTGTGAGGAGGGCACACAGACCAGCACAGAGCTATCACGTGAGCAGATGTGTTAAGACTCATACAGAGATGCCATGGATCCTATAAGGTAGAGAGATGCCCTTTAATGGACGAAAATATAAATTTTACATGCTTCATCAGGCCAGACATTCTTCCTGATGGGGTCTGTTTCTTATATGACCTGGCCTGGATTTGTGCAGTTATTTTTCTTCCAACACCAGCTTCAATGTCCCCCATTTCACAGACTCAGAGCTGGCTGTTCACAGCCGCTTGTTACATGGACAGGACTGTTCAATGATGATCAAGCACTGAAGGAAATCCAACAATACAACTCTAATGCAAATATTTAGATGTATTTTATACACCTTTTTCATGAAACTTATTTATAAAGACAAGCTGAAATACAATGCCATGTAGAAAAACATAAACCTAAAAATCCCACATAATCAACACTTTCATCATGAAGTTAACGGTAATAACACAAAAAATAGCCCTGGCCATTCATCATAAGGACCAAAAATATTTAAGATTATCTAGGAATTACAGACCAATTAGCCTGAAAGGGACCTCAGGGAGTCAGGTGGTCCCAAGATTGGCTCCAACAGTGAAGTTAAATCATGCTGCTTAGGAGTGTGCACACGTAATTTTGAAAGTCTCCATGGATGGAGGCTCCTCAGTATCCCAGAAATGCAGCTCCCCTCGGAGCCTTCAGCATCCCTTCACTAGTCAGTCCCGGGCCTGACTGCCACTGGGGTTATTTTTTGCCAGCTGTGAGATTCGGCATCTGCTTCTACGACTTCATGAGAGCTGCACCTGGCTTTTTAACTGTGAATAGAGATCTACTCAGACTTTATTTTAATGCTTTTAGTACTTGAATTACAAAAATCCAACTACAAAATAGCTTGTGATAGTTGAAACACACACAAGTACACACAAATATTCTACTAAAAACAAAAAAAAGGGGCTCAAAACATTTCCCCACAAACGAAGAATCAAAATCAATTTTAAGTTGCAACAACTCAATACTCATTCTCTTTAAAATTAAAAAAAAGGAGGGGGGGAGGGACAGAGGGAAGAAACACAAGTTTATTGACTAAGGAACACCTGAGCAAGTTTTGTGTCTGGCATAAGCCTGAATACAATGATTTAAAATGACTAAAGCTGTCTCCAGTGGACAGTCTTAATTTTATTTGTTTGGGGAGCTCAGTCTCAACTTTACTGTCCATCTGTTTTGGTAACTTGATTACCAGTCAACAATTAACTTGTCAAAATAAGTGTGTAGGCAGCAAATAGGGGTTTTTGTTTGTTTTGGGACATTGTGAACAAGTGCCTGTATTTCTACTGTGTAGCTAGGAAGGCAGTAAAAGAGATAGGTCCATACAACACAGTTCCTGAAAACTTCAGGGATCAGAATTCATCATCAGCTGCTACAGGAACATTTCACATGAGTATTTACCAGCCACTTGACATATGGCCTAGATCAGGAACTGATGTAAATTTAAATGTGCTGACTAAAAAGCGTAGCATTTCTTTCAAATACTTAGAGAAAGGGAACTAACACAATCAACTGCTTTAAATCCACATTTAATTGGAAATTTTATAGTACTTTTTTTTAAGGTAGGAAATCAATCCAAACATGTTATTCTGGCAGTTAAAAAGACTTTGCTAAAAACACCAAGTATGAAAAGTTTATATTGTCTGACTCGGTTTCACGGACATTTCTCTACCCAATATACATCCATGTTTAAAGAAGAAGCTAAGAGGAGTCATTTCCTCTTGGTAATAAAGCAATATGCCAAAATATACTTCTTGTAAACTAAAACCACTTCTCACCCCTTTCAGTTCTAATGGCCAGATATTTTTCATTCCCAGCTAGGCATTCAGGAGTATTTCCAGTGACTCCTGCAGAATTACATTCACATAAACACATAGCATGAGTAAAATCTGCATTTGCATTTTTCCATTTTCTAATGAGAATATATTTAAACATCTGACAACCTGATACAAAATGGCAGAAATATGATTACATTTCTCATGTCAAGCACATGAAGTAGACAGAAATTAAGAATTACACTGTATCAGTATATAAATGTTCATTTATCTGATAGCAAAAGGTGCAATCCCCAGTCCCTGCATTAGGTAGGAAGGCTTCTTTTATCATAAATGAGACACATTCATGTCAGCCCAGAACTCACAAAAGCTAGAAGTGAACTACAAACAGTGAAGAAAAGTTGTATCTGAGATACATACATTGAAACTTTAAGCAAGTGTGATGAAGATGGAACTACAATACAGGACAAATATTATAACAGTAACAACAAAAATACCAAAGTCACTCAGGAAGGGCCAGGACTGGAGGGTTACAGACAAAAAAAACCAAAAACCTGTATTTTCAAATTCCCTGGAAAATACAAGCTGTGCTTTAACTTTTTCCAGCAAAGAGGGGCTTGGATGTAATCACATCTATACCAGACCACTCCCTGCTCAAAACCATAGCCAAATACACAGCAGCCAAGAGAAAAATCTGAAACCCATCTAAATTTCACAAGATACAACTACCTCCAAGATGGAAGATGGTTCAGTGAGAATCCATGAGTCCATTACCAGCTAATCAACTGAAATAAGTATGGAGTCACCATTTATTTTTTTAACATAACTATAACAAAGTAAAATACAATAATAGCCTGATAACCATGCTGACGTTACAAGCAAAAGATAATAAAAAACTACCCAAAAAAACCCCAACCATGTAGTACTTACTCCAATGAACCTTTTCTGTCTCAGTCTGACTGTGTAGCAATTATACTTTTATTAAACATTTTCTTCCTATTACTCTTGTTTTTTCAGAAGATTCCAGGAGATGACCTCAATGTGACCTAAAAAGAGCAAAACACAACATAATGTAACTGACCAAATGAGAAAATCAGCAATTTGTATTTGGTTTAAAAGCTACACCAACTTTCCGTGCAGAAATACCTAATTAATCACACTACTTTTATTGTCTTCAAATACTACAGGGCCACATTCACATTACACAATCTGACAATTAAATGAATGTCAAATATGCAAATGCTCTGCTACCAGAAAGGAAAAAAAGGAAGTAATATTTAGAATATGCCATTTATTCCAATAAGTATTATAAATTAGTTGAAAACATTTTTAGCTGCTACAAATATTTTCAAATTTTTGTATACTCAATTTGAATCAGATCACCAGATGTCCATTGCCGTTAAGGACAAAAAAAGGGAGACAGTTACCTTCATTATCTTAAGCACATTTTCTCTTTTTCCTCTGTGCTGTAAGCTGATTTTGGTGGGGTTTTTTGTTTGTTTGGGGGGGTTTCTGTTTTTTTTTTTTTAAGAGTGTAATATTATCTGTAGTTCTGCTAAGGAGAACATGAGTTGACACAAGCAATCCCATTTGCCTACTCATAGTTCAACTTGGAAAAGGTTCAGCAGGCCTCCTCAGCAGATGTACAGGGCAAAACATCTCCACAGAGCCAAGACATCACCCTCATTAGCTCCACCTTGCAAGTCAAGCTCTCAATAAAGAGAAGTAAACAAAAACTGCTTAAACCACCCCTGAGCACAAAGCAGTGCTATCAGTGTGCACTGATATCATCTCCAGGTTTGTAGGCCAAGCCACAGTGCACAAGACATGTAACTACACTGTATTTCCCATAAACAATTATTTTTCTAAACCACACCAAGCAGGTCCCACTGTGCTTGTAAGAACTGAACACAGCACAGGGACCGGGGAGAGGGAGGGCTGTACCTGCCCCTGACCCACACAGAGCAGCATTTCTCTGGGAACTGGCATGCAGAGCCCTCTGAAGCAATTTTGATTCTTCAGTGGCTTTGAGGGATAAATAGTTGCTGCCCCACCCACTTAAGTCTGAAAAAAAGTTAAGTTACTGCTCCATGCACAACCTTTTGAAAAGAACCTTATGGCGCATAGAGGTGTTGTCCCAAAATGGGTTTTCAACTGGTGTGCAAGAAGCCAATCCACACACAGAGTTGAGGTATTTGATTTATTTACGGAGGCATGAACCAGTCCAGAAACTTCTAATAATTAAGAGCCAAAAGCTCTTACAAAGAGCCAAAAGAGGGCTCTAATAATTAGGAGCCAAAAGCAGGCAACATGTAAAAGGAAAGACTAGAGAAAAATGAAGTCAGTAGTATATGATTTAGAAATTGCAAAACCAAAGCAACAGGTGTGAATCGCACACATCCAAGGCTGAACTACCAGCCTGGAATTCATGTTTTACAGCCATGTCAATATTTGTGCTTGTGGAATCAGAAAAATCTGAATCAAAAGCTACTGGCCAGCAGGCAGGAGCTTAGGAGGGGGTGTGAAATGCATCCTACTATCACTAACAGGCATGACTTGTAGAACTTCCACCCAAGGAACGAATCTTGCACAACCTGTGGCCCCTCAAACAGGGACACAGAGTGTGACTGGAGTACCACACCCTAGGGCAGGAGCAGGACACTATTTGGATAAAAGTTGGATATCCCGACGTTCTAGAGTTCAATGCCTAACTAGACACATGATGACAAATCAGATGGTGGGAGCCCAGAAACCATCCAGGGCCTATAAATTGTACAGCTTTAACAAACCAGTACATTGTGAATAGCTCCTGTCACAGTTCCTGTGCTCACCCAGTCTCTCACTTCCCTACAGTTCCCTGCCCTGTTTCCCCTCTTTTCTCACAGCACTTTGTGTCTCCGCTGCAGCTCAGACATGACATTGACAGCAGCCTCCTGCTGGTCCTCTACAACCAGCTGGGGGGATCAGCCAGCCCTCAAGACCTTAAACCATTTCTAAAGTACACAGACAAACCACCCACTACTGCATTCAAGCATGAGAAACCAAGCCTTTGTTAGCATTTGACAGTGCGCCGCCTTATTTTTCTCACCAACCAACCCTTTCTGTTTTTCAGACCAGCAGAGCAGGGGTTAAGAGAGGTGGTGTCAGTGCACTGCAGATCACACCATGGGCAGCCAGGACACCCTCCACCTTCACACACCAGGAGTGGAGAATTTTCCAAAGGCTGGTGACTGTATCCCCTAACGGACAGGGAACAAACTCTCTTCTGCTTTTACCTACCACGAACACCCAGTGAGGACTCCACCTATGTAAGAAACATGCCAGCATCGTCTTTGGGAACAGCAGAAAGATCAGAAAAACTAGAAACAGCTGCCTCACAAAGTGGACTCTCTAACAAGACATCTCTTTTCCCACTGCACCTCTCTGGGAAACATGGGAAAAACAGACCTGGCAGCTGGACATTACCAACAGGGCTCCTTTATGGGTCTGTTGGGTGTGAGCTCAGCCAAAACCACACCACCAAACCACCTTGGGCCCACGCCCATATGACTTCTTCTGACAGGACCCACCAGGGACCTAACTGAAATCTTTTTCCACTCCAGCTTGCAACTTCTGCATGAGAAATTGCATTTGGCAAAATAATTATTTTCATGAATCCTTTAATAACACCCTCATTACATAGATACTTATTTTATGTAAATTGTAACTTGGTTTTTTCTATAACGTTAACAATCTTATGAAGCAATTCAACACTCATAAAACTGTGTGGTGGCAATCAAAATGCCTGTGACAACACAGTAAAACTTTTTACAGTTCTCCACATACCCTCTATACTTCCCTGTGTCCACAGAAACACTTATGAATGTATGGGGGGAAAAAAAAGTACCACAAGGAAAGAAAGGGGGAAGATCTACAAGAAAGTTTTACCCAAAACTCCTGTGCGGCATCTAATGCTAAAGAGAAACAATTACAAGCCAAGGAAATAGGCCACTCACAAAGACACAGAAAAGGAAAAATAGGACTAAAGACCCAATCATTCATAAGCAATGTAAGATGCCACATAGAAATTACTGGGCTAATTGTGGCCTTATTTCTTCTGCTCAGTAGTAATTTCTAGGCCCATCAGACAGGCTGCTCTGTGCTCTACCAGAGTACACAAAAAAATCCATTTGTTGGAGAGGATGCTCCAGGTTTACTTCAGGATCAGGGAGTCTGAGTGGGCTGAATGACGTGATATACAGTTTCTTGGGTATCCTCTCTGTAATTAAACCTCTCACTCTGGAAGGAAGCACTGAGGAAGACATCAGGAGAGGAGCAGCAGATGTTTAGGACAGTGATACACAGAGAAACACACAGCTGGGGCATTTTAGAGCTTTTGGTTCGCAGCTTTGGCCACCTCAAGGCTGTCTTGGCATTTCATGCTCTCAATAGTGCTGAAGATTGGACAAGTGAATATCACACTAAATTAATTGCTGTAGCAATGAAGAAACTCACCCTCTCAGCAAGTCTGAGACAAAAAAAGACAAACCATCAGTAAATACATCAAATATCTTCAATTTAAAAAAATACTGAAAAATATAAAGACCAGTTTTGACCTTTTAAAGGTGGCACTTCTTTCTGCAGTAATATCAAGAGACAAAATACCTTACTGACAATGGGCAGCAGAGTGTTACACACTGGACAGCATTCTTCTGCGTGTTCTACTTTCCCAGGTGTTGGTGCTTGGTCAAAAACCATAATATCCTTTAAAAAGCCTCAGACTTCTCTGAAATGTGAAACCCACCTATCTTGTACAAAATCTTTAAACCAAAACTAAACAGGCATAGAGCTACAAGTTCTCATTGCACAAGAACAGCCACAGAAAAAGAAAAAAAAAAAAAAAAAGAAGGGCAGAGACACAAATTGCAGAACAACAAATAAGTTCAAAAAAGACATCTATGTTGGAGCTTTAGGTAAGTTTACAGCCTTCCTTATTCCTGAAGATGGGCAAAGCAGAGACTACTTTGTATTTTCTTGAGTAACTAAAAATACAGGTGAATACTATTCTTCAAGTTACACACACAACAGTTAAAAATATGATTTGAAGCTAAATTCAGTTGTATCTTCATCAAGAAGAGCTTGATACCATAATTACATTTATCCAGTGGGTGACTGAGGGCAGGAGCTCTGTATCCCACTACACTGAATCACCCTGTAAAGGAACATTGTTCACTCTTCCCAGAGAGCTGCCTCACTAAGCCCTGGCTCACCTCTGTAAAATCCCCTTCAGTGCCCAACAGGCTCGGTTAAAACAAATTTATACCCACACGAGCACAGACTAATATGCTTTACAATGAATCATTTTTTTCACTTGGTTACACATGCTGCAGGGTTCCTTTCAGGAACTGCAAGACAACACCAAAAAAATCTCACAAATGTTCACTATCGCTTTATTTCGAACATACTGATTTTTAACAGGGTCTGTGTTACTGACATTTGAATTTATCTGGGAGAGGGAGTCGGGTGTGTCCCTCTTTCACAGTGATGTATCCTGCCTGATGGTGCTCCAGGTTAAGTAACCCAGTAACCCTCCTACTGTGTCTTAGAATTCAATATGATTGAAATTGTGAGGAAAGTGACAATCTTTTGTCTTACAACAAAGTTAAGTTTAAGAGCAAAAGACTGTGGGCTCTTACTGGCACTGGAAAATGAAGGATCTTCAACTAAAGGAGCAAGGAACAGATACTTCCAGATGGCAAAGAATTACCTGCACTATTTAGGATCAACAAACAGAAACCTAAACAAAAATAATTTATTTTCCCAGAATGATTCAACTCGGTGTTTTCCTCTTCTGTCACCTTCAAAAGAAATGGCTCTGGGCTAAGCAGAAGGGGAACACGTCAGTGTTAACGAAGCTTAACAAAAAAAGGCTCGTAGACAGCAAATTTTCCTCTCACACTCTGTCAGGCAGCCAGTCATTCTCTGATCTGAGGACAGTGTGCTGAGATCGAGACTGGCAAAGTGTCTGCTAAGGGAGACCCTGAAATGCCCCCAGCACTTGAGGGCTGGCTGCCAGTGCTGATCACTTCTAATGACAAGTGCAGAATAAGAAAACATCCTAGGAGAGGTTCTGGGCTGGGCAATGTACTCTGTCTGGTACTCTACAGTTCAAAAAGCACCAAGTTCAAGGCTGCATGTGACCATTTTATAAAAACAGTAGTGTTTTTATGATTTCAGATGACTCACAAACAAGTGGTTGGGTTTGCTTTATATTGCTTCATAAACACAGAGCCAAGTGAGCAACACTTTCCAGCTCATTTCCAGTTCCGATCCAACGCCGGGCACAAGCGATTACCCAGCTGGTTCAGCAGCTCCAAAGCTGGTGACAAAGAATTGAATAGTTCAGGCTGAACAGACTCATCCATGTGAGGATGTAACTCCTCCCAGGGCCCACAGATCACTTTCATCTCCAGGCCAGTGCCGCAGCTTTTCTACATCTGGTTCACTCCACGGGGCTTACAGAAGTGAAGAACTGGAAGCTGTGGTCACAGAGCAGGGCTCCCCTTCCAAGAAACCCTCCCTTAGTGCATGTGCACACACACAGAGTGTGAGCCCCAAAGGCGTGAGCTGAGCTAACGTAACCACGGAGCAGCAGTTCAGGCAGGTGCAAACGAAACCACCACCCTGCACAGGCCCTGGTGACACCGACAGAGATGTTTGCAGGAGTCAATGAACCCCCAACCAGCCGTCTGCACCCCCTGCACACCCCCAGCAGTCCTGCCACCCTAACTCAGCTTTCTGAATCCTAAGCCAGGTTGAAAGCAGTAACAAAATATTTGATTCTGAATGAATTTTCATTACATCTAAAGCAGTATTTGAGAACAGAAGTCTTGGGGGCAGGGACATTAATTGCCAGTAATTCCTGTATCTTTTTCTTGGGTCTTCTATCATAACACAATTATGTCCCATACTTTTGTTTTGTAACCTACTGCTGAATCTAGAGTTAATTAATGGGCAGAACACAAGAACCTTCTCTAGAACAAAATTAACCCCCATGCCTGCACTTCTAATAAAGCATTCTAAAGATACGAAGTCCTTCATCATGATTTCTCTCAGATTTAAACTCTGAAAGACTCGAGGTGCATAAGCACTGAATAAGCATTTCCTCTGAGTTCAGGAACACCTGAACATGGCCCCTTATTGTTGATGCATTTTCCACTCACTAGCGTGTCACAGATGTAAAAACACCGAAAAACCCCTACTGGTTCCACCCAAAAGTTAATAAATGAGTAAATATTTACCTGCACTTTAAACAGAGGAATAAAGCAGTGAGTCTTCATCTTGGTTCTGTAAAGATCCCATCACAGTTACTCAGTTACTTAAAACATTATTAGTAGGACTACTTGTGATTTCTGTTTCTTGTGATCTGTGTAGTCTTTTCCTCTTTACTTTCATGTCCTGATGTTTCACTTCCCAGTTACATTCTGTGAAATGCCTAATTTGGTAAAACTATGCAAATTTACTTCTATTTAGTTCCCAAATTATGCTTTTTGTTGTGTTCATATTTGAATTTATATAAATGAGAACACAGAGTTAAAAAGCAAGATTGAACAATTTTTCAGTAATTAATTATTATGAGCCACTTTGTGAAGCTACTGCCCATCCTGCTCCAGGTATCACTTGAAAGGCTTTGATCTTTACAATTAAAAGAAACTCCCAAGTGTGGATTGCAAGAGACTATGAAACAGCACAGCAGTGTCCACCTAAGTGTATTTTAAAGACATGGTGCTGCAGTCCAACTTCACATAATAAATAATAACAGCATTCCATCACTAACAACATGTATACAGTAAACACTATCCAAAACTAGAAGTAATCACTAAGAATGGTTCTTGTGCTGAAGAAGGAAAAATTCAAGCATCTAATAAATGCAGTTTACCTCCAGCTATATCCAACACTCAAAAGCAAATCTATGAAGCTCTTTTAGATAGCAAAAGTGTGCATTTTAATATGCTCTTACTCCCCACTCCCTCCTCTGTCAGATAGTGAGTCTTCAAAAAAAAAATTTTAAATATGAAGCATAATTTTAGCATGACAACTCATAATATTATGTAATTGAAGAACCCCAAATTTGCACTAATCCCAGGCTAGTAGCAAGGGGGTGCTTGGTTTCAAAAACAAAAACTAAAAAGCAAATAAACAAGCAAAAAACAAAACAAAACAAAAAAAACCAAACCCCCAGCCCACCAAAACCAAAAACACACCACAAAAAAAAACCAAACACAATCCTCCTCTCATCAAATCTACAGTTCAAATCTGCATTTGAATCCAAAAGTCAGATTTGCATAGCATCACATATTTTACACTGCCTTTAGACATAGCACCTAAAATTTTTGAATACTTGATGTAAAAACAAAGCGACAAACCCAAAAACTTCTATTTTCATCAGCTGCAATGCTCAGCACAGCGATGCAGACTACATGGCGCTTTCTGGCTTCCTTCATTAACAAAGGGGTTTCAGTGCATTAAGCAGGTACCTGTTCTACAGGCTCATTTCTGAGAGAAGTGAAAGCTTCCTGTGGTGCCAGGAGCACCTCAGCGAGAAATGCCCTTCCTCATGCTGAGAGGGAGCAGACGGTGAGCAGCGCTGGAGCTGTGCCTTGCCCCAAAACCCTTTCAGAGCATCACCCCGCGCATCTGCCTCAGAGGGCTTCACAGAAAGAGCAGCGATGCTGTGACAGCAGCACGGGCAGAGCACAGAAATGCTTGGGGAATAAAGTTCCTGAGAAAGAGGGCAGCCTGCTCGGCAGCTCCCTGACACAGGGGAGTGACGTCTTACCGTCAGTACTGTAGGTGCTGTGGTGAAGAGCACTGCTCTACCCAGGTAAAGGATAATTCTGTACTCAATAGGGTCAAATTGCAAAGCAGTTTCTGACCTTAGAGGGACCATGAAGATCAGGATGAAAAGAATCAAATACAACCGTCTTTATTTTGTGTAACATCTCAAAACCATCAGACTACAGTAGAACCTGACAAAGGCTGGACTGAAAATGACACATCCTCTGACATTTTCACATGCAAGGTGTGGAAGGGTGGAGGAGAAGCAGCAAATGCATTCTAGACAATATATTTATCCTCCTGCTACCACTAAATTATGACACCAGTATTTACAGCACTTTCTGGCAATAGGCATCTAAAACCCACCCTCTCCCTGATAAATGAACATGAGTTTCTCCTTTTTCCAGAGGCAATCACTGGACAGACTTTCTGCCAATGACTTCACTGCATTCTGCACCCCAGCCTGTTGCTTCACCTCCACCCTACAGGAGCAGGATACAAGGGATGCAAACCCGGGCACACAGAAGAACTGCTGGAGCAGCAGCAGCTGTATTTAAGAAATCAATTATTAAAATACGACAAAATCAGAAACCAAAAAAGTGACTCTTGCAACTGAAAGCAAAGGCTTTTGAGTTTTCACACAAGCAGTGATGGCTTGACCAAGATAGAAATTTCTCAACACCATACCTGACAGCAGAAGAGTAATCTACCAAGGAAAAACAAAAAAAAAATTTTCAAAAACCAAACGCAACAAAGAAAAAAAAAATTACAAAGAAAAAAAAAAAAAAAAAAAAAAAAAAAAAAAAAAAAAAAATCTGCCTTAGCTCCTTTCAAATTCTCTTCAAAGATAAGTGAGAAAGAAAACATAGCCCCTAAAAAATCCTATTTTACTTCTCACCAGTACATTGCAAGAAAAAAGGTACATCACAGAACAACAGAAAATTTAACAACAAACTAGACCCCAATAAATCTTTCCTCAGGTTACCTGGGTCTGTTAATCACCAAAATGTAGACACTTGAGCCAAAGGTTTCAGGAATGCTGCCTTTTCTGAAGAATCCTTCTTGCATAAGGGGCTTAACCACATGGCCTTTTTTTCAAGAAAATTGTCATTACGTAGGTAGAAACCCTTTATTACTCCACAAATAGAGCTAAAAAGCACCCGAAGAGTAGCACACTACTTTCCTGGCCAATGAGTCCCAGTTAAAGCAACAATGAAGAAGCAACTTAGGGCATCAAGAAGGTGGGAAATTTTCACAGTAATTGGTTTATATTGTCTGGTTCTTTCAAGCTTTATCAGTACAGCACACACAGCCTGTACCTCTCATTTTCATGAGGCAATAACCCCAGGAGTTCACCCTTAAGCAGTGAGATACCAGTATTTTAAAAACCAGCAAATAGGGATGGGGGAAAAAAAGGAGCTACCAAATGCTGAAGGCCTCTATCAATCCTTGCATGTAATAAAATTTGACAAGTTATCAAACTGCAAATAAATCTGAAAATTCAGCCACAGTTTATGAAATTCACATTAAAAAGAAAGTAACTTGAGGATATTAAAATGATGAGGTTCAGAGACAAACTAAGGCAAGAATTGCTCTGCCTTCTCATAAAATTTACCTAGAAGGTAACTGGAACAGGAATTGTAACTCAGAGAAAACAGCTATAAATAGAAAGGGGTTAATCATTCAAATTTCTATTCCCATGACAAGAATACACTAAAGACTCTAACATTTTAATCTTATAATATGATGCTTTAAAAATACTTTAGCTGCTCTACTACAATCTGCCTCTACCTACTTTTTAAGAATAATTTCTCCTTTATTTTTTTTAATGCAATAAAGGAGATTTTCTTTCAACAAAAACATTTTCACTGACAGGAGGCAAAGGGAGTCTGTTATAATGTTAACACAATGTTCCAGCATTGGCTGGAACAATTATATGTGATCACTTAAATGGATCTTTTTTAATGGGGCCGCTTAAAAATACATTTACGTTTTCTCTGTCTTAATATAAAGCACATGAAACTTATTTGCTATTGATTTCAACTGCCAGAGCTGCTATAAAGCATTTTCAATTAAGTGACTGCATTTGTCCTAAAGTAGCAGAGAAACTTAGACTCAGTAAGGTTGGAAAAGGCCTCTGAGGTGATTGAGCCCAGCTGTTCCCCCAGCACTGCCCAGCCCTGTCCCTAAGCACCACATCCTTATATTTGTTCAAGGACATAAATACAAGTTTACCACGTGAAGACACCAAAGAAAGAAAAACTGCCTCATCCTCGATGCACAGCTAAAAGCACAGCAGAAAAACCAAATATTTCTGAACTCACACAGCAGCCTGTGACACACTTGGAAAGAGAATCTAATTATTACAATTCCCCTGCCAGTGCTTTACTCACAGTATTCCTCACCCAAGTAAATTAATGTTGAAGCTTTTAAGTTAAACCAAATGGAGTACAGGAAAAAACACACAGAAGAAGTTCTTTATTTAAAATGTAGAAATAGATAAGGACTTTTGTCATTTTGTGGTGATTAGCAAAACGAATATAAAGTGAGTTGTAATACAGCATATTTGCAGTGACAGAAATTAGGACAGCACCCAATATATGCATTGAATTTCAAGTGTTTCAAATACAAAGCTGCTGCAGATCTTCATTGACTACTCACTACAAGAAATTATGAGGAAAAGATTTGATTGTGGTCTTAACATTACTTCTAACCTTTTAAGTTACATCCTCAAATTCTTGCCAAACTTGCTTTTATTGAAGAACTCTACTAAATAGCCTTTCCTTTTTATGCAGTATTTTTCTGCTCTTCCTTATTACTGCAACTCTTCACACACCAGATTTATTTACAGCACCCAGAGGAAATAGAAGCTACCAGTTTATCAAAACAGACTGCAGAATGCAAATGAACAATCATTACATGTTTGTGTTAGCTGGACTCTAAGAACTTGTACAGAATGACACCGAGTATAAAAAAATGGTATCCTAAGAGTTAAAGCAACAATTCAAAAAACAAAATGTTGCTGCTGTTATTATTACTCAGATAAAAATAAAGTTAGACCATTATTCTGAGCTTACTGAAATTTTCAACACAGTTAAGAGATCACCTAATTCAAGTGCAAATAAATATTTTAATAAAAAAGAAATTATTTCCTACATTACTACCACTAGTAGTAGATGTAAAGAAGTACCTCCAAAGTGCTGGGGAAGTAAAACTGGCCCAGCATGAAGAATCTCAGTATTCTACCCAACTAAAGTGAAATCTTTATCGTTGAACACATGGGAAATTTTGTAATTTCTTTGCACATAGCTTGTAAAAGCTTAAAAACACAATAAAACTATTTAAAGTTAGATATGTAATTGGATGCAGATAATCAGTATATTATAAAGGGTTTTTTTATTTTTAATAAAATATAGAAGGACCTTTGTCAATAGCATTGTATCTGTCTTGCAGGGATACTAAAAAGAAGCTGAACAATATCAGCTACTGAGCACAGATAATCAGTCCCTAATTTCGATTATTAACAACAGAAAGGGAAGTCTCTTTTTTACTAGAAGTTTTGTGCCAAAAATTAATGTACCATTTGCTGCTGACAATCTGCCAGATTAATGATGTTTTTCTTCACTCAAGAGGGTTCAGAAACTACTACTCACTTTCCAATCAGCATTCATCACAGATTGCCAAACACAGTCCCCCCATGAAGAGAAAAACAAGACAGCTCTTCTACAGACACACACACACCCCTCTTCACACTTAAGTCATTACTACAAGTAAATAATTTAAAACACTTCAGCAGAGATAGACAAGTGTTCTTCACCTCCTGCTATTGTGGCTCAATCCTAACATCATGCTGTACATGATACTCGCACCTAAACCTGGCATAAAAAAGAATAAATCATAGAATCATTTAGGTTGGAAAAGACCCTTAAAAGCGAGCCTAACCTTTAGCCCAGCACTAAACCATGTCCCTGAGTGCCAGATCTGCACATCTCTTAAATACATCCAGGGATGGTGAGTGCACCCCTTCCCTGGGCAGCCTGTATTGATGCTAGACAACAGTTTTGGTCATGAAGTTTTTCCTAATATCCAATCTAAACCTCCCCTGCTGCAGTCGAGGCATCCCCTCATCCCATTACTGGGTACTCGGGAAAAGGCCAACCTTCACCTGGCTATAACCTCCTTTCAGGTTGGTGTAAAGATACATTATTGTAAAATCATAAAGCTGGTTGTGGCAGCCCCATCCCTGGAAGTGTTCATGGCCAGGCTGGATGGGGCATGGAGCAGCCTGGTCCAGTGGAAAGTGTCCCTGCCCACAGCAGGGGGGTGGAACTGGGTGATCTTTAAGGTTCCTTCCAACGCAAACCATTACGAGTCTACATTTCAAATGTTATTTCCTACTAGTTTTAGACTCAATGTTGGGGATTTAGTCTTGTCCATCTCCATTAGTTAATAACTCTGCTGTGTCTGCTCACATTCTGATGCTGCCACAGCATGTGCCAATATGGACTGCACAAACACATATGCAGCCTCTGTTTTACTGCTGTCTATACACCAAACACAAACTCTTCTTTGTTTAGAGGATCCCTGGTTATGACTTGGACAATCCTCCTTAAATATCTTATGTCTTGAGCTGCATCCTTAGTAGGACATACAGATAAGCAAATAGTAAATTCAGAAATTCATCCTCTGTTTCAGCTGAAACAAAGCAAGAAGCTCAGCACTAAAGGTCTGATATACAAATACTCCAAGCTTGCATGATTTTCATACCACCATACACAATGTGTGTGGTGGTGTGAAAATCCCAAAGGCCTTGCCTTCCTTAGCAACACCTATTTAAGTAAAAAAGGGAACTGAAAAAGAAAAATAAAAAAAACAACCATAACTCAAAAACCGCCCCAACACCAGCAGAGAGTAAATAACATTGCCAGCCAGCTACAAGTACCAAAATGTAGAGGACCCAAAGCAGGCCTTCAGTCCCATGATTTCTACCAGGTCAGCCCCCACATCTCCCTGTGTGCCTCCAGTCCCCCACTGCCCAGCCCCTGGCACAGCAGTCCCCTCCTTTACTGCTCTGCACCTCATCTGTGACTAATGGTTTCCTTCCCTCCACAGCTCTCACCAGTGTCCTTTCTTCTGGAGATTCTGTTCTACACAATATTATACTCAGTAATGCATAAGTTATTTCTAGCACACAGCCTCAGGACAGGACCTCACAGGCACTGTAAGGAACAGTGGCCTGTGCCTCCAAAAAGCAGCAATGTAAAAAGGCAAGACACTAAACAGAGGTACGGCTCACATATGGTTAACACACAGATCCTTAAATTCTTTGGGGGTTGGGAGGGAAATAATGGGGGATCTGGGGAGAAGGAACAACCCAAGAGTAGTAAACTTAGTGATGCACTGTATGAAGAAAAAAACAAAGTAAAAAAGAAACCAGGACTACTGAAAGGTAGATGAAGCGGAAAAAAGTACAGGCAAAAGGACCAAAGTACTCTTCAAAACTAGTAAAGGAATCTGAGACATGAAGCCAATCAGGAAGGGGATACAATGTAATTTTTAAATAACATTCCATGTACTTCTTTCTACCACATCAACTTTGTACTCAGCTTTTTGAGTTTCTCCTGGCAACATTTACCTTTGTTTACCTGATTCTCCCCTGTAGCTGTGTCTGCACCAATGGTTTGTATACATAAACGACAGGCTAACCTGCAGCCTTCTGGAGGACACAATACTAAATAGCAATGCTCATACTATTGACTGAAAACCATCCATCTGCAGGACTCAAAACCAGGTTTTTTGGCTGCTACTTTAACAACACTAATGCAATCAGTTTTTAAAATCACATATACTTCATATTCTTCCGCTATTAACACTCCATACTCATAAACATCAAATTGTTACCTGAAAATAACACAGCATACTTCAGAATGTTACCTTTGCTTGTTAGAAAATAAAATGATGCAACAATAACAAAATGCATCTCCCAAGCACCTTATTTACAAAAGCTAAAAAAGGTATTGCTCAAGAGTCAGCTCCCATAAGAACCTCAAGCACTAAAAATGTTACCAGTTACTGTTTTCTAGAGATTTCTTACAATGTTCTCCAAGCCATCTACCTACTCTGATTTTTAAACTGCTTTTAGTACTCTGCAGCTGCACACAAGCACAGGTCTTCCACATTAAATCTGTCACAAAACCCCCTGACAGCAGGACTCTGAGCCTCTTACAGTGTCAGGTTAATGACACAGAACACCAGCTATTGCACAGTTCACCTAAGAGCTTTCATAAACAACTGGCAATTCTTATGCTCATTTTAAAATTATTTCATTGCCCTGTCAAGATACCTTCTGTGCACACAAAGGACTTTCAGAAACATTCAGAATTAGCAAATGCTTCAAAGCCACACTATACCATAAAACTAAGGGCACACCAGTATTCTTATAAATTCTTATTAACAGACAACATTAACCACAAACCCTCACATGACTTCTGCAAAACTGTTTATCTACCTCTGCCAGCCATATGAGCTCTTGCCCACATGCTGCCAGCTGATGCCAATTCAAAACTCAAATCCTCTAATTCATCTTTCAATTCTCTCATAGATTTTTTTTTAAAAAAATCCAATGGATATATGGTACCTGGGGGCAAGGAGAGGACAGGAATGACCCAAAGGGAGAGCAAAGAGTGCAAGCTCCTAATGGACTACATATCACTTAAAAATGCCCATTAGTTCCAAACTAATGCCTCTACTTTCTCCTCTGCATACAAGAAATATGGAGGAAAAAAGCCTCAGAAGAGCACTGTGAAAAGAAGTTTAGACTCCTCCTAAACCTTTAGTAGCCCCCAAAAGTGAGGCGAAAAGGCGAGCAGTGAGAACACACTGATTACTTGTGACTCTTAAAAAGAAATCAGAAATCACAGATCATCAGAAATCCCCTCTTACAAGTAAACTCATGCAAAGAAGAAACATAACATCACATACCAGCACAAAAATTAAACCCCCAACACAGACTTTATTCCAATAGAGGACACATCTTTCCCAATCATCATAGTTTCTGGAAAACAGGAATAAAACCCATATTTATACAGGTATTAGTGAAGTAGTAAAAGATCATTTATCAACTTAATATGGGAAGTAAAACTGTTCAGCATTACAGTGACACATAAAGCTGAGCTACACAAACATAAAAATAGACACCAATACCTCTGATGAAGTTCCTTTAAAATATTTGGATGCTGCTATTTTGATGAATTCACAAAGCCATTCTAAAAAATCAGAGTAATTACTTAAAATAAAAGCAAGATATTCTAGAAATAGAAAAGCACCCTTTACAATTCAATTTCATAGTAAAAATTTAATGCAACACTACTCATGAAAAATACACAAGTTTAACAACCTTGAAAGAAGCAAAGGCAAGCTGTGAGTAGCAAATTTACATTAAGTATATTTTGCATCAGGAGGAAGTTGGAGTACTCCTAATTCTTATGCTCTTTTAAAAGTAAATACTAAAAAATATCTTTATATACATAGACGTAGCTCCAAAAACACAAAATTACTCCCAAGTTCAACTAATTCACAATTTTAAGTCAAGAGCACCTAAGGTAAGAAAAAGATACAGCTGCCCTCCTCCCTTTTTAATGAACTGAAAAAGGTTTGGCCAACAGCCAAAGCTGTAAAGCAGTAAAGGTAGCTGAGGACAGTGCAGATCCTCTCTCTGTGTACAACCAGTTTTCTGAAAGGCTGTACCGTGTAGCAGGACAGCAGTTAAACTCTGGCTACCTAAAAAAAGCCAAAAATCAAACCAAGTAACAACGTACACACACAAATTATCAGTGGGGAAGTAGAACTGCCCCAGTCCCACTTCTCAAAGGAAGCTGGTTTTGACACCTCAGTGTTACTCTTTGTTTCTTTAATCTTCTGAAGCCAGTATGTAAATTCAATTATTTTGGTAGCTACCTATTCACAAGCATTTGCACATGAGGGCCTCCTCTGCAACTCCTAATGCATGTAAATGAAACCGCATTCCTGAATTTATTTCCACCAAAGGCCAAGATAAAAAGATTTACCCATGTAAATTTGATAGACTAACACAGATTGGTCAATGTTGCTTGCAAAGTACCTGATACTTCAGGCATTTTCCGGATACATGTAACCTTCACCTTGAAGGTTCTCTGAATTGTAATTATTTCAAAGGTTACCTGCTCTTAATTCTGGACTGTAAATATACACCTTATCAACCCAAAGCAAAACTGTTTGCTTACAAGTTACTACTAAAATTAATTAAAAAAAAAAAAAAAAAAGTTAAATTTCTAACACAAGATGATCTTTGCCCCCAGATCTGATTTAGTTATCAAAACAAAACACACTGAAACTTTCATAGGGGGGTGACTGTAAGGACTAGCAGCACTGCCACAAAACAAATTGTTTCATGTACTCAGGCTGAATTTCTGGTCTCCATGATTCAAACTCCTCATACTTTGAGGCAAACTATCTGAGATATAGTGTGTAACACCATGTGTGTCCTGTCTAAGGGTATTGGTTTAAGGAAAATAAATTCTTAAAAAACCCAAAAAACAAACAAACAACAAAAAAAAAACCCAACCAAAAGCCACCAAAACAAGCAAGCAAGCTTTTCTATCCAACTGTGTAAATTATGCTTATTTCAGATTTTTCTGTCCTGTACTGCTTCCACAGAAACTGACAGTTGTGAAACCGAGCAAACTTCATAACTTAGTGGTCTGCTGCTCTCAAGGGTGGCAAGTTAGAAAGTCCACCTCAAACCAAAGCCACGCCATGGCCTTTGAATAAATACAACACTACATTCTACAGCCCAACAACCCCCTGTATTTGTTTTCAGGTAAGTTAACTGATGGCAACTTCCAAAGAAACAAGGGCAAAACTTCCATGTATAACTTCAGATCTGTGAAAAAGCACTTAAACTACTTGAACTGTTACTGAAAAACAACAGAGCTTTCTAGCTAAACAGCCAAAACACCAGGCTGCCTCCCCACCCAATTTTTAAATAACATTCTTTCCCCTGCACCCTCCTCAGATATATATAGCATTCTAACAGCTTGAACTTCTACTGGATTTTGGGTTTAAATTATTTGCAAAATAGAGCATATAACAGACATATGCAACCTTTAAAGGGAAAGGAGTAGTGGAACAGGACATATGCTCTCTTTACTACATCACAAAAATGAAAGAAAGATTTTTTTTTTAAGAAGGCTTTCCTACACTAGAATTTGGAGTTCTGCCAAAAGTCCATAGACAATTGGAGAACCAGTGAATTCATGACATCACATATTCCAAGGAAGTGAAACCTGGCTTAACGGAAGTGATTTTTACTCAAGAAAAATAGATACTTAAATAGACCAAAAAATATTTTAAGACCATGTTTGGAGGAGACCTCTTTAGTAAAAAAAAGAAAAAACCACAAAAAACCAAAACCCCCAAAACATTTAATCAATGTTAGAAACCCCACTCAAGCATATTTCCAAGGCAATCCACATCAAAACATTTTTGATGTTACCAATATCCCTGATATTCTTTTTAAAAAGGCCAGTAAAACAGTTACCAAGGAATTTTTGTTCAGTAACCCTTTCCTGAATTCCCACTCTCCTGAAAAGCACTGCATGCTGGCATGAAACTCGCAAAGCCTGGAAAACCACCACCAGTCTGAACTGAAGCTTCTAGATCAAAGTTTCCAAGTGACCTGGTGATTGATTCCCCAGCTACCTTAATGCATTCCGCTAGACTTCACAACCCTTTGCCAAGCATATAGATGTTCAATATTCCTTTATATGCAATTTTCCTAAAAGCAAGCACATTACAAAGTTTTATTCCACCTTTTAATTAATCTTTGACAGCATACAGCTGTGGGAGTCTCTAGCTAATACTGCAAAACACGGGCCAATCGAGTTTCTCCAACATCCTTCATGTGTTCATGTCACTTCAAACCCTGAACTATGGTCCTGAAAACATAAATAATATGTTGCTGGGGTTTCTAGTAATGCCCAGCTTCAGGAACTTCCTAAGCCTGAATGAAGCTCAATATCAACAGAATAATGGCAGCACGGACTTAGTACATAACATTTACAGCTATGGCTACAGTTGTCAATTCCAAATGAACAAAACTCATCAGTGTATCTAGTGACAAGACTGTAAGTGCATAAAGTTCTGGGGAAAAACCAAAACAAACAAAAAACTCCTACACCCCAATAAAAACTAAGGTTTCCAGATTTTGGAAAGTGTCCACCATGAGTCTAAGCACACTTGCGTTTGAGCTAGACAAACCAGTGAATCTGGCATGAAAGGTTTCCGTTTCTCTTTCAGAAACTCTTTGGGACTTAATGAAGATTTATTTCCCCCTTACACAGAAGCAGCTCCTGGTGTGTAGAAGTTTAGTTGTCTTTTAAGAGAGCACACGATGGTAGCGGTGCCAAAGCCATCGTTCTGTGCGCCGCCCGCGCCGGGCTGCACAGCGCCTGAGCAGCTGACTGGAAACTCATTTCCGAAATACTGCTTTGCCATACAAATTCCTGCGGTTCGGAAGGAAAACAACACTCAGAAACCCAGCTGAAAACAAGCAGGAGTATCGAGTAATAGAAAGGCTACTTGAACTCCACTGCCACTTGAAATTCACATTGCAATCACCGAGAGTTCTCAGCTGGGAAAACAAAAAATAAATAAAAAGATCCCCAGGCACGGCGCAAAGCTTGTCCGGCGAACGCTCCGGGGGGAGCAGGCGCCGCGCAGCCACGGACGGTCCAGCCTCTCCCGAGCGCGGCCGACTCCCCGGGCAGCGGCAGGGGCCAGGGCTGCGCCGCTCGCCCGGCGGCGGGAAGGCTCGCCCGGGCTGGCCTGGGGGCGC
>VZTX01017175.1:290721-321847 GCA_013400915.1 Pardalotus punctatus
CTCCGCGCCGCCCCAGCCAGCGCGGCGGCGCTGGCGCCAGCGGGGAGCGCTCCCTCGGCCGCCACCGGCACCGGCCGCTGCGCTCCTCCGGGGTTACCAAGGCGATGGCTTCGCCCTCGGACCGGCACCGCCAACCCCGGCAAGGCTTTCGCTATCAAACCGCGGGTGGCGGCCAATGGTGCGACGCGTCCCGCCCCTCCGGGCTCTCCCCTTCCCCGGGAGGGACGGAGTTGGCCGCGCCTCCGGCCGGCGCTGCGGAGCTGGCGGCGAGGAGGGTGGGGGTCGGGGCTGCGGCTGCCTTTTCCCCCGCCCCGTCGCGGGCCGAGCTGGGGAGCCTCCGGCGAGACCCTCCCCTGGCACTACCGCAGCGCTCGGCGGCCGCCGCCGCCCGGCCCCGCTGACAGACGCGCAGTTCCACTTTCCCCTTGTCTGGCGCTCCCCGGGCGCGTCTCGCACTCGTACTCCCCGGAAAGCCGCTACCGCACCCCCCGGCCAAACCTTCCCGCGGCCGGGCTCGGACTGCGAGCGGGGGCAGCCGACCATGGGCACGCTGGAAAGGCTCATCCTAGAGCAGCTTTCCCGAAGCGCCTTTTGGAAATCAGCAGGGAAGACCTCATTATAGCAGCTTATTGCCTTGCCAATGATTTCCGTGATACATCCTCATTTCAAGAGTCTTAGTGCTGAGCTGTTAGGAATAATTGCATGGAAACTAGTACCTATAAAAGGAGGGGGTTTTCTACGGCTTAAAAGAAGCAAGGAAAGAAAGGCAAGGTAGAATGTAACCGGTAATGAAACAACTTTTGCATGCAGCGGGCCTGTCCCCACCCACTGAAATCAGCAGCAACATTCCTGCCGCCTTTAATCAACATAGGGCGAGGCGTAGCACATCCTTGTCCACAAAGAGTATGATCATATTATGCATATTTTTTAACATCCTTATGCTAATAATCATGCTGTATCATTAGGCTTGTCTATTTTAGTCTGTTCATTTTTCCAGTTATTCCAGTTTTGAAAATAGAATGATGGATGGATTTACTTCCTCATCAACTTCATGTACCGATTTTCAAGACACTAAAAATCCATTAAATATGGATTAGAAAATATCTAGGAGATGCTTTGTTGTTTTTCCCAAACAAACCAACCAACCACAACATGGATTAACTGGAAGTCTATGGGAAAGACAATAATCTCCCCTATTACCTCAGCAAATGGGATTTTTGCATGAATGGTGATCTTGCAATGCTACCTCTAGGCAAATCTCAGTGGAAGGGCAGAAGTTAATGAGAAATCTTGCCTACCATGTGTCAGTTGCCTTCACAGCCTGGCTGTTGTGTGTATCAATTAACAGCTCCCCTTCCTGCTTTTAACCAGTTCCTTAAGTCTGCCCAGTACCACAGGCATTGCTCCTGAACTTCATGCTGCTTCTTCACACCACAGAATGTAGTAACTTCACTCGACTACCCTTCTTCCTGGGAAAAAAAAAAAAGCCAGTAGATTTCAAATGAAACTGGTTTATTAGGCAAATGTACAGCTCATACAAATGGATCATGTTCTACATAATGAGGTTTAGTTCAGCATGTTGAGCCATTTATTTCTTCTGTTTAAGGTTTACACTGCTATTGAAATACATTTCTGAAGAAATAAGGTATTAATGAAATCCAGTAGTGCAAAAAGTCCCAGATACACAGTTTTTCAAATCATTCTGATACTTGTGGTTTTGACATTAAATATTCCAGACACTCTTGGCTTAGATACTGAAACCTTGGCTCAGTAGTTAGCCTCACTGATGACAAATGGGTTTGTGACTGGAGAGGCTTGATAATGTTTTGAAAAAAGAGCTATTTACTCTGGATCTTGTGACATTAGGTGGTTGTTCTACAGGATCCAGTGCAGTCTTTGCAAAGACTAAGCCAAATACGATGTGAGAGACTTCCTAGACTGAGCAGAGGGCTACAACCCAGAGGCTTTAAAATCTGTTTACTGTACTGTCATCTTTTCAATTGAATAATGATGCCTTAAGTGTCTATCATGCATTAACCCCAAGCACTTTAAAACTGTCTTGTATAGACAACTTCTATGTCTGTGAATAGAGTTCAATGAAACCTGACTACACCGAGTTTTTCTATAGGGTTGTAATCCCTCATTTCAAATTTCTTTTCCATTTTCTGTTTTATGCCTCCAAGTACAATATCAGTATTTGGCAGGGGGAATAAGGAGATCTCAATCAATAGTTATTAACATATTTCAGATTATATTTTATCAACTTGCATGATATTCATGTTCTTGTCACACATGGAGTTGTTACAGACAGCGTGTGTGATATGGATAAGGAACTTAGCCTTAAAACATCTAAAAGAAACGTTTTTATGTCCTATGTGGCATGGAAAAAAAACTCCACCAGACTTTAAATATAATTTTAATTTTCAATTTCCTTATCTTTAAATTCCATTCCCACCCCCCTCCACAAAACAACAAATGTTCTATTATTCTGCCCCCCAGGCTATTGTTACATGTGTTCTCAGTATAACAAAAGGGTTTTGTCTAAAAAGGCTCTATCTGAGTCATGTCTTTGCATGTGAAACAGCTGTACACCTAGGGCACATTCTTGCTTGCTTGAAAATGTGTCATTTTCAGTATTTTGGATTTACACTATTTGAATCCTGTGACACTGCAGTGATCAGAAGAAAGGAACTAAGTTGCCTCTGTATCTGCAAACATCACAGAACCGTGGCAGCAGACCCAGACAGATTAAAAAAAGGCAAGTGGAAATGCCATGTTAAGGATGTTTGGCCTGAAGCAGAAAAAGTTATTCTGAAAAAAATTGAAGTTATTAAATCTGAAGGACAATGATCCAGAACACAGCAAAATACTGGGCAGGAGATGCTTAGAAAGAATTCATTAGAAAATTTAAACACTTACAGCAACTTGCTGCTGTCTGATACTGTGATACAATGGCAACATCTACAAACCAAATGAGCTTTGGGTAGTTATGCACAGGAATGTTTTGTGGTGAATACAGAATGACATGAGAATCTCTCATCAGTAATTCTTTTCTTTAAAAAAAAGAAGTTATATTCAAAACTGTGTGAGCAATAGTAGAGAGAATAATGGTCACTTTACACTGCATGGTCATCCCTTTGTTAGCTTGCTGCCTACTGCTATCCAAATAAAAGGCTTTAGAACATCTCGTGTATGACAAATAACATGTCACTCTCCTCAGCAGTCACTAGAAGAAAGCCAGTTCGCTTTATAACATTCAAAAAATAGCTTATCTGTTAACAAAACGTTCATGTCACCTTTAAATTCCCTCCTTCATCTATACTAGAAAAAATATGTCCCCTGTTGCCTAAAGTAGCAGGTTGTTACCATTTGGAAGACAGAATCATTAGTCATTGAAATTTAAGAAGTGTTAATAAACAAGTGAATAATTTTGGTTGTGACTATTTCAAACTATGTGTTTAGTAAAATAAATCACAAGAATCAGGTTTAACTGTCAAAGTCTGTATTTAACCTCCTGTAGGGGAAATACTAACAGATTCCCAATACATGATTTCATGCTCTAGGTTAAAGTACTGCAGCATATATAAATGATATGACAGAGAAGATAAGGTATGTGGGTAGCATGGTCCTGTAACAGCCTCAGCTGATAAATAAATTTAAGTTGGCCTGCTGGCCTGGACCTCCCCCCTCTCTGCAGTTGTTAGACAGCCCAGTCTGTGGCATCCAAGCTGGCCTTTGCCACCAGGGCCTCTCAGCGTGCATCAAGAAGTGCTAATGGCACGGAGAAGGACTCGGCATGACATGCCACCTCAATGCTGTGAGCAGAACATTCCCCCAGAGATGCTCTGGACTTTGGTCTCTGTGCCTGTGCTTACACCAGCATGGGTGTCTATCATCAGCTTCTCTTTGTGTCACACAGACTCTGGTGCAGGGGGGACAGCAGCAGATAATGGACTGAGGGACATTCAGTACCAGACTGCAAATGCACACGTCAGACAAAACGGACGCTGAGTTTGGCTAATGAAGCAACAGCCTGCAGCAAGAACAAGCAGCTTTTAACAATGCTTTGCTAAAGCAAGTTATTTAACATGAGTAAAATTCAGTAGAAAAGTTCTCTGAGAACTTAGAGCATAGATACAGGATCCAGAGATGCAAACCCCAATGACAGCTGCAGCAGCCCCTCAAATAGCCAGCAGCACTGATACCCAAATAGGCACCATCCTGGCACTCCAATGTTCTGTTCCCCCTATGGAATTCCATGTCTGAGGCCTCTCATTTTAAAATTTTAAGCCTAACTTAAATGACACAAAGCCACTTGAAATAGAGGGCCTCTTCCTCAACCTCCCTGACCTCCCTGGCTGCTGTACCACACCAGAATCACTGGCACGTCAGCCTGTGCACCCATCAGGGCAGACACAGCCCTGCTGTGAACTGGTGGGCTCAACTTTCCCCTTTTCCCTGCTCAGACAAGCTGGTGAGCTGGTGTGCAGCAGCAGCTCCAAGCTGGAGGGAGGCCTTACCCCACCAAAGCCCTCTTTCTGGAGCACTGGCTGTGCTGGTGATCCCATAGAGAGCAACTGCTTCCCTTGGGCTCTCTGAACCTGGGCCCTGGGCTGGGGAACTGGAAAGGAGAGTCCCTCCACACCGAGACTGCAGCTGTGCCAGCAAGAGCTGGAGGCTGAACGCCCCTACCGTGTAAATCCACAGCCAGAAGGCACATTGTCATACTGCTTCCTTAGCACAGAAACTCCATGGGCAGGAACTCTTAGGCAGGCATTTTTCAATGGTGGCATTTTGATAAATTTGTGCAAATTCTATTGTGATAAAGCAGCAAATTTTTAATAGCACTAATCTGTAGAGCAACTGACTGAAAATATTTATTGTCATTAATTCCATACTATAGCCAATGTATATTTTTTCTGTGTCTGTTCTGGTTTCTGGGTGTGGTCACACTTTACAAGACAGTTTTTTCATGAGCCTGTATGAGCAAGTGAAGATAAAAACAAACTACTCAGAATTAGGAATAGTAAGGCCTTTACAACAATCAACAGCATCCTGAAGTGACCAACGGACTTTCCTGCTACATTCTCTCTTTATATACAAATAACTCTACATAGTCTTTCATTTTTCCAGTTTCCTAACACAGACTTTGTAAAAATAGTTCCATCAACACAAAACAAGTTCATTCATCCAGAAAGCCAATGCTTAATAGAACAGGACTTTTGTTCACACATAACCTCACACCCCACACAGGCAAGTCTCCCAAAAGCTATCATTTCCTCTGCCTACTTTATGGGTCTGAACTCATAACCAATATTAACATTTTATTAACATAACTGGATTGTTAGAATTGTCAGTTCTTAGACGAGGCACCAAGTTCCCTTGTGCTCTTTCTACTGACTTTTCTAATCAAATACAAAGATCCCATGACACATTTTGACAAAAAGTAGGGCACAGCCGGCTTATTTATTCTTTTACTAAAAATAGGCTTCAGTGTCCAGCAGGTTGTAATGTGTGAGACAGCACTTCGAGTGCTGCTCTACCTGCCTCAATACATCTGTGTTACCAGCCCGTCTTTGCAATCTGCTAATTATCAAAATACAACATCAGGCTTCACAATGACTTTAGTCATTCCCTTTTGCTAAAATGCTTACTACGATTAGGCTATCCAACAACTGGAAAAGCAATAAAATACCTTCTCATCCTTACAGGAGGAGTTTCTGACACCCTTCCAAGCACAGCACAGCATGTTTTACATCTCTTGGGTTAATGGCATATTACTATTCTCAGCCAGAGGCAAAGACTAGAAAGAGATTCATTACAGGAAATCCGTCTCTCTCTCAGCTTCTTTGCATATTTATTTTCTAGCTGGCCTTTTTGTTAAGGCAATTCTGATAACAGAGCAGATGTGACAACTGTGAAAACGAATAATGGCCAGGGATACTATTGAGTCTGTCACACTTTTTAATGACTGTGGATATGAAATACTCTGTATTATTTCAGAATTTCACCTTGAGGAGACTTTCAACTGATGTTTTGTCAAGATTGCTTAGAGAAGCTCATTGTGTAGCCACAATGGTGTAAGTCATGGTTAGAGAGACTCTATTTTGTCAAAACTGCCACAAGAAAGAAAACAGTCTTTATCCCTCAAAGTACACTGATGTAGCTATCCTTTGGCTCAAATACACTTACTGACCTGCAGTGCACAATGGGTATCACCTCAGAATTTGGCCACGTGACGTTTGCAAACCATGAAAGACTTGCTTGAACACAAATCTTTATCTCGCACGAGTTATATGTGATGTGCAAACCAAAGAAAGAGATAAAAGCAAATGTGATCTATTGCTGCTACCATAAGACACATGTACTGCAGTAACATTCCATTAGCCCATGGAAAACACAAATAATCACAATACTTTCATTGCTTATCGCACACTACTATCCCTACATAGTAGGGCAAACTAAAAAAGTTCTGACATTTTAAAAATCAGTAAGCACAAGAAAAATTACAAATACTACATACATCGTAATTCCTCATACATCATAATTCCTTAAAAAATACCAATTCTAACTACAAATGGACTATTATTTTGAATCTCTATTTAAAATCTCAGATTCTAACATCTTCCCTCTGGTGACTGTGTTGTAATTTTAATACTACTGATGAGTTTCTATTTTTAAAAAGACTACCAAAAATACACATATCTAGCAGATAAGCATTCAAAAGGCATTTACAGATGTCTTATTAAGGATGTTTCAAGTCTAATACTAGTTCATGTACAACTAATTTCAATGCTTCTTTTTCTACAAGACTGTCCTACACTAAATCAGTAAAAATAGTCATGTGCACACACTGAAATCAGTGAGAAGGAAGAGTGTTCAGTGCTCTGCTACAGCAGACAGAAACACTTTCATCTCACAGTTCTACTAAACTTCTGATAATCCAGAGCCACAAGCCCCATACTCAGAAAAAAGCAGCACTGACACATTTCAGAGCAGCACCCACCAAGGGTTATTAACGGGTGCTGCACAACCGATGCAGGAGAGATTCCTGGAATACGCCTAAAATGCCAGTACATTTTTGGAAGCATTACTCTGACAGCCTTTTGTTGCTAGACGATCCAGTCGTCCTGAATCAGGAAGACTCATGTTATTTCTAGGAAGTACATTTTAGACAGTTTCTTCAACATACATATGCATCATCTTAAGTTTTAGTCCACAAGAGCTAACATTACTAAGTCTGGCTAGATGCCAACACAAAAAAATTACAAATTGTTGCAGTATAAGAGTACAAGTATAATATTATAATTATTCCTTCTAAAACTAGAAATTAAGCCTGACTATTTTGGAAATTCCATGCTTTATGCTAAATTGGTTTTTACAAAGTTTCCAGGTATTGATTTACCAAATCAAAAACTGTGTGTTTCACCCACTCTGCCTGGCAATCTATCACAACAAGTTGAAAGTTACATTTATATGACTCATATGCCTTTAGATTAAACAACTACATAAATGATGCCAAGTCTTTGTTTATCACAGCTTTGTCAGCAAAACAAAATCATTCAGCAGGTGAATCATGAAATTACTGTCTGTGTGGATGAGGCAAGCAGAGATGCCAGCTTAACTTCACACTTCCCAGTCTATTTCTCCTTCCCATCTCCTTCACCGTATCACTGCAGCACAGCTCATGAGCAGAACTCTCCTTGCCTTTTCCTCAACACACAGCCCATTTGGCTGCAGTTCAGAAAGTCCTTTAGGCACATCAGGAAAACTGAAGCTTAAGTGGTTTGCTCAGGAGAGAGCACTTGGTGCCTCCCTCTGAGAGGGAACGTGGGGTTTCATTTCCAGAAGGAGAAGTGCATCCGTTTAAATGGCTCCATCATTCAGCGGGTAGCTCCCTGCTTGGAGAGGGCTCACAGGGGGCTTTTGTTGCAATTCTGCTCTGCACTGGAGAAAGACTGACAGGGTGCCAGTGCTCAGAGAAGGAGTAGCCATCTGGACAAGGTTAGGTCACCTTCACAAGAGAGCACATTCCAGCAGCTCATAAAAATGTGGCTCAAGAACACTTTTTCTATTCCTGGAATGTACCTCATTGCCAAAGAAGGTAGCTATGATCAGGAAAATATTCCATGGGGAGCAAACAAATTCTTCTGCCAAAGCCATTCCTCCCTGCTCCACCCCAGCTGATATTACACAAGTTGAATAATGCATGTCAAGGTATTAAGTAACATGTAAACACTTCCAGTAAATGTTTCTGCTGCAAGCCTTGCCTTAACTGGTATTGCTTCCCCCATATGATAATGGAAAAACATCTTCCTCAGTTCTTCTGCACCTAAAGCTTAATATTAGTGAAGCACTTCCCACCAGCCATTGACTGGAATCTTCCTCTTGCCCTCTCCCCAAGGTAGGTTTTAAACCCTTTGAAAACTTACCTAAAGAAGCCTCACTCAGAGATGGCCTTCTCTGAAAGCCTCTGATTGGCCTTACAGCCCATGCAGTGGGGAAACCTGATGTTGAAGGAGTATTGCAGTTCTGGTAATGCTCTTAATAACAGATGACAAATTCCAATGGAAACAAGTTGAGAATATGTGTTTTCACATTTTTTCCCAAGGGTAGCCACAGTTCTTTTTAATCTGGTAGAAGAAATCTCCTTGGAATTTAGGATCACTTAAGGCATTCCCACTGCTTGCACAGCATATGCCAGTAATTCCTTCTGCTTTACTGTCTGGGACACTCCACACCAGGGGCAAATGCAGTTCTGAGCCAACTAACCAAAAGGAGAGATGGTTAATCCCACCACAGGTATGAAGATGGGCTCTTGAATCACCTCCATGAGACTGCGAATCATTAGTCCCAAGGGACAACTGCCCAAGGAAATTTCTGGGATTTTCCACTGGCATTTGTACTTTCATGAAGGGTTTTCTGTAGGAGAGACTGACCTAGGGTCAAGTATCCAAGGAACTCCCAGGAAACAACACTAAATTCCACTCTGAAAAATGCTTGGGCAAGAAGTTGAGCAGAGCTCTTAAATAAGAAAGTAAAGTCATGCATTTTCTGTAACTTTTTCCAAGTATAAATTATTTCATTTAATGTCTGTTAACTGCACAGGGCTGTAGATTGAGTTGGATTGTTTCATTTCCATAAGTCTGTTTTCCTGGCAGTTGAGCTGGAAGCCCAGCTGAGAATGTGACACCAGCAGAGCTAAACACTACTTATGTTCTAGGGTCTAAGTCACTGCAACCGGTAAGAAATGTGCTCCTGTTTGGGCAATAAATGGAAAGCAGAAATACCAGTGAACAATCTCCTCCAAGCCTTCTCTGCCCCCTGCTTAGAGCAGCAGCCTTTTGTGCCTGTTCTCCCACATCTGGAAGAGAAGTAATGGGTTAGTGATACTGAATATCACAGCTCCCAACAGTGAGGCCTCCCGCCTCTGTATGCCAACTGCAACTCCGCTACCAGTGACTGTTCCAAGAAATAAAGCACAGGGGAACTGAAATTACACCCACCATGGCAAACTAAGATCACAATTACATGACAACTGTTGTGCATTTCTCAGGAACTGATATGGGCTTATTTTTTTGTCTGGGCTGATCAGGACAGGCACAAACCAAAACCCATACCAGAGGGAGCCTGTCCTGCTCAGAAGATTGTTCAAAGATCGTTAAGTTAATGACTGCATTACAGCTATCACAGGAATGCCGGTGCTCAGTAAGGAGTGTTTGAAGAAGGGTTTCTCAATGCTACACCCTGATGCTTTTAATTCCCCCACGACCAAACCATCCACAAACACCTTTGGAGAAAGCTTTGGCCAGCCACTGCTGCTTTCCTAAGAAAGCAGTTTTAATTCTTCTTTATTTGTGAAATAACCTTTTTGATCAACGACTAATAAAACTACTGATTTCCAGACTTCTAAAAATGTTAGGGCTAAGTGGACTCTCAGAAAAGCCAGTGGCTTCTAGACTTTTCAAGACATTCCATTCACCTGAAAAGCTGCTTATTTTTCAGTCGGTACTGAGGGCACCAAATCTTCCTTATTCTGAGAGGAATGGGATGACAGCAAAGGAAATGCATTTGCACTGTCCTTTTTCCCCTCCACCCACTCACCACTACCTGCAAAGCAGAACTGTGTTCCCCAGCTCTTGCCTGGATCCAGCTCCACAGGGGCAGGGGAACAGGCAGGCACATGCCACAGCCTCCACACCAGCAGGACATGGGATAAAGCAGGACACAGTGCTGCAGAGAGAGGAGGGGCTTTCCTGAGGGGGATCGTTGGTGTGCACATTACACACATGTACAGATGTATGTAATCCACAGCTCCTGCAACTTCACAGCAATTTGGCTTTCTAGCTCTCAATACATGCAAGAAATGAGAGACCTCAACCTGTCACGCACCATAAGCGCGCGGTTATAAAGCAGTGTCTGGCAGCAGCAGTCTCCCAGGCCTCTCTGCAGGGTCCTTATCCCACATCCCACATCCCACATCACACCAGGGAGCTGGGAGCACGGACATCCAGCAGGAAGGCCAAGACTGGATGGTAATGACAGTCTGTATACATTGGACATATGGAAATGTTTGCATACCTGACTATACAGAGATCTGTGTCCTTATTACTGTGTGCTCACTCACAGAGCTTGGAGCAGAGGACTTTGGCAAACCTGTTTCAGCTGCAGTGATCCAGCCAGACCTTACACTCCAGCGAGCTGCTAAAGCAGAGCTGTGATTTAATGTCATGAAAGGAGAGCACGCTGCCTTTAACCATCCCACACAAATCCACCAGCATTTCTAGTGCCCCCATACAATGGACACCAACACTGAATCATTGAAACTGAAACTTCAAGTACATCCTTACCGTGTCATTAACTATATTTAGAATTCCTTTTGTCAAGTACAACTTTCATTTACGGTGACTCAATTACAGTGAGGACTAGACAGGTGTTTCAAAACAGCAAGAAAAGTATCAAGTATCAGCTCTCAAGCACCTTTCTTCTCAAGCACCATTAACAACAGAACAAATACCTGGAGCAGCCACAATACAGAAAAAGAAATCTTCTCTACATTGCAGTGGAAAAAAGTCTCAATTCATTAAATAGCACCTGTAAACTTAAAAATCATCCTATGCTAATTCCTTCATATAATAGACCCAAAATAACCTCTTAAAACACTATCATTTAACATTAGTGTTTTCCTTTGACAATTTAACTAAAAGATGTATATTTAACCTTTAAGTCTTTACTCTTATGCTAAATATTCCTTTGAGAAAAAGTCTGAACAAAGTATTACAGATGCATACTTCGCCTCCTTTAATCCTAGTCACATCTTAAATTACCGTTATTGCAGATGTATGTTAAAAAGAAATACACACAAATATGAAAAACAAGGTCCTGTTACAGCATGTCAGGTTTTCTATCAAAGAACATGCCATTACACTTTATGGCTTAATCATTTTCAAACGCAAAAATTGATGATGCTCAGCTAAATTATCCATAAAACATTCCTTGAAAAACTGAGCATGATTTTGTTTTGCTGTTTTCTCTCCTTCTCCCATGACAACAGCTGGGACAACAGTCGTGCAATTCTATAGCGGCTTGGCCATATGAACTCTATTAAAAAGCTGATTATTTCAAGTTGTTAAAGATCAGGTGATAACCTCCCTCAAAAGATGAAAAAACGAAAACAGACCTTAATTAGTATCTGATTGAAGTGGGGCTGTTGCACTGTGTAAACCCTGAATTAGAATAATAATGCAGGGAGACTCAACAAAAGCAGCTTTGTGTTTCTCCTTGCAGCCAGTAGCAGCTCCTGCAGGGAGCTGCCCCTTCCAGCACTGCCACTTCCAGCATGTGCAATTCTGCAGTAGTGGAATACTGCTCCGATATACCTGACAGGTGCTTCTATAGTGTAGTTTAAAAGAACAAACCCATGTCCCAAGCTAGGTCTTGTCCGGAGCAAAGAACTTTTAAATAAATCCCTCTGGGCAAACTGACTAAACCACCCCTCCGGTAAGATCACTCTTACCATTCAAACACACCTATTCAGTACACCGGGGGCATTGCCTGCGGAACGCCCAGCTGTTCTAACGCTGCTCCTCCCTGTGTTTACACGGAAAATGGGCTCTCTCCTCTCTCTGCATTTCGGACCGATGGGAATGTGCTGTTCCAGGCGACACACGACCAAGTCACTCGGTAGCAAACACCCGCTCTGCACACTAGGGATGGGCTTTGCCGTTACCAAATGCTGGCACTCAGACTCGCCAGGGTTAGACTCGAGCCTGCTGAAGGCGCGAGGCTACAAATGAGTGACTGCATGGCGAGTTTATTGCCAGTTCTGAGTTACTGTGCTTGCCTCATTCATGTTCTCTGACAGACATGAGTATCTTAATTAGCAATCTGCCTTTTAAATGCACAGAAAATCACACAGTGTTTTGTACTCCGGGTCTGTAGTGGCTGATCCCGCATACCCACACACGTAACCTTACACACACGAGAAATCCTGCTGAGTCCAACACAATTTCCAAGCCAGTCTGCCCCCAGCATATGTTAGCTGCTGTACATTTTGCCCTTTTCCAGTTCATTCCATCTGTTTATGGTCTTTCCATCTAGTTGACTATGATTTTCCAAGGTTTCAAATTAATCTTTTTCCTTTCTTTCTTTTTTTTTTCCCCAATTTGATGTCCAGTTAATGATAGTGAAGGGAAATTTATTAAAGAACTAGCCCAACTAATTTCTTTCCACATTTTTTCTCCAAACTGGCTGCATCTTACCTTTGCAAAGTATTTGGAAGAGGCCTGTCATTTGTCAAATTATTTTTCCAATCTTTGTCAGCATGAATTTTAAAATCATTATCAAATTATTTTTATTACATCAGATAAAAAAAATGTCCTCTAGATAAGCTAACATATTTTAGTCTAATTCCTCAAAACTGCATGAGGCGAAGTACACAGTGGAAAAAACCTACACAAGTCTGGTTTGTGGCCAAAATCCCACCTTGACATAAAACAGAAGGGGGAGAAAAATTAAATCTCTTGAATAGTATTTCCCAAGTGTTTATTAAGAACTACTTTTTTTCTTAGTCTCAAATCCACAGCAGTCTCAAGTCAACAATGCGACATCTGGGCTTGATGAGATCTGTTGAAAATCTGATGGGACAAATCTCATTCTGCTGCCCTGCCATCTCCAGTAGGTGATGTATCCGTGGCACACGCAGACCAAATTGTTTATTTCTCACAGCTCTCATTAACCTCTGACTGCTGTGTTAGTTCCGGATGCCAGGGTGGAATCAGATCAGTTCAAATATCTTACAGTTGCTGTTAAATTGTAACTATTTGAAAAGATTGAGCATGACAGGTCAGAGAGAGCAACAAAGAGTTTTATTCATGGAGAATCTTACTAGCCTTCAAAGCAAGTCATATGAGAAATATATGAATACATACGTTTTTATAGCTTGTGCCTAAATTAGAAATAAGATCAGAAATCTCAATGTCCCTCATGAACTCCTTCCTGTTTCACCATGCTCTCCTATTCATTTTGGATGATACACTGTCCCCTCTATTCTTCCTCCTCCCCTTATCCCTTCTTGTCCCTTGCCACCCCACTTTGCACACCCTACTTCCCGACTTTGTGTTCACTCATAACCATACATTGGATTCAGAGATGCAATGCCTCAAGTTCTGTCACTTTGGAAATCTGGGGATTCCCAGCCATGAACTTCCCATTTTGCCTGCCCCAAAGAAGCAAAGTGAGTACAAAGCCAGACTCCAGCCCTCCTTAACAAGTGATGTTCAAATATACTTCATAACAAGGTAAGAAACAAGCGACTTAATGTGGTAGACATGAATGAGAAAAACTGTCAAAGCAGAATTCTCTAGGAAAAAGGCCATTTCCTCACCCTCTGGCTGTTGGAACTAGACCAGGATAAGCTGTGCGGGTGAGGCAGAAGTGCTGGCCATTTGACCAGCTGAACAGGGGGAAAGATAAAAGAAAAAAAAAAAAGAGAAGAAAGAAAACAAGTGCAAACTGTTTCCACATGAATCCTTAGGGCCATCCAGACTGGGAAGGTATGTTAGGAACAGCTTCTGCCTGCTGGATTAAGGTGTTGAAGTCAAACAGGGCACTCATTGTTGGAGATATAGTAAAACACAGATAGCGCCTTTTGACTCAGAATGAAGAGATAATAAGAGCAAAAGACAAACTTCTGGTTGGACATAAAACTCCTCCTACAAGAACAACCACCCCTAAAAGAGGTAGAGAGAGCAAGAGCAGCTACTCAAATTTACATTGATGTAACAGAACAGAATCGAAAGCAGACAGTGTCTCTAACTGGTACCAATTGCCACATTGGTAGGTCCAAGTAAGTTTACAGCCTCAGAAGACTGCAATCTCCCTTCCACACAGGAAAGGAAAATCATTTCTTTTAGAGGAACGCAGAATTGCTCAATTCTAATTAATCTTCTTAAACAGGAAATCCTTGCCAGCACAGGTGGAACTATAACACACTGACTGTGCAGCTGGGGAACATGAAAAATGGGATTTCCGTGTTTCTGTCTCACCCACCAAAAACAGAGTAAGTAAAACAGGCAGCTGAAAAATCTGAAAAGAAGAATGCAAGTTAAAAAAAAAAACTGAAAAGGGAACTAAAGAAGTTACTATGTCATTCCTAAAAAAATCCCTCCAGTATCAAGGGTGGTTTGAGCCCTTCTGAGGAAGCTGCCACCATGAAGAACTGAGTTTTAGGGCAAAGGAAACTCATCTGAACCTGTATTTTAGGAAAAAAAGTTGAGAGGACACTTTGCTGCCTTCTGACATCACCTGCACTCCTGAAAGAGCCCTGTAATGTGCACAGACAAGTCCAGCTTCTCTCAGCCATCCCTTTGGTCTCTGTAATTGCTATGTTTAAATACAGTTTATGCTGTTACTCACTGGACCACATCACAAAAGATGAATGTCAGGATAGAAATTACTTTGCCATTGAAATGTTATTTGAGTTAAAAGTCAAGACAAGAAATAGACATTTCTTTTTGATAATTACTTGTCTGCAACATTATAATTGTGGAGGCATGTAGAAAAGAGGGATATAAGCAATTATTTACATTGCTACACATTTCTGTCTGTCTAATTGAAACTGAAAGGCTTAGGGACAGGTGGAGATGACACAGGTCATCTCTGCTTGTAGGGTGTGCCCTGCACGCTGCTCTGAGCACTACGGCCGTGCTTAAGTTCAGCTTAGGATAAACAGTATTTTTTGTGACAGCTTATTTTATTTTATTATTTGAAAACCTGGTCTCTAGTGGAAATTGTCTCTTCCCACGGCAGGGGGGCTGGAACTAGACGATCTTGAATGTTTTGTAAGGTCCTTTCTATTCCAGACCATTTTGTGATGCTATGACTGTATGACATCAAGCACCACAAAGCCATTTGTATCAAAAGAAAGACACAGGGCAGATTTCAGTGGAGCTAAAAAAAATTGTGTCTCAAATGAAAACAAGTAACACAAATAGTAGCACGAAAGCTTTGTTTAGACTGGGGGAAGTTCAGCAAGCCACTGATAAAAAAGCTGTAAGGCTGAGATACTGAAAGGTATGTTTTCAGCAGAAGAGCAGTGCTCTCTTTGTAAAACAGCCTGAGTACTTCTAACCATAGGAAGTGGCTCTCACTCGTCTCATGCCCCAGACCAAGTGGGTAACAACCAAAACCGGATTAATTTCCTTTAACTACAAATATATCCTCAACACACTTGCTCACAGGGGGAAAAGATAAATATATTTACTATCAATAAAAATAACAGTGGGGGGAGCATGACTTTTTTTTTCTTTCCTACCTACACACACAACAGTGTGCATAGGTAAGAAAAAAAATAGCTCTGTATTTAGACTATTAGAAGGCTGACTTTCCTCACACATACATTTCAGTCAATATAATAGACAGGTATTTGCATTGTTATGTTACTTTCTCATGAATTTATGCTTTATTGCTCCATTTCCAAAAGCCATTGTCCCCACAGGACACTGTTGTAGTCAATATAGTATGATGCTGCACAGCAAAGGCACACTTGGAAATGACCTGAGCACATGCAATGGAGGCAGTAAAATGAGCAAGATTTCTCAGCTGGTCTTTCATTTCAGCCTGGGTACTGATATATATTGTCCAGAGCAGATGTCACTCAAAGCCACACAACCAATTCAATGCTTACATGTACGTTGACAATACCCTATCAGAGCTCAGTAAACTGACACAGGAGGCTGCAGGTAGATCAGAAGTGCAAGCTGGCCCAAAATGTACATATGACCTCACTAGCCTTACATCCATTCTCAGTCTGACCTCTGTGATTCAGGGTGCTACACTTAATATTGAAAGCAAATATACAGAAACAACTGAAAACTATTTCCCTCCTGGCCTATTGGTGAAGGGAAGTATTTAACTGAAGAAGAAGACAAAGATTATCCTATGATTTAACAGACTTGTTCTTCCTCTTAAGGTGGATTGATAAAACACAGAATTTAATGTAAGGTAACTGCAAAACTGAGATAATGTCATGATGTTTTGCTTTCTACAAGATAAAAGGAAACCCCTGGTTGCTATATTAAGAGGGGAAATGATTTTAAATAAATATCTTAACTTCCTGGCTAATTACAAGGTTTAGGTCAGCTCTAGAAGGAATTTGTGTCAGCTGGAATAAGGCATCTACATGAAAGATTAATAATAATAAAAACCAGCCTCTCAAAAAAGTAGAAGTAATGCTTGTTGAATTTATCATCACCTGTAAGACTGGTTATGTTAATAATCCTTCATGTTATGCCAAGGAGACTGAAAATAATTAATAGTTCACAACCTTCCCACAGAAGCTTCAGTGCCAATGTTGTTTTGACTGATGACAATAAACACAAAGTATAATCTCAAATATCCAGGCCTTCAACACGAATTCTAAGAAACTTACATGAAAAGTAATAATAAATCTATCAGTCACAGCATTACCCTGTCAAGGGCAACTGAGTTCAGTTCAGTGGGAGAGAAGCAGGGCACTAGCAAAGCTTAGCTGATTGTGCTGCTCAGGGGGTGCCGTTAAATCCTGAGGGCTCCTTGTTTCACGTGCTGGCTCTTTCCTCCTCTTCTCTGAAGTAGCTGGGAAACAATATTCACCTGGCAACATGCCTCAAACCAGCAATAAGGAATGTCTGCAAGGACATAGGACTGTGAGAGAGGATGGAGAGGAAGAGAAGGAAATGGAGAATAAAGCAAAAGATGGAAAGGAGGAAGGTCAGAAGGTTGTTTATACACTTACAATATCTCTAAAATAAAGTCACACCCCAGAGAGATGCAGGTGGCAAACTGATCTCATTAGAAAAACCACAATGGTTTAGAGACAAGGTTCATTTCTGCCAGGATCCTGTTTCCAGCTCTGCTCATACCCAGATGTTGCAGAGGAAGGTTCCCACAGTGTTTGACAGACTTTAATGTGATTCCTGAAGGACAAGCCAGAAATATTTGGCTAAAATTCATTGCCAAGTTAGAGAAACACTACACAAGGCAGAAAAAAATCCACTACTCAGAACAGGGCATCCATGGTTATCAAGTTTAGCACCCGCACATGGCATTTTTCCTTGGAAACAGCACTTGGTGCAGCACAGAGCATCCCAGCAGAACTCCTGGGTCCAAAAAGCTTTCATATAGGCCTCAAAAGTGTGAGAAATAAACCTAGCTAGTCACTGGTCTGTTAGCCTAGGAACTAGGCAACTAGTGTACAACAGCACAAAATCCACCAAGGCGTGAAAGGGACTGCTGTGTCCACCTACACCATGCAGGCTTTTGGGGCAAAGCATAAAGATTTATACAGGCCACCTACCCTTAGGGAAGCGAGTACCCCACCGCGATGATGCGGCACTCAGTGCTTCACTCATGGATGCTGTCAAGGCAAAAAACGGACAAGACTGACTGCATTCATTCCTCATCCCTTCATTAATACTGGATCTTAGGAACTGCTGCCCAGGGCTAGTCAAAAAACGCCCTTCTTGATGTTTTTCTTTGAAAATTGTGGTTTTCTCCAGGGAAAAAAAAAGCCTTCCATTAAAGGCCTCGCTCCGTCTAGTATTTAATTTCTAAAAACACCAACACCTACTATCTTTTTGTTTTCAAAAAAACGTGGTTTTGAAGTGGTGCCTCACCGGAGCTGTGGTTCAGTTGCCAGAGCACACCTCCCACGAGGTGTGAGATCACTCAGAGGGGAGGTGATGACACAACTGGGGAGATGCAGCCTGGCCAGGGAAGCCAGGCTGCAGTTGAGTCAAAGCTGTCAATCAAAAGTGCTCACAATTTTAAAAGGTCTACTGCAAGTGTTGACAAAAGTAATGTGCTTTTTTTCAATTTTTCTGCAAAATAATACATTTGGTGATCAGGTCTGTTCCTCACCATTTTTGAGCACCCCTGAAGCTGCTGCTCATAAAAGTGGAGTCAATTTCAGCTGGACACGGGAGGCTCCAACAATAGCATCCATAGACCACCACTGCCAGACCCTTCCCATGCTTGGGAATTGCAAGTAGTTTGCTGTTCCTTCTGCATTTCTTCCCTTCCTCAAGCATCTCAGCTCCAGTATCTGTCCACTCATTGCCAAAAGGGACTGAGTTCCCAGGGAATGCTGTGCATTGCCCTGACAACGTCAAAGATTAACTCACTGATCCTCATGTTTAATGTACAAAAACTCTTACTGGAACACTGCATTTAAGCCTTTAATATAGACTCTGATCCGGGGGCAATGGACAGCCCTACCAGGACAAACTAGTGACTCGGTAGCTGTCTGAGCTCTCTGAGCAGATGTGAAGTCCCCAAGAAGCAAACCCAAGAGCACATATGCATTTGCAATCAAGGCTCCACTCTTATCAGACCCCTCCCAGTCTGCTCCTGCTTTAACAGATCACTGACCTCCCTCCTGTTACAATTGCCAGTAAAATACAATAGCCTGAAACTAAAAACACCTCCGGTCTACCAAGAACCCACTCTCAAGTACAAACTCCCAGATAAGGTTGAGACCAGCTCATAGGATGAGACACTGATTGTCTCATGGCTCTAAGTGAGCAGCTTAATTGGAATAGAAAAACAGGGTGATGAATCACAGCTAAGGAAAGCACCTTGCTAAGGAAGACAGACAACATCAATGCTTTACATCATTAAAAAATTTGAGGTTACTGTTTAGGACAGCACACGTGGAAAACATTTCAGGGGAAAAAAAAAAAAAAAAGATGAAATGTTGTTTAATTGGTGAATTCTTGCCATTAACACCCTAAATGGTCTGACACATACTGGCGGGCAGGAGGTGTCAGCCTCAGACATGCTGCCAGCCACACTTCCCCACTCCCAGCAGATGCCAGACCTTGCTGAGGTTTGAAAGTTTCCCAACTGGAGGCCCTGTTCCCTTTGCCGTCTGGTAAATTAGCCACTGTAGTCGTATCTCCTTGGTGGGTTTGATTTTATTTTCTTTCTTCTGGTTATTTTTTTTTCCTAGTTTCTTTTCCCTGCAGTAGCATCTGATCTTATTTAATCCTAACCCCTCCCCTCATCTCCCCCCGAAAAGGAAAAGAGACTCCAGAAGTACCCCAGGGAGTGGGGCTTCACCTAGGACTGGGAAGCTGCTCAACCAGCCGCCCCTGCAGCGGGACTGGAGGGCTTTTCACAACATGGAAAGCCCCAGCGGCGAGAGGGAGGGGACCGCGCTCGAGTCCCCGCAGGCAGCAGCCGGCGAGGAGGGGTCAGTGAGCGGGAGCGGGAGGGATTGTCCCATGAGCAGCCGGTGGCCGGCAGAGCTCCAGACCGTGCCGGTCCCTCTGCCGCGCCCGGGGCAGTGCCGGGAGCGCTCAGCCGGGGATTCCCGGCCCGCTCCGGCCGCGGGGCAGAGCTGCCCGCCCCGCCGGGGCTCCCGGTCCTGGGAAGGGGTCGGGGGAGGTCAGAAAGGAAGCAAAGCGAAAACGCGAGCCGCGGTCCTACCCGGCTGTGCCTCCCGCAGCCTCGCACCGACAGGGCGTCCCCGGCAGCGGCTGCCCCAGCCCGCCCCGCCCCGGGCCGGCCGCCGCCTCTTCCTCCTCCTCTGCCTCGGCCCGGCCCCGAGCAAGGCGCAGTGACACCGGCAGGGTGTCTGCGCTGCCTGTCCCGGGCTGCAGTGGGGCTCCCACGCCCTGCTCCCCACCCACGGGCGCCGGGACAGTTCCTTTTCCCCCGGGCATTGGCACTTCCCGAGGCAGTGCTGTCCACTGGCCTCTGCCATGCACAGCCTGCCGTTGCCATGCACAGCCCGGCGGTGCCCCAGAGCCACGCTGTACCTTTGCCCCGGACAGAAGAGCAGCCAGCCCCCTCAGTTTACAAGCATAATCTTTTCAGCCATGACTTTGCATTGGTAGTGAAACACTGAGTCATGCCAAATGTTACCCAGCTGTTCCTTTATCTCTTTCTCTCAGGAAAGGTGATTACTGCAATAAAATCTCCTGTTTTGTTTCATGCCAGCCTCCAATTCCCTCAGAGGAACTGCCTGAAAAGTACCAGGTAACCTGTGAGGGGATGCAGGGCCCAGGTCTGCCGTGGCCAACCGAGGGCACTGCTCTTTTTGCCATCTCTCACCTCCTGCCAGCCAGCTCCCAGGATGGCCTCTAGCCAGCCAGCCACCCACGGGGCCTGCTTTCCTCACAGACGTCACACATGCCACAGGCCTCCACCTACCACAGAAACTCCTGTGGAAACCCCTGCCAGCCCCTCAGGCTGACGCACTGCATCCCACAGGCACACCCTGCAAGACCAGGGGATACTCTGCCAGGCCTGAGCCAGCCCAGCACCAATGCACAGCAGAAAGCAGCTGCCCGTAGCCTGCACAGACGTCTGGCTGACCTCCAACCACCAAAAGGCCTTCACTCTCCTCTGCACTTCAGCAGCACCATGTGCCAGCCTTCTCCAGGGTTCGGGCTGCGGCTTGTGAGATGGTGTTCTAATAAACGAAAACCTGTAACTTCAGGTGTAGGGGTGACAGGCATGCAAATGCAGTCATCACATCTGGCAATGTGTCAGGTGGTAGAGCACAAAGCTCTGCTCCTGCAATGCAGCTTGGATTTGGTGTGTCTGCCAGCAGACATGAAGCAACTGTTAGAGCTAAAAGGAGGATAGTAAGCAGACCCCACAGAAGGGGTGGCCTCAATTGCTGGACCAAAGGCAAACTTGGTCTCTAAGTAAAGCCTGAACCCAAAAAATGCCCTAGTAGGAGGCCTGGAATATCCCACAAGGCAAGCTGAACCTCATATTCCTGTTTTATTGTCTGCCATAAGCATCAAGAACGGTGTTCAGCAGCAGAGGAACTTGAGTTAATGATCTCTTATAAATTTTAGTACTTGCAGAAAGGTTTAATGAGAATTTTCAAACCTACAGAGTTGGAATATATGTAAAAGCACGGCAACATTGTATTTTTGAAGCCTGACATTCAGTAGATTGCAATGAACAATAGCAACTGCAAACCCTTTCCTACAGCTGTGCTGGCCACAAATAAGGGTCTGAGCAGGGTAGGAAAACCAGTGTCATAGAACAAAGAAACCTGAAGCAGCCTCCACCTGGAGTTTCCTTTTCCAGGCTTCTCTCTATGCTCACGGGTTTGCTTTGGGGATGCTCAGTTCCAGATCTCTTCCCTGCCCCTGTCCTATGGAATGAGCAAAGCTGTCCATCCCCACCAACACAGAACAAAATCCAGGCAGCAGTTCCTTGCCATTTGTTGCAGGATGCTGGTTCCCCTCCCCTTGGACAAGCATCTGTGCCTACCAGTTACATCAGCATATTGCAAAATCACCCCCACACAGGGAGAGGTGCTTCGGGGCACTCTGTACACACACCTTCCACCTGGAGTCACAGAAACTGTAAAGTCAGAGTTCAGTCACAGTTTTATCTGACATAAACCCACACCACAGGAAGAAACCCCCTTCCTTTGCCCGCTCATGGTGCCCTCTGCATCACCCCTTCCTTCCCACCACTGCAAGCTTCTTTCCCACTGGACATACGAGATGAGTGAACTTATCCAGGCTAAAACACAGTGGTTGGCTTCTTTTCCCATTGTACTTGTGACTTCTTAACAATCACCTTCCTCAAGGAAAAAGAATACATCCAGTTGATTTTTTTTTCAACACAGAAAGGACAGTACTCACTTCTGTATCTAGAAGTAGTAATTTAATAATCTAAATCAAGGCATCTATCCAGGCACCTATCCTAACACCTATATGAATCAATGGCACATGTGATGAAAACCTTCTAAGCAGCTGAGAAGGAATAAGAAGGAAAAACAGTCAGGACGTTATGAAGTGTTTCCCTCCAGTAACTCTCAGTGACTCTTGGTGCTTTTGAGTTTATATCTGCATCAGAATTGGCAGATCTGGAGGCACAGCTCTCCATGACTGACTTTTGTCAGCACTTTACCAGTAGCTTTTATGGCATCTGTAGGTTAAACCCTGCTCTGAAAGGACTCTACTTCCTTTGGACACTCTGGTATGACCATCTGTGTCAAGGGAGCTAATGTGTCAAATCTCAGAGAGCAATGAGCAGCAAGGCACTGCTGGCTATAATTCTTCATTGAGTGTCCCTGAGACAGTTCCTTAATCCAAATTTCCAATTTCCTCCCACAGAGCATGGCTAATACTTCACTTTTTCCACCCTCCACCAGTCATCCCTGTACAGATGATGCTGTTCAAGCAAGGCTGTTCCCCATGCACTGAACACAGTTGTGGCACCTAAGAATCACCTGAAAGGGTAAAAATAAGTACTAAGGTACTGCAGTGACCACTCTGACTTGCTCAGTTTCTTGTCCTTGCCACGAAGAAATTTTGTTTTGTATGTCCACTACCACAGTTGGATTATTCAGCCTGCAAACAGCTTGTCTGCCTGGCCTAACTTACACACTCCTGGCCATGGTTTCATCTCACCTTATCAGCGTATTCAGCATTCTTCAGATCCTGACAGCCCATGCCCCTCCCTCACTGCTTCCCAGGATCCCTTTGTATTCTTCCATTATCTAGTGTCGCCTTTTATCCTTCTTGCTTCTTTTTACTATCATTTCTCACCACACACCTTGAGAAGGGTGAGTTTCCTGGAAGAAGCCTTATGGAAAAGATCTTGCCTCCCTATCTGAGCAAGCAAGGGAGCCAGGAGCTATTTACATATTTTCTGATAAGCAGTGAGAATGTCCTTATGGTCCTGTGAAGTCCACAAGGAATAGGCTTTGTGCTGTTCTGCATTTTCTACTTGTCTATGCTTGCCCAATTCTAATGAACTAACAGTATTAAACATATTTTACATATTGTTACAACACTATTTGGAGGAGAAAGCAGTATCACAATCTTGAATTTAATAATTAAAGAGATTATATTTGCAACACTTAGCATTTAAAATAATGAAAATCACCTTGAAAGCATGACTTTTTTCTTATTAATTTCAGCTAATTTCTGCCCACCATATTAGGTTACAGCTGCATCTCATTTATAATTTTTTTCATGCAACCATTAGGGCAAAAATTTATATTTTATTATATATTACTAAAGTTTTTACTTTTTTTGTAAGGACTACAGTTGGGGGGGTGTTACTGGGTGTTCTACAGTTGACATTTTCTTTTCTTAACATAACTTTAAAGCTCTGGAGCCTTACAATGAAACCCCAGACCAGCCAAGACCCCCCTCACATATACAGACCAAGTGCTCAGACTGATGCCTGGCAGTACCACCAAGAGCTCTCGCTGCCCTGGCACGGGGTAACTATGGGAATGGGGGTACTCAACATTTTGCTTTCACTGTGGGAAGAGGAGAAGCAGCCCAAAACTGCCCATTCTTATATGGGAGCAGAGCAGCAACCCTCAGGTAGTGAGCAGCCGTGCAGGAACTACAAAGACTAACCCATGAGCTGACCCAGGCTGAGCAAAGGGACAGAGGTGTCAGGCTGAGAGGAAGAGCTGCCACCGCTCCCCAGGGCTGCTCAGTTTGTAATCACAAGTCCTGGGTAAGGAACTGCAGGGGAAAACTGGTACATCACTCTGAAACATTTCCCTTTCAGTAAGTGATCTTTGCATGTTATGAGCGCAGCAGATTTCTGAGCATTTCTTGCTCTGTAGCTAAGAAATAAGAAAGGCTGGGCTATGAGGTGACTGACTACCAGGAGAGAACAGTTTGCTGTCAACAATGTGCATGACCACTTCTGAAAACACAGCTGAAACTCTCCTGGGGGCAGATCCAGAGATTGTAACTGTTTTCACTCGGACCATATTCAAATCAGCCTGTACTGACAACAAACAAAATGAAAGCTAAGCCAAGCCACAGTCTCGGGAGAAGAGGAGAAGACGCAAGCAGCGGTAAGAAGAGAGCACACGAGCTGCCCCTGCAGGGGCTGCCGGCTGCTGTCAGAGACTGCCTCATTGCTCTGGTGGGAACTCTCCTGTTCCCACTAATTTTGTTCTTTAATTTTTCATTAGATACTTGACCTGTTATGACTTTCAAAGTGCTTAATTCAAAGTTTCATCTTACTCACAGCACTTATCAAGCCCTTGCACTTGGCAACTACCTCAAACACACCTGCTTTGAACTTCGCTTTGGATTACAATATAAAAACTACCCATTTGGTCAACTAAATTGGTTGGTCACCTGTCAGTCCTTGACGGCCACACCCATCCTGTCTCTGACACTCACCTGTTGCAGCACCTGCTGCAAGCAGAATAAAAGAATATCTATTAATTTTTGGTTCTTCTAATGGTTATAATCAAATCCTGCTATGGTTGTAATTCCTGACTTTTGTAAAAGTAGGTGTAGTTGGGGCACAACCCTGCCTTTAAAGCAACAGAGATACACCATTTGCAAAAACCCCCATCCACACAGGGATCAATCAGAAAACAGGCTTCCTTCCAAGGAGCAGATTCTACCATCCTGACCCAGATGAGCCTGACACTAGCACAGCACCTTGAAGACACAAATAGAGGCTTAAAACAACTCCACAGATCGATTTGCTGCCATACCAGATCTCAGTCCAAACACTCACATATGAAAATCCCTCTTAACTCATTTTTTGAACAGCTGTACTCATTCTCATTTTGGTAATCTGCTGATGGAAATGGTGCAAGTTCTGTGTGTGATACTTTGTTCAGCTAAACATTACTGAGCTGTTCCTTCGTCTTGCTGTGCCTCATGCTGGGGGACAGGCAGCAGAGCTGACAGATGCACTAAAGTCACATGAACTGTGTGGCTGCTAGGCAGGAGGAGCAAGTTGTGGGGAAAATAACATTTCAGTGCACCAGGTACTGCACAAGTGCATTGGAAATAATCACCCCTGTACCACAGGCCTCGGCGTCTGAGAGGAAGCGCTGCACACACAGCCCTGCTAACAGCCTTGACCTTGAAACGGTCCTGAAAGCAGGGCTGCCGAGGAAGAAGCAGCAGGACATTTGCAAGTAGCTGCACTCAGGCGGAAAGACAAGCCCGCGGCACGTCTGCCACGGGATCGCTGCCGCTGCACAATTCCGCCGCGCAGCCAAGCGCGGCCCCTCCGGGAGCCGCTCACCGGGGCTGTCTGCCGCGGCCGCTCACCTCCCCACGACCCGGGGCTCAGCCAGGCAGCACCGACTCTGCTGAGAACACACTGAACACGCTGCACACAGCGCCAGCCGGCCACTCACCTGGGAGCTTCTGTGCACCGTGCCCACACTCTGCCAACAGCAGCGTTTTCTTGAGGCAAAACGGCATTCATCCTGATGGATGCTAACAAGATGTTTCCCTGGAAAAAAGCAAGGATGTTTGTGGAGTTTACTTTAGGAGGATCATCGTCTGCAAAGTCACTGCAATGCTTTCTAGAGTCCCTGGGATATTTTTATACTCGTTCATTATAAGATCTACCAACTGCTACAAAATAGCAAGGGCTGCAATAACAGCATTACACATTAAGGATGGCTTTAATTACATATACAATATCTATGCAAATCCCAGATAGCATCTTCTGCATGAAAGGGTTGGTCTGTTTGCTTCTTATCCTTGCAGCATGGAATCTTAGTGCTTCTTATGATGCAATATTAATTTGGTGAGACTTAATTTAATTACTTTGGTTGGTAATTAAATTAACATATCTTAAATTAAAATAACCAGTATTATCATGAAGTATTTCTGTCACAGTGGCTCCTAAAATATTTCAGTCAAGACTAGATCCTTATTGTTCAAGAAGCTGTGAAAAAAAAAAAAGCATAAGAAAATGGGGCCAGACAAACCCATTTGCCACTTAATGTGAGGAAGCCACTGCTGAATGGCAGGCACCTGGCACAGTACAGGTACCTATCCAGCAACATTTTTCTCAATCTTGTCCTAGTTTGAACACCTTGACCTGATTGTCATGTGCAACTTTACACCACAAACCACTAAAGCAGTGCTTGTTTCACCACTTTTCTTTAGCTGTTTCAGGGTGTTTGGTTAAACCCTCAAGCACCAGAGAATAAGTTCATAGTGATGATCATCCTATATACCCCAAGTCACTGAGAGATGAAGTAACTTGACCAAGGGAGTAGTTAAACCAGTGGCTTACCCTTATTTGTACTGCTGCTGTAACTGTGCTAAGAATTTGGGCTCCTGTTTGAGTAGGAGTAAACAGATCAGGCCCTGGTTGAGTCACTGGCACAGTCAGAAGAACTCCATCATCCTGCCACTGGCAATGATGCTTAAGGCGCAGCACATCAGGCAACAGGGTCTTTGACTTTTCTGCAGGAGCAGCTTCCCCTGACGTGGTCAGGCCAACCAGGCTTTTGAGGCAACCAGCAAGCATTAACTCCAGCTAACACAGCACTGGTGGAATTACACTGCTTGCTTGACTATGACTATTCCAGAATATCATGCACAAGGTACAATGTTACACGTACAGTGCAGAAACAGAACCAACCCCACAGGTTGCCAGGACAAAGGTTACCAAAACAACTTCAGTTTAGTCCTCTCCAGGCCATGTGGCACAGCCTTGATTCCTTATTTCTTCCGCATTAATTCATTAGGGAAGCTCGAGCCCACTCTCTCCCTTGCAGCTCTCAGGAAGAGATTACTTCCAGACTCTCTCTTTCAGCTGGATGACAAGGGAAACATTCAGTGTGGGCCAGGAGAACACATACCCAACAGTGAGTTACACAAGCAGTTGTGAGACAGTACTGGAATGTCAGCAAACAGGATCTTTGGGTCTAGCTCCAGCTCTGAAGGCAGAGAGCAGCCTAAGTCATCATAAACAAGAGGCCCCATCACACCAGCAGGTAGATTTACTTTGAAAGGTGATGTGGTAAAGCAGACAAACCTTGCTGCTTTATAGGCCAGGGCTCCATTCCCAGCTCTGTACACGGCCTGCACACTGCAGTTTATGTGCAAAACAGGTGAATGACCGCTGTCTCCCAACAGGAAGGGTAACTGGCTGGTAGGAGTGGATGTGCTAACAGCAGCAGTGGGGCACATGGGATTAGACATCACGGACTTCTGGGCAGCAATAAACAGCATTGTGACTGTGTCTGACTTCTCCCCCTGCACTGCACTCGCTCTTCCCTTGTCATTGTGTGGGCTTGCAGACTTGCCAAATGTGTCAGAGCCACATGAAATGCATGACACTTGTGACCCTGCCCTCGTGGCCCCTAGGCTGATGGTCAAGTCTGAGACACAGACCAACCCAAAAGGAAATGAGGAAGGTCCTACTCAGACCATAAAGGACTGCAGGACCAGTCTCAGTGTGTTTGTGTATTCTGCAATTTTTAAGATGGAAAAAAACCCTGTAATAACAACCAAGCTTTTGAATTCTGTGCTATGTATAGCAATTCTCTTATATGTGAGCTCTGCATGTGCTTGCTGATGTCAATGCCCTGCAACCAAGAGCCACCGCTGCCTATCACACACAAGTCTTCATTATGTTGCACAACAAATTACCTTTGTTGCCTAACAGAATGGCACAGTAGATTTTGTTGTTGCCTCGTGTAAACTTTAGTCTTGCGAATTCCATTTTACACTGACGCATTGCTTCTGCCTGACAAGTGCTTTATTTCTGTTGTTAAGCAGCGAGCTTCACGATACGCAGGCGGTGACAGAGCCTGAAAAACAAGTTCAGAAATACATAAATACGCCACCACTATGTCTGCAAAACAATCAGCCACGTGGATCCTGACTGCTGCGTAACACTGGGCTTAGAGGCTGCAGCTACACATCCTGCGAGGCAGCACCGCTGCATATTCATCCCTCGTGGTCATCTGATGTTTTCAGTTACAAGGAAAAACAGGAGCATAAAGAAACAAAGAAAGTGGCAGAACAGCAAAGGAATTTTAAACTGACACAGAATTCACGTTGTTGGCATTTTAATGCTATACTACTGCCTTTTAAACGGATTTATCCAACTGCATTAGACTGTCTCTTGTTTTCAGTGTTTAAGTACTGTTTCTAACTACATAGCATTAGTTACAATGTTCGTCTATTAAAGAACAAAGTGTGAAAATGTTAACAAATTCATCTCTATGATTACAAAATGTTAAATCTCACTAGGCACTCCTGAGTCTTCCTTCTTTATATATGTTCAGCACATATTTCAGGGGAAGGAAAACATTTACTGCTAGGCTTCAAACAGTGTTTCCTTTCTTAAAACGTTTTAGTTGGCAGCTTTTTCTATTGGCATATGACCAATATTCTGGATAAGTGGGAAAATAGTGGTGATATCTACAGGCCAGATTTTGCCACTTCTTCAAATGAGTAATGCTATCTTATTTTCATATGTCCTGGCCATACCCTGTACTCAGAGCACTACTGGAAACTCACTGATAGCTGCTCCCTGCTTTCCCTGGACAAAATCCAGAGAGGAAGAAAATCTAGTCATTACAAGGGCAAACTTCAATAAAGTCTGAGAGTTGGCCTGTTGGGATAACCCTAAATAAAGGTAACAAAAGCTGGATGCTAGCTTACTTAAAAACACACATTTTGCCATCCCCTCCTAGTCCTTTGAGAAATGCGTGTTCCAATCTCCAGCACACACTCATCTCCTATGCACTCTCCAAACTGTTCAGCTGCTTCTTAGTTGAACCTGCTCTTTCATCAGTGCTCCTGTCACCCCACTGCTCACCCCATCTCCTACATGGCCAAGCAGCAGTCATTAAATAAATCATTGGAGACATTGTTGGACAATGGGTGAATGAATTACTGCTGAGAGATTGGGTTTTGCCTCTATTTACTGGCTGTAGTTAGAAACACTTCAAGCCAAATTTCAATTACAGGGATAAAATAAAGGCCAGCCCAGTCTGGGCATTTTAAGAGATAATTGTACTTCAGTAAAGCACTGAGGCACGTTTGTTTCCAGACATTGCTGCTTACAGTTAATGGTGCTGGTACAAAGTCTACCTGGGTTTTACTGCAAACAGCTTTGGAGAGCCTTCATGTGAATGAATATGGTCAATGAAGGCAACAGGGTGCCTGGATGCTTGAGGTACAGAACAGTGAAACAAAACAGTCTTTGTAGGAACCTGAGATATGTGAGCATTGTACAGCTGTAATTATGTTGTTATTATAACAACTACTCTTTAGCCTGTGGAAAAAAATTGTGAGTAGTGCTAAGCAGAAGGGAGGGAGATTACAGTCCTGCCTGCTTTAGGGTAAAACACCAGCCCTGAAGCTGTCGGCTTCTTCTTCTCCACAATACGCTGATGACACAGGGCCTGGGAAATTTCAAATGATGGTTGAGACACCAGGACTTCTCAGGACAGAGAAGAAGTGAGTAAGAGGAGACTTGATAGACACATTCAATACAGGAGATAGGAGCTTGGCTTTTTCCTGTCCTGATGTTTGAACACAGGGATATGAAAGGAAATGGAAAGGGTAGAAAACTCAAATCTGAAGAAAGGAAATACCTTTCTTTAAATTTAAAGTCAATCTAGAGAAAGTCTGGACATTAACAAGAGTAGACAGTAACCCAAATCCTGTTTTATGCTTCACATGTTTTGACACTTGCACATATTGTTCAAGTCCTGTTGTCAGCTCTGGGCTGACTGGTTACCCTCTTTTAAAAACACAAGAACAAAACAACTTCAATGCAATTCGAAAGGCAACATTTAAAATTGTAAAATCCTTTCCCATACAGCACATAATTAGTCTATGGAACTAATTCCCACAAGATTTCAGTTGAGCTGAGACTCCTCAAAAAAGGATGTATGTATGCTATGTGTATTTATTAGCTGGCCTGATTCCACTTGGGGCAGGGGTAGCAAACATTCAGTTGGGTATTTGTAAATGATCCTTTCTAAATCCCCGTGGAGAACATGCCAGCAGCTCTAAGGACCTCAGCAACGGGAATGCACACCCAGGAGCAGGAATTCTCCAGGGATGCACTTTCACACTTGAATTCTCCTAAACAAAATATGGAGCTGAAAGTTCAGCTCCATTGCAGCTGGCAACAGCGCCCTCGGGCCTTGACCCACAGCCCCGGCAGTGGGTGCGCAGGTTAACAGTGGGTGTGCACAGGTAACACACAGTGACCGCACACCTGCAGTGGGTGTGTGCAGGTAATGCAGTGACCGCACACCTGCAGTGTGTGCAGGTAATGCAGTGACCGCACATCTGCAGTGACCGCACATCTGCAGTGACCGCACACGTGCAGTGTGTGCAGGTAACACAGTGACCGCACATCTGCAGTGTGCGCAGGTAATGTAGTGACCGCACATCTGCAGTGACCGCACACCTGCAGTGTGTGCAGGTAACGCAGTGACCGCACACCTGCCTATTGCTGAGGCTCCCGCCTGCCGAGCTCACCGAGTGCTCGGATTCGCAGTGTTTTTGTCGTTCAGCAGCTCCAGCAGAGTCAGGGCCCCTGCACAGCCGACACTTTACAAGCACCGATTCTGCTGTGCCCGAAATCCTGACCATGCGGTCGCTATCTCCGCGCCGGCACAGCCACCGCTCCACGCGGCTCCGGCGGGGAGGGACGGGCACGGGACGCGGCGGGGCGGCGCGGGGGGCATCGGGCCGGCAGAGGGTGCAGCCTGTACGCCCGCCCGGGCTCCCCGGGGCTTCTCCTTGTTCGTTCGGGCCCCTCCGGGTTCCTCCGGGCCCCTCGGGCTCCTCAGGGCTCCGCCGCCTCCTCCCGCCGCTTCCCCGGCCCAGCGCCGGCC
>VZTX01017179.1:0-102689 GCA_013400915.1 Pardalotus punctatus
TATGAATCACTTTTATTGTTGCTTTAATCAATATTAAACAATCTTTCTCTAGTAATTTTCTCTCTATTTCACTTCCTGCAATGTTTGCTTTGAAACCTCACTTATAAGACAAGAAAACTAAATTGGATATTTGTAATGTTTACTATCCATGCCTTGATTTGACACCACTGCAATAAAATTGAAGATTCCTTTTCCGTTTTCCTTGAGGAAAATCTCAGGAGCACCATCTGAGATTTTCTGCAGGTTATCTTCTGTTCATTTTGGGGAGCAGCTGTGGTTCTTCATTTGACACAAACAGTGAACTAAACAAATATTTGTATTTGTGGGCCAACAGTGGATTTCCTCAAATTCATTTATATAGAGAAAGAACAGAAGCAAGATCTACCTCCAATACAATAATTACAGAATTCAAGGAAACTTTCTTTACTTCCTGTGGAATCTGTCTGAGAAAAATACTGTTGAAATATTAGAATTCTTTCTAATATTTACCTGAAAATGCTTCCATGTTTTTACCTATGTGACCATAAATCTGAAAGACAAAATAATTTGTTAAAATTTGGAGTGAAAACAAAATCACTGCCAGATAGCAGTGTCATGTCTGAAGAAATGCAATGGTTCTGTTATTTATATTTAATATGGTTCTAAAATAATTTCTTTAATTCTTCTCTGCAGTGCAGAGTCTAAAAGTCATTCAAGGAGCAAAACAAATTAAAATAATTCAGCATTTCTTTGTACAAACTGTTCAGGCTGAAATGCATAGCATGTGGAAGAATGAATCCTTGGACTTTTGCATCCACTTTGTCAACTACTTCTGTACAGAGACATTTCTACCAGAAAAACTAGTCCAAAAATCATTCTCTAGCCGAAGTTTGAGAATAACAGGAGTATCCAGGATATCTTTCAACTATTTTATTACTTAATTTAGAAACAGCTTATTTGTATCAATGTAAATTACACTTCTGATCACAATGGTATTTTTCTGGCTTGTGAAAACCAGTGAGGAGAGTGAGTAAACCATGTCAGTTATTTTTGGCCTATCTTTTATTTCACATCTATCCATGTTTAAGACCTGTTAGAGACTGTAAGAACAATAGGTAAAGCAATTAGAGAACACTGAATCTTTGATTTGCTCCAAGTAATACATGAAAAGTGATTATTATGTTGATTGTAAACCAGGATGTCATTTTGGTATCTGTCCTTTCCAGAGTGGCTCAGATTTTCTATGAAAAAGCTGGGTCCTATTGGGTCAGTCACACTGAGGAAGAAAGATTAGTGAAAGAGTAATCAAGGAGATCCTGTCCAGCCCTGGATTCAAAATATGTTTCATGAAAAGTCATTCCCTAGCTTTGAGACCAGATGCACTCATGTTCAACACTGGCAGGGAACACTGGAAAAGCAGGACCTCAAAAGAACAGTCAACTTCCAAGTTCAGCTACGCTTAAGAAGTTCTTGCATTCCACACTTTTTATTTCTAAAGCTTGTGAACTCAGGTTTTGCTTATTTTTTAATCAGAAGAACATTAGAAAAGCAGCACAAAAAGTTAGACTAGAGAGTGTTCTTTGTCATCCTGTCATGAAAAGGGATTGGCTAGTACTGTTATTTCAGCACATTGTATATTGTATCTTTTACCTGAAAGCCAAATTTCTTTTCCAATGTGGTAAACCATGCTTAACTCCCTCTTCCAGATTCAGAACTCACACAAAAATCCTAAGTCTTCAGTTTACTTCAAATATATATATTTAGGTATGCTTTTTTCCTGTGGCAAAGCATAACTTCTGGGCTGCTGCACAGAATCTGGCTTTATTTGGTTCCTGTATTGTAGCCTGACACTAGAGGGGGAAAGAACCAAACCAGTAGGGATAACTATAGTAGACAAACAAACAAACACACCTTGATGACATTAGTGACTCAATTTGCAACACCCTCAGAAAATTAAGATCCCAAAAGTAAGACTGAATTGATATTTTTTTCTTAAGTCATAATTTAGACTGCCAAGTTTATCAGCTGGAATGCTTTGTTGATCTGAACTGAAAAGAACAGAAGGGGACAAAAAACTGATTCAGTGCTGTATTTATTAATTTATATCTTAGAGTTTCATACCCTTAATTGTGAAATGTACTTCAACTGAGAAAATTTGTCCCAGCCTGGATGTTCACAATTCCACAGTTTGCAAACCACTCCAGAAAACCAGTAGGTTGCCATTCTCTCAGCCTGGTCCTATCAACATAGGTCCTATCAACAACACAACAAACGCCTGGATCTCCACCAGAGACAGCCCTGCTAGTACAACACCCCAGGCTTGTCAACCCACCTTGTTTCACTAGGAATGGAATAACAAGCTGTACCTTTTGGTTATGGAAGTCAGACACAAGAGTGATGCTCTTGTTAGATACTGTGTAAAGAACTGTCATCCTTAGCACAGACCAAGAGGAGCCTTCCATCAGTGATAATAAGTTGGATGTCTCAGTCAATTCAGATCAGTTTGCTTCATAACATTGCAGTGCTCAGTGATACCAATGCTACTATAACTTCCATCTCCCAAATCTTTCGCTTTTCCAGCTGAAAAGAAACACCAGAGCACCAAGGCTCTGAGTCCTTGCACACTGCACTCCCCTATTGAAATCTTTCTGTTCCCCGACTCACACTGACAGAGCAGTCCCAGACAAAATCCAGGATGGTTCCCTGGGAATTATCCACAATAGTTTTCACATTTCAGAGTGGTAAGTGGACTTCTGCTGCCAGTCAGTCATCGTCCTCTGGATGACAGCTGGCCCCAGGTTATGAGCACAGTACAAATGGCAGGTCCAGGGATTTTCCCAGACACAGACATGAGTGAAGTAATTTTTTCAGTCTTTTTCTGTGAGCACTACCTCTTGTTTGAAGATAGGTGTAAAATCATCTGAATGCTAAGCAAAGTGGGGATATCCATATCCAGAACATTTTAACAGTAAAGGAGTGTAACAACAAAATTGCACCCCTAGCCACCTGGCCATCTTCCCCTGTGTGTGTGTGTGTGTGTGTGTGTGTGTGTGTTTTCTTGCAGAAGCAGTGTGACACAGATGACACTTGACATAAAACTCTTCCTACAGAAAAAAATGCAAGCCCAGCTCATTTCCAGTGCATGATAATTATTAAGGCTCCCATGAGTGAAACTCTGATACTTTTTTAGCTAATGATTAACCTTAAGCCCTCCTTCCCCCTTATGTATTTGGATTAAAAGGGCAATACAGAGACTGAAAGCAGTAGGCATGAGTGGTTTATTCTCTATGGACTAAAGGGTAAAGTCATCTAACAGAGTTCAGTAAGTGCAGTAGGCCAGGCAGTGAGGGGATTGATCTTACTAGGACTAGAAAAGAAAGAGGTTCTGTTGTGTGACCAATTTGAAGTCAGGATGTTTATGAGCTTCACCATGCTGGTTTTACTGGTGCCAGCAATGTTTGTATGGTACAGACAGTATTTATTGATCTTTCCATTTATTCAGCTCCATACTCTTCTTTCTTCTGGGGAGTCTGGTGTAATTAGAGAGTTTAGAGTGTTTTCTTGCACAGAATTCTAGTATTTAGAGTAAGGCTTTACCTGTCAAGACTTTAAGAGTCTGTCTCTGACTCTATATTCATATGACCTGGGGTAAGTCATATAACCACAGATTCAGCTTCCCAGCCTGGAAACCAATAGCAACCTCAGAGGGCTTTATTCATTTGATTGAGATCTTTGGATAAAAGCTAATAGAATAAAAACACTATCATTCACACTCTTATTAAGCCATAAACGTTCACCCTTGATTTTGAATAGAGAATAGATGTGGAGGGATAAAATTTCTCTGTCAGTCTCATTTTGTAAGCGCTGATACCCTGATGTTCTGTTGAAAAATTCTCCAGGGCAGTAGCTGGGAACATGGGTATGTGATTCCTGGGTGTTTTGGGTAGATCACATCTTGGGACAGTAACGTATGAAGTACTGAGCAAGGACTGGCAAGAGCAGATCAGCAGCATGCCCCTCCTAACCATGCACAACCGGCAGATCAGCTGGACTCCGCTGCTGGTACTGGGGTATCTCTTTTACCTCCTGCTGGGCGCTATGGTTTTCCAGCTGCTGGAGAAGCAGGCAGAGACACATTTTCGGGACCAGTTCCAGCTGGAAAAGCTCAAGTTCCTGCAGAACTACACATGTTTAGACAGACAAGCCCTGGAGAAGTTTGTACAGGTAAGAGGAATGGGTTCCCATTATTTTGGCTCAAGCATTATTTTCATTTGAAGAAATTATACTGTTAGGGTCAAGCATGATATAAACTGATCAGCTGTGCATGGTATTAAATATCTAACTTTATAAATTACTCAAGCCCATTCATATACTTCTTTATCTTGATCTGTGGAACTACTTTCTTTCCCCAGTCATGAACTCCCAAATATGTAAATCTGGTGATGCACTTGTGCTACATTGCAATAATTTCAACTTCATGGTTTTCATTTCTCTCATTAAGTATTATTGGGAATTATCCATGGCGAAAAAAAAACAAGAATCAAACCTAAACAAGCAGATTGCCGTTCCAAGGTTCTCCAGTCCAAACCTGTGCAAATTCTGCCCTTTTGTACTCGAAATTGTCTGCTACCTTTGAAGATGGTCCTGCATTTTCAGGCCTAAAGAAAAGACAAAGTCAGCCATCACTATGTTATCTATCATTTATAAGAAGAGATAAAGGGCTCTTGTTCAATATGGCTCTTGTCAATTAATGACATCTTCAATTACGTTTTAATCTTTTCCTCAAAACTGCCTGGAGATAAATTACTAGACCTTTCCTGGTATTATAGATATATTCTCAGGCTAGTATTTCAAGAACTGGACAGAAATTCTCAAACTACCAGTTTCTTTGTGCTCAAAACATACCCAGTTGCAGAGCTGGGTGCCTAAACAGTTTGAACTCTTTCTGCCATGTCATTAAAACTGATAAAAACTCTAAACAATTTGTACTGCCCAAGTCAGAGAACCTCCACGAAAATATATGATTTTGATCAACAAAAAGCCCAGATTTTGTATGTGGATTTAAGTGAACAATGTAGTTCAGATCAGAAAGGGTAGAAAAGGTGCCTGAACTTCTGTCTACAAAGCCAATGTTCTGATTACTGTGATATATTGCTTGTGGAACATTGGGCATTGGCCAGAAAATGACTAGACCTTTCAAGAACTTACATGCCTAAAAACCTGTCTGTTTTTTTCAGCTTCAGGACTCGGTGATACTATCTGTCCTTCCCTTATCTCTCTGATAGTGATTGTAGAGGAGAAAACCCTGATTCTCATTCTAAACCTAACAGTGATACTTTATGGGATTGAAAGGTTTAGTTAAATCTCTGCTACCCTTGAAACCTTTGGGAAGGTTGCACATGTCCAGACTCTTCTCTCTCTGACTTTAGTTGAGCATTCTTAGCGCTGCCGTGCCACCCAGAAATCACATTTTGCTGCTTTGTCTCTGCTGAATTAAACACAATTTCACTTGTAAGTTGTTCCAGATAAAACCGGCTGAGGGCACCAAATCATCTGCAATGCACCAAGCTTCAAAGTACTGAGACTTGGTAGTCCTCAAGGTACACATAAGTGCAGGTACTCTCTGACTAATCTGTTGCTTATAAGACCTGTTAAGAAATTCGTCTAACTCTTATTAATATTAGGGAATACTAGTCTTCACATATTAAATCTCTACAACTAATGCAAGGAAGCAGTTGTGTCTCTGCATGTTTTAACTATATGGTTAAGGAAGCCTATTCATCATGTCATGAGTTCCAGTCTGAAAATTCACAGTAGTCAGACTGCAGTGAGACACCCAGACTCAATCTACTCAGCTCACAAGTATAAGACATCTTGTCTTAATGCCCATTTTTTAACTTTAAATCCTGAAATGTGAGATTCAACCCAGATCTACAGAGGTGGTTTTTTTTGCATATCTGTTATGACTAATAATGAGTTACCGCTTATAATTCATTCACTTTTTTTACTCCATTGTGCATGAAACAAATTCTTGCAATTTCAAGTCAATAAACTGCATTGGTTCTGCATGGCTAAAACTGCCTAGCTGAGAGATGGCCCTGAGCTGCAGCTTCTAAAATGAGCAGCCTGGAGCTTTGGGAAATCCAAACTGTGTGATCTAATACATCTCTGGTAAACATACTTTGGTCAGGAAATTATGCCAGTCTGACAGTATAACTGAGTAGCAGATGCATTGAGTAAGGAGTCCCTGTTTTGATTATGTCCATACTTTTTCAGCCTCAAAGGATCTGATATAAATATACACCCAAAGGACCAAATCCTTGTCTATAAGCACAAGTGACTGCAATGTGTATTAACGGTGGAACAGGAGCAGAAACAGCAGGCAGTTTTTATTGTCTCCACATGCTACTGTAACTTAGTGTAGGTTTCATATTCTTGCTGTAAATTACAGCACATTGCTTTTACATACTGGCTGCTGCTCTCCCAAAAGCAACAGCTCATGTTCACCAACCATTCAGTAGCTGCCATAACTTTCACCTGAGCTGGAGATTAAAGGAGCCAGGAGCCATTATAACTGTCCCACAGAAACCTGTTTGGTGGGCACCAGGATTCCATTTCATTCATGGGGTTCTTTCATGAGGTTGTACTTAAAAGCAACAATTGGACCAAGAAATCTGGCCTTGTCAGACTGTGTCTGAAAGGTTTGACATTCCAAGTTGCCTTACTGTTGGCTCTCATGATGTGACTGTAACTACTCTGAACTCTGGAGCACTGAAATGCGTAGAACTGTCAAGTGTTCCTTACAGGAATAAGTTAAACCTGTGATTATTTCAAAATACTCACACCTCAGTAGCTTCTGTGTGTTCCTTCTAAGCATCAAAAGAAGTGACTCCAGAAAATTTGACATCTTGAATTCTTCTCATTCTAAGAAAAGGCTTTTAATGGATAATGTAAAGTTCTTTGTCACATTGAAAAGAAGCTCTGCTGACACTTCAGTCATGAGGTCACATGTGATGAAGTCCAGCAGCCCTCTGATAAATCTGACCAATGCTGTAGGATTTTTTACTGAAGGAATAATATTAGCTACTAAACCTAGGATACTCAGTCCACCAGTACAGATCAGCTAATATTGCAGAACCTGTTCATAATCAGATACCTTGTAGTGGGTATGTTCATTAGAAAAGCAATCTTTCCAGGAGTGGTTAATATTTGAGTCAAGAAAGAGTATTTTCTTTGGTCTCATCTTCCTGGAACCTACTAAAGCTGGGGTTGTTATTGAATCCTGCTCATGTCTTGCATCATACAAAGTCTTTAGAAGAGATGAACAAGTAATTCCTTCAGGCATTTCACAAAATTACAAAGGCTGTAACCTGCTATGTGACAAATAAGGGGATTCTTAAAACCCCAACCACTGAGCAGAGATAAACCAGTCTCCCACAGATAAATCCTTGGGGACAGCAAAGGAACACAATCTTCATTAAGGCAGTTGACAAGATATTTGATGCAGGAGCAGTAATTTTTTGGCACACAGTAGTTTTTGGTCTATGGCAAGTGCTATCTGGAATAGCAGAGAATATTCTATTAATTAATCTTTTAGACTAGGAGAAGCCTAATATTAATTGAAAATTATACGGAAGTCGTAGCCAAAAATAGTAATTCATCCTTACTAGTACTTACATGGAGGAAACAGAAATGAGCATGTTCCCCATGCCCCTGCCCACGGACACAATTATACATTTACACATGCCTAAATTAAAAACTGGAATGAGATGACCAGATTACAGAAGGAGAGAAAAGGAACTACCTTTATTTTTTATTGCACAACTTTAATATTTTTTTCCCTATTTGATCACTTTGGGGTATCCTCCAGTCCCTTCCCTCAGAGTTCATCTAGCTAGGGAACCTATCGTACTTCAGTCACCAGTTCTCCTGTAGCAAGAGTTCAGGTTCCTGGCCAGCTCTATTTCCAAGTTTTGCCATGCCAGCAGAAGTTTTAGTCCAACTCTACCCTCTTATCTACACTGTTTATCACTCTTCGTGCTCAAGATGGAAAGCAGTATTTACTTATCTCTGTTTCTGACATTCTTCTTCATCTTTACTCCTTTCACCTTTTCCACTTCAGGTCCTCATGGAAGCATGGGAAAAAGGGGTCAACCCAGAAGGAAACTCTACAAATCCCAGTAACTGGGACTTCAGCAACTCCTTCTTTTTTGCAGGAACTGTTGTCACCACTATAGGTGAGGTATTCTCTTTCCTTATAAACAGGGTTTTCCTCCAACTGTCCTGTAAAGCCCCCAGAAATGTGTAACTGGTGGACAGAATACACCTGCAAGACAATCAACTACTGTGGGTTATGGTTTCCTGTTGGTTTCCAGTTACGCCTGTTATTTCTGTGTATCCAGTATTTTATACTCAAAAAAAAGGTGAGTGCCTCCTTGGTACATGTAGTATCATTTTGTACAGACAGCACATCTTCAGGTTGCTTTGAAGCGTTGTGTTGCATTCACCACAAAATCAGAGACTATAAAAAGTTGCAATAGTACCTGGAAGAGTAATATTTTTCATGTTTAAATTGATCTAGTAGTAGTGAATGCACAAGGCTTCATCATAAGCAATGGCAATTCAAAGACAGATTTAATGGCAGAAAATCATAGATTCACAGGTTCCTGAAGCTTAATGTAGTTGAGCTTCCAAGCTTATGAACACTCCATGATGCCTGAAGTTTGACTGTAGAGCCTTCTCATGTAGCTGTTTTCTTCTTTTTTTCCAGGTTATGGTAACCTGTCCCCCAGCACGGTGGCAGGGCAGATCTTCTGTGTGTTTTATGCTTTATTTGGAGTGCCACTCAACCTGGCCTTCCTTAATCAGCTGGGGAAAGGTCTCAATGCTCATCTGCTTACCTTGGAAAGATGGGTGCAAAAGCCAGGACGTGCCCAGGTACACTGTCAATTTTCCATTTGTTTCAACTATTGTTAAACTAGTCAAAGTTCTCAGATAGCTGCTACTGCTGCTAGCTTAGGCTTCCTTGTGTTAACCACAGCATGGCCCTTTGTATCAGAAACTTGATACACTCCATTTACCTGCAATAGCTTTAAAGATATACACTTATCTTTGAGGGGCCCTAGATTTGCCTTTTTAAAACCTTACTCAGCAAAACCATAGACCTGGTGACCTTGACAGAACACGTGCGTGTACACACATTGTCAAATCAAGCTCTTATTCTCCAGCCTATGCCAGCATCTATCCAGAGTCTAGCTCTACAATGAGTAATTTTTTTTATTGGCCTGCCAGTCTGGCTGGAATTAGCTTTCCAGTTTGTGCCAGCAATTTAACATTTCCTTCCTTTTCTTAAAAAGCAAATACTCCTTCTCCTTACTTACAGTTTAATAGTGAGTCATTGAACTAGTCCAGATGTTTTTTAATAAGAAAAGCACTGATAATGGAAAATACATGAAGGTCATTTATTACAAAGTTAGTGCATGCTTCTGAAAAAAGATTCAAAGAATCGACCCCTTCAGTTAGGGAAAAGGGAGATTAGACATGTGAGATATGTTGAAACATTTCAGAGTTATGGGACAAGTTTTTTCTTTTACATTTGTAAAATCTCTTGAGTCACTAGATTCTTTATCTACAGTGGGAAAACTATAAAGGTACTGTGAAATGCAGACTTGGATTATATAAGCAAGAAATTCTTTAGCTGCATAACCGATGTCTGTTCCCCAAATACTCACAGCTCTACCATCAGAAGGATTTTCATGCTAGTATAGCTGCATCTTTCCTGAGATTTCTAATAGCACATCAGGGATATGATCTTTTTTTTTTCCTTTTAACTCCTGAGTTGAAACTTCATTTCTGACAGAACTCCTATGATCAGACAAAGTTTTGGAGCTGTATCTGCTTGTATGCTGTGAAAAGCTTATTCAAGGAAGTTGGTTTATCTGCTTATAAGAACACAATTTTGTCATGCTCTGGGAAATTATTTGCAATCAGTTCTTCTTTGTTCCTGACTTATTGTTCCCTACATTATAGGTTTATACAAGAAAGTTTTTAAAAGACAGGTTAAAAAGTAAAATTGTGCATTTTGGTGTACATTTTTATGTGAGGTTTATTATGTAATTAAATGCTATTACAATACCGGAATGAACTAAATGAGAACAACTGAACTATATATCAGCTATAATCATGTCAATCAGTAATTCTCAAACTGCTCTGCAAATGAGGCAAGTATTAATACACAGCTAGAGAGGCACAGCACATAACACAGAAGTGACTTGTCAAAGTCACCCAGTGATTTCATAATGAGTTTCCCAAGCTCAGAGCATTATTTTTTATGTGAGATAATTCAGAGAGAGAAATTAAAACATGATATCTGGGCCTTCCACTTTATAAACAGTGCTTTAGCTTTTCATCCAGTCACAATAGGTTCATTGATAGAAAATCATGCTCTGGTTTGATTGCCCTTGAGGGCATTTTTAAATAATGGCAATGAGTTTGCATCAGCCCACACATCATTAGTCAAAAATCTACCAGAATGTGTTCCCTAGAAACCCATGAGTTCCTGATCATCAATCCTGAACTCCTAAAATCCCTTCAGGACCCATCCACTGACCATTCTTTGTACCTATCTACTGCAGCTATGTACATGATAACTTATCTCCCTGAAGGCAGATGTTTGTCCTCAGAGGCACAGATCTGCCTGTGCTAACACAAACCAGTTCTGCTCTGAGCACTTCTAAGTTAGAAATGGAAGCAGCCAAATTGACTTCACTTAGGTTTCATCCAAACATATTTTTGGCTGAGCTCTTGCAAGCCACTTTGTAAATCTTTGGAAACAGTCATGGTGAAAAGAGCCCTAATTTGTTCTTGCCAATCTTTGTTTCATGAGTTATGCAGTACTTGGTGATTTTCCTCAAAGACAGGAGCTATTTGACTACAAGAGCATCTCCACTTGAATTGAAATTGTAAAATGAGTATTTCATTGCTATGGCTGTCATAGTAAGTCTGAAAATATGACTCATTGCAAAAAGCTTTTAAAAAATACTCCTTTTTTTCTAAATGTTAAGATTTTTTTTGTTTGTTTCATGGTTAGGTATAATATCTATGTGCAGTGAGCTCAGCCTGCAGTACATGTCTTATCCTTCCTTTTTTTGCCATCACTTCCAAATGGGGTGGGTTTGTGATTGAAAAGTAAAACAGACCCAGCAATTTTGACAAGACAACTGCTCCACTCTTGCTGCCATCTTCCTCTTATCTTTCAGGTGGTTCAAACACTGGCAGTGGCCATCTTCCTGACCACTGGGACCTTGCTTTTCCTGGTGTTCCCACCATTACTCTTCAGTTATGTAGAAGGCTGGAGCTATGGAGAAGGCTTTTACTTCACCTTCATCACCCTGAGCACCATTGGATTTGGGGACTATGTAGTAGGTAAAAAAACACATGAGCTGGATTGAGCTTTGTTGAAATTCATTACTCTAGTGTAAAACTAAATACAGGGAGCATAGATATCCATTCCACTACAGATCTGGTACAAGAGTGAGCTCAGCCAGACTGGTAATAATGAGCTAATGTATTATAGGACATGGGCATTTTTCTCTTGACAGCCAAGCTGAGAGTCACCCAACTCATTTCACACATGCCACTGAACACCCATTCAACAGTATCTGTGTCCAGGCTGGTACAAATGTTGTCCAGAGAGACAAGTGGAATATAAATAAAATTCCTTTTTCAGTGTTAAACCTTTGAACCACTGTCTCCTAGCAGTGATTTGTTTCAGCAAATGCCTACCATTCCCAACAATAAAACATGTCAAATATTAAATAATCAGTACTTAAAATGGGGAGAACATTGCTGACAACCACAGGATGCCTCTGAACGAAAATAAACCCAGTGACATTATGTAGTCTTTAGACCTCTTTAGATTGAGATCATGCTAGGGATATGTCAGGGACTATTTTTCCACACACTTATTTGAACAAACGCATAATCTTAACAGATTATTTTTAACGTGTTTATTGGTTAAAACCATTAGGGTCTCTTACTTCACATGTTATAGCTCTCCTCTCCTAGAGGTCATGACTATGTCCCAAAAGGAGATGAAAAAAAATCTCATGCTGAATCTGACACTGTGGAGTTTCATGATGATCTGAATGACAGAGACTAAATGAATTGCTGGAGTTTTGTCCTGTGACTGTGTCAGATGCACTGATTGTCCATGTTGTGGAAATATCAAACCTGGGATTAAAATTCTCATAACCATTTCATTAGAATGGCTACATTTCCCATATTATCCAAGTGATTGTAATTCCCAGGTACTGAGGTATACCACCCTCGAGAAAGCAATCACTATATTGCTAAATTGTAGGTTTCTAAATCATCTGAGATCCCCTGTGGACCTCTTGAGTAAAATAGAGCTAATATGGATTCAATATTTAATTTCCAAGATTTTTTTCCTTTGTTGTTGGCTAGGAACCATTGACTTTGAGCATCCCTGATTAATACTAGATATGACTATTTTATTATATAGCCTTAGCTTCAAGGATTTTATGCCAACTGTGCTAAGCTTAACCTGAGAGTTGGCAGAAAAAAATAAATTATTTTTTTAATATTAAAAAATAAATAAATTAAAAAATTTGTCTGCTGATAGATCACACAAACTCATTAGCACATACACTTTTTCAAGGGGTGCAGAGGGTGGATGAGTATGTATGTTTAGCAGACCAAAGCTGCCAAGATAAATATATTTTCCTGGATTTTTCAGGCACGAACCCCAACAAGCACTATATCCCCATTTACAGGAGCCTAACTGCGATATGGATTGTTTTTGGCTTGGCCTGGCTTGCTCTGGTCTTCAACGTGGGAGCTGACTTGATGGAAAGATTCCTTCAGCTAAAGTGGCACAAGTCTGACGTAAGCTTGGCAGAAGGAGCCACCACCAAACTGGAAGATGAACCTGAGCAGCCTAGAATCCATATCCCTAGCTGAGCAAGGTACAGAGAAAGCAGTCTTGAAACTGCATCTTTCATCTGTATCTCACACTAAGCAAGCCCTGTGCATAAAGGACTAAACCACAGGTGGTGGACTGTTTCCTAAGGAGGAAATGTTTCAGATACATGGAAATTTCCACACCCTATGCAGGCATCAGCCAATTACAACCTCTGTGGAAGGAGCATACATGGTTATACAACTGTCCCAGGATTCATTTTACACTTCTCATTTTAAGGCAACTTCCCCTGAAGTAATCAATTATTATCCTTTCTCTTTCTCTAGTGGGATTCAATTCTTATGGTCACTCATTTTTTAAAAAATCCAGAGTGACTGCCTCCCAAATTCAATAAGAAGTCATGTCACCAAGAATCTCAAGTGGAAAAAGTCAGGTACAGAAATCTTTCTTCACTTCCAATCAGAAAACAAACAAAACCCCACAGAGGAATATCATCAGTAATAAACACCTGCTTAATGACATCCATTCAATTAAGATTCAGTTGATATTGTCTGAAATGAGCAGCTTTCATTAAAAAAGATAGCATTTCTTTATTTTCTGGGCTAAAATGCTTCTCTTTTAATTGTGAGGAAATTATGTGTCTGTCCAGCACTGCCTGGACTCTTACAATTCATCTCAGAATGAACTGCCAGCTCAAAGCAGGTCCTTATCACAGTTCATTTCACAGCCACTTGGAAACAGCACTTTAAACTAAATCTAAAAGCAAGCAGACTTCCTCATTTCCAGCCAGATCACAAATATTAGAATCTGGCATTTACTTTGGGCCAGTTCACTGAAGAGCTATTATGCACCATACAGAACTGATGCTGTATGTTTACCTCTAAATAAGGCCAATGATAGGCTCTTGCATTAAATCTGATCCTCAGTCAGGCCCATTGCATGACCCATAAGAAACAGGGAGATTGAATTTATTACAGTTATTCTAAGTTAAAAGTAGCAGCAGCAATCTCCAAAGGAGCTGAAAAATCAAAGTACATATAAGCACATAATAAGAGACTCATCACTGAGATCGGTTATAACCATCACTAACACATTCCATGGGTACGCTTGTAATTATGTACATACTGCTATTTATTCAGTATGTTTATATCTCATGGTAACCATCATTTAATCCCTTTAAACTCATTTATAAGTGGAACTTTAATGTAAAGTGTGAGTGAAAGATAGCTGGGTACATAGACTAGCCCCAAGCTAGTGTATGTCTGACAGACTATAGGAACATCAAATGTCAGTCTTTCAGCAGCTGCTTTGATATTTCATTTTGGAGAAGTGTCCATAAAACATGTAGAGACTTGTGTAGGTCACTAATCTTTTTCTGCATTCTTTCTAAGGTAGATTTTTACTTCTGAGGAGAATCACAACAGATGTTTGTTCTTATATCTGACATGGTGCATGTTTTCTGTGCCATTTGCTGCGTCCTGCATAGTGCAGTGTGGCTACTCAAATCTGAAATACTGGTATATAAGAATGCTGGTTATGGTTTATTCAGCTAATTTAAAAATGAATGTTCAAATCCCATCCAACATTTCTCTCATGTCTTACCACTACCTACCTCACAGATTTTTATCTCCTCGGTTTTTGCACTGATCTTCCTCTATGCCCTCAGCTATTTCCATAAATTTATGCAATGGCTTTCTCTGTAGACGTTCACTGAGAGCAGCCAACTCCCTCCTGTCTGGCTTTTTGTACCTTTGCAAATCTCACGGGAAACTTTCTCTCTCAGTATTTTCTGTTCTTTGGACACATTGTTTGCACTTGCACTTGTTAACATCATCACCATCAGTGTACTCTGTACCTGCCTTGTGTTAATACCACAAGACACTTTTGGCCTCTTTATGTAAAAGACAAAACTGAAGTTCTGCTGACTTTTATTTATATCTAACCTGTTCTCTTCACCTTACCTTTTTCCAGTACCTTCTGGACTTTATCAAGCCACAGTCAGCCACAACACATGCACTAGTCTAAAGGTGATCATATCCAGTGTTTTACACCATGCTGCATGCCATAAAAAAATGATAAAGAGGTTTATCAAGGATAGAAAGCAATTACTGGCAAAGTGTTTCTTAAAATTATCCTTATTTAACATCTGACCGCAGGAAGTTTGGACTGTTTTTACTGCAGTCCAGAAAATTGCTCCTGTATCTGATACCGATTTTGCAAAGTAGGAGCATGGTGAGAACTCCTGAATTTTTTTCTACTGCTGCATTTACTAAAGCTGACAGTAGCTGCAGCAGTTCTCCAGCTGCCCAAGAGAAGACTCAAAAACATACCTTTAAATCAAGCATATGGCCATGCTGGAAGAGACATGAGAAGGATACTGATGCCCTCTCCTGTATTACATAAGTGATAGAAACTTCTCACTCATTTTGTCAATTTTTCAAGGTCCTGAAAAGCTCCTAAAGGTCATGCACATCTATAATCAAAGTTACTTTGAGATACATACTGGGCGCACTGGCCCAGTTCTTGAGCATGGATGGACCAAGTGCTTTCTGGCAACCTTCCTCTAACAAAAATGTAGTCATCAAGTATCAACTGACCAGCTAAGAAAAGCAACATGGAGAACCATGCAATCACAGGGGCTTGCTATGAGCCAGAGGAGCACACAAAAGGGACACTTGGTCTAATAACCCATTTTACCAGTAGTATATTTCTGCCCAGAATGGAGAGCACACATGCTCAGCTGCAAGCATGGAAAATAGGACTTCTGAAATCCCTCAATGTGGCTGTGCAGGCTGTGGCAGAAGCAATGGCCCAGGCAGTGCTCATTTGTGATGTGGAAAAGTAGGACTTTGTCTCGAGCAGCTACCACCTCTAGTCCAGCACAGGACATGAAGGAAATGTCCTTCCAGGCTTACAGTTACCCTTTTAGCCTACTCAACAACACTTCTTCATCCTCAGATATACACATTGTCCCTCCAGACAACACCAAAATATCATCAGCAAAGATTTGAGCCTTTCTCTGTGGAGATGTAAATTGAATACTGACAGAAAAGCGACATTTCTGAGAATACTCAAGGAAACAGCCATTTAAATATTCTCTAATTCTGATTTGTTGTGAATTGTGATCGCTTTCTTCCCAAATTCCTTCTAGTAAGCACATGCTTGATGTCCTGCATTTTCACAGTATGTCTTGTAGTTAAAAACCCTGAGTCTCACCTGTAATTAGTTTTATGTCCATTTAGTATAAACATTAAATGTTATATGTTTAGTCCATAATGTTTCAGCATGGCTATACTCAGTGCACCGTTAAAAACTATCTGGATTTAAATTCAGCTAAAATGTCAAAATGTAGCTCAGATGTGTCTATTTCCTGATCTTAAATGAAAGAGGTGATGAGTATATATATACATTTTAGTATCTTTGCATTTTTTCTTATTCATGTTTATTTTTATAGGTTTTCTTTTATATATATGTATATAATATATAAAATTCCATTTTTCTTTAAATATCACTGAGTAATGAATACCCTGAAAAGGCAGAATTAACATAAGCAATAAGCAGCATATTTTTTTTTTTCCTAAGACTATGCTCTGGATGATACCTTTACACTGGAATTGGTCTAGCCTTTGCATATTAATTTTTTCATCTTGCCAGTAAAATCATGGTTTATGCCAGTCAGTTTACAGCACATCCCAGAAAACCATGAATTAGCACATTACCAGAACAGTTCCAGGAGGCAATACCTGTTTGGAGCCTGCTTTACGTGTAATAGTACGTACACTCCCCTCACAAAAAAAAAAATCTCAGGGCAGCACAAGAAGACATTACCCTCTGACAGTGTATAAAGTTATCCTGTGCAGAAATTTAGTGGGTTTATTCCCCTTTATCTCATATTATGCAACAAAATACGTAATTACAAAGTTATTTTACACCCAAAGCAATTTGATTGTTTTATCTACTGGTGAGAGAACAGAAGGGAACATTGGATGCACTCCTATACAACAAAATAATTAATAAAAAAGGTCTCAGGAACTACCGATATGAAGAAAGCAATCCTATCTTTCACAGGAAAACAACGAATTATAAAAAGACTCTTACAAAGTTGCTACCTTTTCACTTGTTTACATCGAAGAATTGTTATCACAAACACCTGTTCGCTGCCTTTTAAATTAGCTTAGCAGCTGAGTGAAAGAGGAACGCAGGTTCATGCAGGGCGCTGATGTACCGCTCTCTAAGTAGTGCCAGCTGGTCAGGGAAGCACTTGGGTTTGTGGAGAGAGTCTGGGTAGCATCTCCGGAGGGGGAACGTGATTCGGTGCTGGCCCTTGCTCAGGCACAAGCGGCGCGGAGCCCCTGCTCGCGCTTTGGGACAGACAGCTGGGAACCGGAGCGGCGCAAGAGAAGGACGAGGGTGGCGGGGTGGGCTGCTGCAGGACTATCACCCTTTCCCGGCACAGCCCGGCTCTGGGCTCCCCTCCGCGCTCGGAGGGTGGGAAGGGGCAGGCTGGGGGAGGCGCTGGGGGCCGGGCGCCTTACCGGCCCGGTGCTGCCTTCCTCCCGCCCCCGGCCGAGCCGCTTCTTCAGCGCCGGGGGCGGCGTGGCGGCAGCAGGGCCGATGGTGGCGGCGCGGCAGCGGCGGCGGCGCTGGGGGGTGCCCGTGTTGTTGGCGGTCTATGTGGGCTATCTGGGGTTGGGCGCCGCCGTGCTGCAGGCGCTGGAGCGGCCGGTCGAGGTGAAGGCGGCCCAGCACCTCCTGCAGGAGCGCTGGGAGCTGCTGGCCAACCACACCTGCCTTCAGGGGCCCGGGCTGCAGCGGCTCATCGAGGTGAGCCCGGGCGCGGCGGCGGAGCGGAGCTCAGCACCCGCTGGGGCTGCGGGGCCGGCGCTGCCTCCGGCCCGGGGGGCGAGAGCGGGGCGGGAGCGGCAGCAACAGCGTCTCTAGCCCGAGAGTAACTTTTAAAAAAAAAACCAAAACTTTTTCCATATGTAAGTCGATGTGCACACATCGTTTTGCCCCGAAGAAACCGCCCACGGCGTGGGAGAAACTTCCCGCGGGCAGCCGCCTCGGTCGCGTCGCTCCGCGCTCCCCCGGCTCCGCACCCTGGGCTGCGGGCGCCGGTGCTCCCCGCTGATAAAAAGGCTCTTTCGTTCGCCGCCGCTGCCCCACGAGCTGCGCCCTTCGCGAGTTCTGAAGCGCCGCCGTCCTGACTAAAGGCAGGCGCTGGCGGAACGTCCGATTACGTGACAATTACTTGGGGTTAATTATAGGTGGTTTAGGTTTGCTGTTGGACTTAGTGAGTTACAGTCTGTGTCGTCTTGCAAGTGGTAAATTCTAATGGGAAGGCTTTATGGTGGTAAATTTAATTGGTGTTTATACTAGTGTCAAACTTTTTCCATATTCTACTTGTTTAAAGGGAAATAGAAAGTCCTTAGGTCTTTAAAGTTATCATTGAAAATGTTTCTGAAGATGTTTGCAGGATGGTTGCAAAACGTAAAGTAGCAACAAACGCAATCTTACTAAAGTACAGATAGTTGCATTTTAGTGATACAGATACAAGCAAAATTATATAACTGGGTTCTCTTTTTATTTAGTTTTTGTGTGAAAAAGAAAAACCTACAATATTGAAGTGTCTTGAATACTTACCCAAACCCTTTGCTTTCAGTAGGTGCTGGTAGTTGAGTATGTACTCCTTGCTTTGGGCAGTCTGCCTCAAAGAGATGTTGCCAAAGAAAACCTGGGGTCTTTTTTTGAGGTGTTTTGTTTTGGTGGGTGTTTGTTTTTTGTGAAAGTAGCGTATGATGGTGACTGGAACCATAGCACCTGGTCACTGCAGTTCAAAAAAATTAGAAAGGACTTAGATAAGTGTGTCCATCTTTATTTTTTCTTTTTCTAGCAGAGAGAAAAGCACAGAAACCATCAAATAGCATAATCATGTCCAGTGTTTCAGCAAGGCTCTGGCAGACAAAATTGTGCTGAGACACCTATCTCACACTCTCATCCCTTGACTTTCTGGATTGTATATCCTCTGTGGGCCATCAGTAGTACAGTGAACATATGCTATAAATTTGGACCTTTGTAAGCTACCGTAGTAACCACTTTTATTATTTATGCTGTGTGCTGTGCTAGCTGTGGAATTTAAATAAAAGTAAGAAATACAGTAGAGAAGACCAATTGGGCATTTTACAAAGCTTGAGTTGAGCTTCATTCAGCACTGGCCCATTGTAGTGAGCACCTGACATGGCACTTGTTCAGGGCTTACAAGGGCATGAGGGCCTTGTGAATGATGGTAACGAGGTGCTAGTGGTGGAGAGAAGATGATCACAAGTAAATCGGTAGAAATGTCATTCTGATGGTTTGTTTTACTGCAATGCAACCTGTACTAATTCTTGATACCTGTTGGAATAGGGGAACAGGGCAGCCACGCAAATCCCTTTAGACCAGAGGCTGTTACATTACACCATGTTAGTACTTAATTGTGACTGAGCAAGCCCTTGATGGGGAAGTGACAAATAAGTTTTGTGTCATTTTTTGGAGTGTCTGTGCATGCCTTCATGCTCTGAGAAACCATACTCTAAGTTTGAATGGCTTTGTGTGTTACTAAAAATAACTTTCACAATGAGAAATTAATCCTAAAAAAATCTCCAGAACTGATGCTCTCCCATACTCTTCTCTAATTTTCTGTGCAGCAATGACTGGCATGTTCTCAGTGTGCTAAAAAAAAAGATGTTTTTCTGTGCAGTAAATTGTTATTGCAGTACATTACACATAGTTTATCAGGTAATGTCATCACTGACTCTCTTCAGATAAGAAACTTGTATTCTAGATACACAGCTGATTATTTGTTAATTAAGAAAAGCATATCAAGAGTGTTTGTGAAAATGTAAAGCAGTGTGTGAATTTTAATTGCCTAGACATTACTGGCAATTCTTTATTGTTTCCTTACAGCTCTTTCATTTCAGATAATCCTAAACTCTGTTTATTTTAAGTATATGGAGCCAATATGAAATAAAATCCTAGTTTGCTAAGCAATGTACACATGTAATTTTACAACCTGCCTATCACATAGTTCCTAGTTACCAACTGGGAGTGGAAATCTGCTGTTCCGGTCCTTGTGCAGATGGAGAGCAATGGACAGCTCCAGCTTGGAGGAGCTAGCAGGAGCGTGCAGAGTGAGGATGGGCATGAGAGAAGCAAAGCAAACAAACCATGCTGTAGTAGCTAGACCAGTAAATTCTCACTTATCAGTTTCTATGACTTGAGTCCTTTCCAAGGAAAAAGTAATTTTCTAGGTAACAAAGGAAAGGACAGAAGGAGGTGGAAATAGCAGACCGACAACAAAAACAGAAGGGTGGAGGAGAATGTGTTAGAAAGCGTATGATATCTGATTGTGAATCCCTCTTCCTAGAGCTGGATTTTGTTGGGGCTCTTTTGTCTGGAGGGATTGGCTGGCTCTTCCCCTGTGGGAACAGTTCCACATTTCCTAAGTAATTGAAGGTAGCACATGCAAATGCTTTATGTGTTAGCAAGTAAACAAGACATGGTCATGTTCTTATACACACACATAGGTGTGGATAAACACAAGGGCAGCATAGGGCACAACGGAGGGACTGTGGCCACATGTCTGTCTGCAGTGTGTCCAGTGACATTTCCTCAAGGAATACATAAGTTTGGCTTCATTAACCTATCTAACCCCAGGCTATTTTTCTGCCATTGGATATAGTCTGGCATGAACACATGCTCACCAGGAACAAGACTGAGAGCAAGGCATCCTCATGAGCCATTAGGTAACATACAAAGAGGACAATATCTGGCCTTTTATTATTATAATCATGGTGGTCATCACATGCCAGAATTACTGGGTGTGTGGTCACATCAGAGGAAGCTCTCAGTGATAAGGCTTACAGAAGATGGCAGCAGATGCAATGGTAAGACAGATTGCAGGTAATGTACTCGCAATACAATGAAGAAAAGTAGCTGGACCCAACTGGGGAGAAAAATATCTAAGAGTCTATGTCCAGGCAAAAATTATATTGATTCTAGATTCAAGAAGTGTCCAGAAGGGGAGGCTACACACCAAGATGACACATATATGGGTGTATTTCTTAGAGGTGAGACCCTCTCTGACCTTTTGGGGTTGGGGGCACCTAGACACGCTTCAGTGTGATGCACATACAGTGCAAAAGTGCCTCAGTTTTACTGCATAGTGTGAGTGTATATACAGCTCTGCTCCAGCTGAGCTGTCCTCCAAACTTGCTCCTTTTTTGCATCATTTTCAATTGTTACAGGCACTCAGCTGCTGTACTTGTCAGTGTCTCTTTAGTCAGATGATTGCCTGTATGGCCAAGCTTGGAATAGCACTTTTTATGTGCTACCCTACTACCATGACATCATTTTCATGCTATCCCTCCTTTTTTTGATAGAACCCTTTTGTTGTTATATACATATTTCTCTAGTGCAGATATTTCCTATATTTATTATATCATTCTGTTGTTTTTCTATTGTAGATCTATAATGCCATTTAAACACAGTTGCTTTCACAGAATCAGAAAATGAAAGGCAAGTTGTTTTTTTTTATTTGGCCTAGAAAGATTGAAGGTGTAATGAAAAAGACCTAATGCTAAAGGGCAGGCTATAAACTAAAAGGCTGCAGGTGGATCTAGATACTGTTATCTGCAGAGTCAACAGCTAGAGCTACACAGAGAGTTTGAGTAGATGTTTACAAAAGCAATGAGATCCCATGTGACTGGAAGAGCCTCATCAGTATCTTGGCTTGCACTGATATTGAACCAGCGGAGAATTGTGACAGCTGTCAGGAAATAAAACCCTGCAAACACAGTTTACTAAAATAATCTTGCACTCAGATGATGCAACAGTTAGAAGTGAGCATCACAGATCACCTGCCAGTAGTGAGGGTCTTTAAGGAACAGCAATGGCTCTTGTTATTGTGGAGCTGTAACATCTACACATGACCAAATTTAGTCAAATTAGCTTGTCACAGATGCAATAGGGTTGATGCCCTGTAATTGTTCCTTCCAACTTCATGCTTACCAAAATATCCTACTGCTTTGCTTGAGTTACAGCCAGTTTGTCATTCTCTAGACCTATTGATTAAAAGAGCTGTGGGTACCTTACCAAGAATATGCATTCTGTGCTAATAATACCGTCCTGTAGGACACCTTTAACAGAAGTCGTTGAAGGAAAAATCACTATTCTATAAAGCAGTAGGCTGACACTGTATTTTTAGACTTCTTGGAAGGTGATGAGAAGACCTACTGATGACCTCTTTCAGGTTAGTTGACTCACCCCTAGGTCTTCTGGTCAATACAGTGTCTGGTACCTGTGTTCAAAGAGAAAGGCAAGGTGAAAACCACAGCAGTCTGTTATATTATACCTCTGCCTGAAGAGATACTTTCTTTTGATATTATAGAATTGCCAGTTACGGTGGGCCAGGCTTGGTGGGAAGTAACAAGTACTCACTTCTTACTGGCATTGACTGGTGAGTGTCTCAATAACCTGTCCTACCAGGAAGGTTTGAGACCCACAATGAGCAGTGAATAGCTAAAGTCTGGGGGTGACCTCTAAAAAGAGAAATGGTAATTCTTATCCGTTGTTTGAAGATGTGGGTTCTTCTTATATGTACTTGGTCTTCATACTTTTTCTTTTAATTGCATTAAAAAAGATAAACAACTAGGGAATGAAATCTCAGTTTTACGAGGATAATACAATGCAGCCTTGCTGTGTTGCGTAGATTATACAAGGCAGTTTCTTTCAGCTTCTTTCAACAGGCTCTGCCTACTTCTGTTGCAGCCCAGCTGTCGAGTTATTGTTCTCATTGGGGTTTGGGAAGTGACTGGAATTCAGCAACACTTTGTCTCGTGAATCATGCCACAGATTCTTCCTTGATATAAAAGCTTATTTTTCAGAAGAAGTACAAGTGGCTTAGGGTAGCATTGTTTGCAGCATCACTGTACTAAACTGCATCTTTTGCTCCTTTTCTGTTGAAGAATCAGTCTGGATGAATTCGAGAAACTAGTGCAGACCCAGCTGCAAAGTAAAAGTGCTTTTGCTATCAGGGTTCCTTTGGTTTTGAGGAACTACTAGTGCCAACTACATTAGTAAACACTGCTGGGGAGACAGCAGGGAGCAGTTACTTGATCAGCTTTCAGGTTATTCAAGTGGCATAAAGTTAAAAAACCCTCAACACTATGAATTCAGAAGAATCCATCTGGGTTTTAATTTTTTTTTGTATCTTGTGCCAGTTCTTTCAATCAGAATTCAGATAAGTTTCCACTCCACGCAAGGACAAGGGATCAGAGCTCATGGCTGGGAAAGGTGTGATTAATAATCTACTTGTCAATTATCTGGCAATTAATTGACCTTTATCCTTGCAATCTGAGATCAAGGTTAATGTTAACCATTTTCTTCTGGTTTACAGATGGTGTTCTGTGAGGTATAAATGAATGTTTATATGACAACATAGCACAGATTTTCCAGTACACAAAGTTTTTGAGTTGTTTTCTCATTCTAAATGGTAGCTTGGTGCCTTTTGAACACCTTCTTTCACTCCTTGATATGTTGCAAAGGTTAGGAAAAGTGTCTTGAAATGAGGGAAGCTATTTTCAGGAGTATATGCATGCCCTGGAAAAGTTGATTTTTGTATATGAATATGTAAACTTCAACTAAACTTGGGAATAAAATTTCTTACACCAGTCCATTTGCACATTTTTTTGCCTTTCTTGAGAGCTGCTTTCAAATACAATTAGTAAATACTGCTTTTGCTTTTTAAAGGTATCTCAAGATTACTCTGACCTCTGGCCAGAATGCCACATTTCAAAAACATGGGACAACATGTTTATAAACTATAAGCTATAGTTTATAAAAAGGTTATTGGTATGACTTTTTCCCTGATAGTTTCCTCCAGGAAAAAAAAAGAAAAAGTCAGGTATTCTTATGGATACTACTTGGTAGGGCCATAATCTTTTGGAGCCTTGCCTTCACCCTTTTCACTTAACTTGCTCATTTTGGGGAGGGCAGGCAGATTAGAATCAGTCTGTTTAATCATTTATATAAAGCTTATTTTTTGCTGTAAAGATCATTGGAGGAAAGAAAAGCACAGTGTTCTGAAGAAAGAGATTGCAAAGAACATAGTGCGTCAGTTTACATATACACAGGCATTCATTCTTTACTGTTGATCTTAAATAGCTTTTTTTGAAAGCTGTTTCCCAGTCACATGCTGTTGTGACTCCTTGCAGAGGTGAAAGATGGGCTTTTTAGTTGGTGTTAAGGAGGTCAGATTAAATAATGGTCCTTCCTTTTGCAGTACTTGGTGATCAGTAGCCGTGCTGCAGCCACAGACTGGTGGTGGAGGGGCCCACATGCGATGACAATGGTGGAAGAGAGGAAGTGTGTAAGCTCAGAAAGCTGGGAGTTGCCCAGAGCTGATAACACAGCAAACATGGTAAAGAGAATTATGGGTATGGCTGAAGGATAGAGTGGCTCTGCAGCAAAAAGAAAAGAATAAACCTGCATTTAGTAGGGAGGAAGATGTAACACTTAAATGTCAGGTGGGATCCAAACTCTGTAGGCTGAGCCTGCATTAAGATTCTGGATACTTAAGTGGGTATCCTTATAGAAACAGAACTTCTCTTTTGCCCCTTGTTGCTGGGAGTGAGTTTTGGGGGTTTGTATTTTGTTTGGTTGTTGTTTTTTTTGTTGTTATTGTTTTGGAGTGGTTTTTTTTTAGCTAGATAGAATGAACAGAAGATATTTTTTGAGTGTAATTCAAAGTGTATGGTTTAATTTTTGGTAGTATTACTGTAACTGCATTGGGTTTATTGCTGCAAAGCTGTGCAGAGTGGTAGAACTCCAGAACAGATGAGTCACACATTGTCAGTCAGCTGTGAAGTTCAGCCCCAGAGGTGTGAAGGGTTAAAAGTAAGTCAGGCTGTAAGAGTGATTAATTTTTTTAATTTCTTTTTTGACTTGGACAACAAAACTCTGATAATGTTGTATTTGGATGTTGCTGCACAAAGATTCAGGAATTGATAGTAAAAGTGAAGGAAAGAAAGGAGTATGGCCATCCTAAAATAAATTTGATATGGAAGTCAGCAGAAATCCACAGCTTCCTCACAGAGTTACCATTTAGCTTGAATTCAAGGAGGAATTCCTTGCAGAAGTATGCACAAACCAGGGTTTAGTACTGGGATATAATCTGACATAAAGCCTGCATTCGCAAGCATTAGTTTATGACAGTCCTAACTGAAACTTCAGAGCTTATACTTGAGAAAGATGGAGCTGGAAGCCAAATTTGGGTGTTCTTAGGCATATTTTATCACAAAGGTAACAGGACAGGTATTTAAATAGACCACTTTGAGTGGAAATCGTGCTGGTGTTTTAATTACCAGCTGTGACAGTATTAGGTAGCACCATGCAAAGCCTTCTTGCATAGTCAAAAACCACAGCAGCCTACTTGTCGAGAAAATGGGGCAGTCTGCAAATGAAGTTTCATTGACCTGTGAGGGTCTAAGAATTTAAAATCTCAATTTATAAATCCTGTAGGAGTTACAGTAATTCCCATGAAACTTTAATCTGTAGTTTAAAATTATGTAAGTATTGTCAGCTAAAGATGTAGTAGTCACTGTGAGCTGTAAATTATTATCACTTTACAGAGGGGGAAATAAGTGCAGAGAAGTGAAACTGTGGTTTTATGTTGTACAGCTTATCTGTCAGTAGAAACCAACGACCCACCACATTCTGTTTCTTTCCCATTATTTTAATCCCGCACCTGTTTCCTTTCTGCTGTTTGAGTTGCACATGACCTTTAAAGTTCCAAAAATATCAAGCCCAAGCTCTGTAATTTCAGTATTCGTTAGGTTTGAGCAGTTGGTGGTATTGACTGGGGTCTTAGACCAGGCAGGTAACTGCCTTTGAACACTGGATTTGAGATGCTGCTTCTACTAAGGCTTTTTAATGCATTGGGTTTTGAGGCAGACACTATATAAATCAGTAGCCCAACGAAGAGAAAAAGGAAAACTCCTAGGATTTCACCTCAAAATAAACATAAAGTAAAACAAAGTCTCTGGTTCTCAAAAAGGCTGGCTAAGGAAACTAAGCCATTATGATGCAGCATATGTGATTCACTTTCTCTTTAGTACATCTTGAACAGGCTAAAATATACTTCAAGTTGGTTTGACAGTCAGTGGCAGAGACATATGTAGACATCAGTAGTGGCCCCTCTTCAATGGAAAAAGCAGGGAGAATTCAGCTGTTCTGCTACAGTGTTTATCAGCTGAGTTTTTTCCTGTGTTCTGTCTTAAAATTTTAAATAATTTTTAATTTTTCTATGAAAAAGAGTAATAGCCAAAAGCAAAAGTCTAAAGGAATATAGTAAATTAAGGAGAGTATTCACTGATAATCTTCCTGAATGCTCACTCAGCCTTCAGGAGTTTGCAATCCAATGACTTCCTGTGCCAAAAGTAATTTCTGTGCATTAATAGCTATCTATGGATTTCTTTCATGAATCTGCCTCCATGGGCACATCTGCAGGAAGGTAAGCTCCATTAGTTTTACCATTCTCAGGAGAGTCAATCTTTAATTTTCTGTCATCATTGTTGCTATGTCAAAGGTTGATTCTAGATAGTATAATAAAACACTTTTTACTTTAGAAAAACAAAGGCCAGTATCCTTATCTCCACCAACTGGGAATCTTCCCTTTTAAGGGTGACATCAGTAGCTCTTTCTTCCTAACACCGATGAACTTGACATTTCTTCTGGGAGTGTTCATTTATTCAAGTGGCTTTGATTTGTATGAATATTCAGTGGTCCCTCTTGGGCTGGCTTCAGCAGGTGGGTGAGCCTAATGGTTAATGATGTTATCTGGATGTTTGATAACAAGATTTGACAAATAAATGCTTAGTCAGAGGCTTTTTGCTGAAGGGTCTTGGAGACTACAGCAATCATAGTGAGTGCCTCAATGCCAGAAACAGAAAACAGCTGGCACAATGCAAGCTCAGGGCTTGCTCCTTGCCAATGAATAATGTGGTACTTCCTTCCCACTGAGAGCAGTGCAGGTCACTGTGCCATTTAGGGCAAATACTGTGGCCTGTCTGCAGAGCCTCAAGATGCATCCTGTGCTTCCTGGCAGTAGCATCACTACTTGGGGGGATTAACAGTGACCCTGGGAAGCTGAGTTGTTACAAGTCACTGCAAAGTTGGTGTGGGTGCTCACAGCTGCTCAGCCTCTTGCTTCTAAACAAGGCAGAACAGAAGTGGTGCAAAGATGTGAAGTTAAACATTTAATGACTTGGTTACTGCTGCCTTCTTCTCACATGATGTCTTTTACAGGCTCTTTGTTTCCCTTTTCTGAATGAAGGTTTTTCCATTTCCTTGGGCCAATTCAGCCACAGATTCTTGGAATCATCTCAGGTTCTTAAGTGTTTCTGACTTTAAAAACTTAATGTGTGTAATATTGTCAGCTGCTGAGGTTGTATCAGCAGCTGTATCAGCAGGACATCAGGCAGGAGAATGGGCAACAAACCTGCTGCATGTTTAAGTTTTTTTATTGTCTCTGATCCAGCTGATAATAAATTTATCTGAGAGCTGGACTGTTGCTGTTACAGCAGGTATATATGTGTTCAAGACTAACTGCTTAGAACTACAGCGATCACAGTTTACAGAAGGAAATTTTGAGGAAAATAACAAGCTTTTTGTTTCAAATTTAATACTTGTTTCTGGAGGGGAAAAAAATATAGGTCATCTGCATTAATTTCCAGTGTCTCTCTTGCTATTTGACTTACTTTGGAAGTTATTTTACGTTCATGCACTCTGTGATTCCTGTCTCGGCCATTGTCTGCAGAGTTTCTTAGGCTTTTTAAACCAGAGGTCAAATGTTGTCAGCCTGCAGCCCATGCAGCCTGACAAACCTCAGTGCAGACATCAGACCTGAAGAAGAACAACAGGTGGGCTAATTACACAAAACCATTCAAAACAAATCCTGCTGGAGGCTTCTTGAAACACCGTTTTCTCTCTCTCCCTTTTTTTTTTCAGGGGTAGTTGCATGGAGAAGTGAAGCAGGGTTTGGTTCTTTATGTCACTTATGCTATACACAAATCCTTTCTTTGAGTTGCTGCACTCGTTACAGTGACAATTCACAGAAAGAAGCACAATGCAATATAACGTATGTGGTCCTTAGCCCTTCTTGGAGCACGGGCTCTCTGCTCTGTCTCATAATCTGAGTGTTAATAGATCATAACATGATCCTGAGAGGTTTAAGTTGCCTTCAGTTATGAGTAAATCAAAATGCTTCTGAGAATGCACTATCAAACAGTGTTTGTTGATTAGAAAAATGTGTTGATCTCTGAGCTTCTCCTTGGTTTTAGCTTGTGAATTAGTAGCTCTAGAGAAAAGATATAATGGTCCTTGTAGTTAAGCTGCTGCTTGAGACTCTGGAAACAGTTTTTAATTCACAGCCTTGTATAACATTGTATAAATCGTATAAATTATGTAGAACACTTTACTTCAGTAAAGTGGGATAAAGCTTCCTTGCTTTGCAGGCTTGATGTGCCATTTTGTTTGGATGTATAAACTGCAACTTCTTCATAAAACTAACAACTGATCAAAATCTGAGTGTGATTCCTTTTATTATCTGTGGTGAAAGCTTTATCAGCAGTCTTTGTTAGGATAGGGACAGTATTATTTAGTATCTGCATCTGTTTTTCAGAGATGATAAATTTTATGTATTCTTGGCTACACTTTTGCATTCAAGGATTATCAACTGTCAAGTGAAGTGTCAGTGTGAAATGTTTAGTGTACATGCTGTGAATAATGTTTTGCATACAACTGTCATTAATTTTGTTGGCATGGGAAGCTATAGTCAGATGTGGGCATTGTTAAGACATCTGATATCTTATTTTGGCATAAATCTCCACACTTCAGCTGGTGACTTCTAAGTCTTTCCCAGGTGGATTGAACAGAATAGGGCATAGTGCTAATCTGATCCGTTCATTCACAGGTGTAGTCCTGATATGGGGACATATTGGCCAACCTGAGTAGTCTCAGTCTCCTTTAACACACCAGATACATTCCTCCCCAGTGGCCAGGGGCATCCCCTACGAGGGATCTGTATCATTTACATGTGCATGTGTATTTGCTGCTCTGGGATTTCTGCTATTGGAATATCCCATCTGGAAACATTTCATTTTCCTAATGAACATGTCATAAGGCAATCTTAATAACTGTTTGTCTTGGCCTTCTCTAGTTAGGTCTTGCCCTCCAATCTCTTCCATATCTGTCTCTATGATCTACCATGTGCGTGTGCATCTTTCTTTAATTGCTGTAGATGCCCTTTTCTTAGAAGTAATATGCTGGCTTTTGGCTTTTCTGACCCTGCAACCCTTTAGTCTCTAAGGCACAAAATATTCTCTACTAAAAGGAAAACAATGGCATTGGAAGTGGTTGTAGTTTGGGATTTTACCAGCCAGGAGTGGAAATGCCAGTCACGTGAACTTACCATAAAGGGGCTTGTGGGATCTCACGTTATTGTCTCTTTACAGGGTATCATCCGAGCCTACAAGAGTGGCATAACCCTCCGGGGAAACACCACTAGCCTGGGCAGATGGGACTACAGTGGGTCTTTCTTCTTCTCCATCTCTGCAATAACAACCATTGGTAAGAATCCCCTGTTTATAGGGCCACCTCATAGGTGGGGAAAGAGTGGGATTGAGGACCTGTACTCAGATGCCACTGCAGCACTGTGGGGTTCCCTGGAGCTTGCAGTAGGCAAATAGGGAAGCATGCATGAACCTAGACCTTGGAATGCTTTGTCTGCACCAATGCAGTAATGTTCTCTAACTGATTAGACACAGGGGTAATTAGCTCAGCACATATTCCTGCTAAGTTACGTGGCTTTTGGGGCCTGAACTTCATGGTGCTGCACTGCCTGGACTTTGCCAAGCCTTGCATGCTCTGAGAGGTCTGAGGTGAATTGTACATTGAAATGAGCTTTTCCTATTACAAGGACAGGGATGATTTTGGGAAATTCTTAATACTGGCTATTGCATCTTCAGAGACTATATTTATGAATTATTTCTGCTTATTATTATCTATATTAGATGATGACCTGCTTGTTCAAATGAAAGTTAAAGAGCTGAATAAGCATCACAATTCAGTTGACTTGGGTTTCAGCAAATGGGTAATGCAAAGCCATGAAGGAATGGTGGAAATAAGTAGGGGGAGAGAGAATGGAAACAGTGAAATGTGCTAGGTACAGTGTTACTTAAGGCAGATGCTGTTAATTACCGTCAGTTCATGTCCCCTCTCCCCAAAACCTTGCCCTGATGTCCTTTTCTTATGGTGTGACCCAGTGTTAAAAAAAAACATGGAGTGGAGATTATGTGGAGAGATGGTTGTTGAGTATCAAAAATCCCTCATGGGTTTCCTGATTTGTCAGCTCTTCAATTTTAAGTATATTTTTAAATCAAGAACTTCCTTTTTGTACCCAAATGGAACCTTCTTTTGATTCCTGACTGTTACTGAAGATACATTGACTCCAGAACACTAAGCCCCCCAGCATGAGCTCAAAGAAGGAGAGGGTTTGTGGGTTTTTTGTGGGGCTGGAGGCGAGTGAGTGGTGGTGTGTCATCTTCCTGTGACTCAGTACATCTTTCTGCCCTGCTCTTTTGCACAAGCATTGTTCTGGTTGGGAACACACTTTGTGTGTTGCACTGCCAGGCACGGCTTTTACCAGATGATGGCAGTGGAGGCTTGTCAGACAGGGTCACACAGGCTGTGGGTTTCCAGCACAGCCTGGGCACTTCCTTCCAGCCTTTGGTACAAAGCAGCATCTGCTCAGAGCTGCTTTGCTTGTCTCAGCAGTGAATCCTGATGAGTTTATAAGCCGTCAGAGTGACTGTTTCACCACAGCCAATTCAATTCAAGAAGAATCAAATTTATCATGTTAAAATACATGGGGATCTTGTGATGTTGGCAGAGATCTAGACTAAGCATTTCTGGCTGCTGAACTGCTCTTCCCCACCCCCACACACCTTTTTTAAGTAAACTCCTCACCCTGATGGCTGCACGGGAGGGGGACAGGACAGGGCATGACACAACTGAGTTGATAGCAGAGGCAATTGAAATTTGAAAAGAACCAAATATTATAGCTTTTACATATTAAAAGCCAATGCTGTGACTCTAGGGACTTGTTCATGATTTTTCAGTTGTGGATTTGAGAACGCTATAAAAATCACTTCTATGCATGGAACTTCAGACAACTGGACCCTTCACTCTGCTTTTTCAAGTTAAATTGTTACTTGCATACATATTAGTGTCTTAGCACTCTATTGATAACACTGTGTTGTAGAAGAGAAAACTACAAATGGTTTCACAGAGCCTCACCTTGGGTCTGTTATCGTAATCTCTCTTTATGCAAATTATTGAGATAGTGAGGGGTTCAGCCTCACTGAGGATGCCACAGTGTGGCTGGGGAGGATAATTGATGATGGCAAATAAAGAGACAAGCTCCTTTCCAAAGAACTCAATGAAGTTCAAAGGGGTGAGTCACAATAGAAAACTTCATGTATAGGGCATGGCAATGAGATGATGACAATTGAGAAGGCTTCTTGAGGATTTGTGGAGGTTTTAGTGTTCTTACATGGCAAGGCAGAGTTTATCTCAGGCTGTGATTATGGAACCAATGAAGACAGGTCCACCTGCACAAGATTAGCCTATAGAGTTAAAACCCAAGGCATTCTGACAAATGAGTTCAGGAAGGGTAGAATTATGACAATACTGGAGGAGAGAGATTCTCAGGAATTTAGGGGTACTATATAAAGGTTTTGAAGAGTCTGGATGACCTCTATTCAGTGTGTTCCCGCTGCTGCAGATCCTTTGGCTTGTTTGTCTCTTTCACATTTTTTCTTTGCAATTAATGCTACTCATGCACATCTTTGTGGCTTTTTTCTTTAGTCTTCTCAAACAGCACTGCCAAAGCCACTATCACTTTTACCTTCGTCTCTTTCCTTGGAGATGTTCTTTCTGTTCTGCCAGCTTCTGTATTCTACTTTAGGCCCTTTAAGCCCCTTAGAGGGGCTTAGTCTGTTTCCCAAATCCTTACCAGAACACTTTCTCCCTGGGATATAGGAAGGGATGTTAACTTTTCCCCATTAACACCAACTGAGGGGCATTAGCTTCTTTCCCCACTGACAAGGTTTAAATCCCCATGTCTCCTGTTGCAGCATCTCGTGCATTTTATCCTTCTTCCATTTAATGAGAACCTCATCTATTTTCACTACTAGTGATTAAAAGCAGCATGTGAACTTTGCTTAAAAACAAAGCAAGTTCTAACCTGCAGGCTGGGCATAGTTGTTACCTCAATCCCAAAAGTTTAAAGAACAGATAGATATGAACTAAAATCTCTTGTTTAAGGAAGTGCCCCAAAGCCTATGTAGTTTTTGGCCAATCTCATAATTTGAATGGAACTGCATTTATAACTTTTGGGATGGGCAGCCCTGGATATTTGCTGATTCCTTCTCCCCACTGTTTTGCTTCTGTGCTTTCTTCATTGCTCTCTTTGTCATATCATATCATGCCAGATTTTATATGTTATCTCATTTTCTGTAGATTTTTCCATGTGCTCTTTCTCCAATGCCTTGCAGGGTGATCTTCAGAGTTCCTGTAGAGCTGTAGTACTAAACATGATTAAAGAAAGAGAAGCTAGCTTGCTGCTGGTTTTATCTCTCAGCCTTCTTTATCCCTTGCCGACACAAAGTCTCTCTTTTCTGTTTACTCTCCTCCTACTTAGTTTGGACAAACAGGGCAGAGGTCAAAGCAAGTTCAGAGTGGGGCACGAGATGAAAGTTCCTGAAGTCAGAACGACAACCGGGTGGTATAATTTCAGAGAAGGTGCTAGGGAAAAAAAGGCTCTTTCCATAGTCAGTGATGAGGCTGGCTTGCCTGTGCAAGCCTGAGAGTAGGAGGAGTGTTGTCCTCTCTAGCCTGAACATCCCACTTTGTATTGGGTAGATGGATGTCATTGCCTTGTGCTGCATTACCATTTTCTGGTGGCAAAGCTACCAGAATTCAGTTGTATGAATTTCAAGGGTCCTTTTTAATTATAAAATAGGGCAAGTAAACCATCTCACCATGATGAAAAGAAGGGAAATACCTTCTTCCTGTTCTTTCCTTCTCTGGTTAGCACAGCACATAGCTCCTAAAAGCAATACCCCAAAGGCAGGGAGATAACAAAGAGGCATGGATTAGGCTATTCAGTGAGTGATGGTATTAACCCACACTGTTAGAGGCATTTAGTAGTTGCCACAAAGGATTCTGTGGGGGACTGTGTTTTATTCATGGGAATAAAACTGTAGCAAGTTTAGGGCTGTGAAATCCTGATTCTGTAAAGCTTTGGGCCAGCAAGAGTTTTGTGAAGACTCTGACCCTCTATAGTGCTGCCCAGTGTCTGGTGGAGCTCCTGAGAAACAGCCAGGTCTCTTCCCATTACTGGCTGACAGTTCAGTGGGAAATTCAGTTAAACTAACTTGATGTCTCAAACCAGTTAAAAAATGGAATAACAGCTTGGGGCCACTTCCACGTTTCAGTCCTCTGTGACCCTCAGGAACCTCTTGTGTAGGGGACTTCTCTGCTAAAGAGCCCCAACTGTTGATGCAATGATCTTTTCCCTGCCCTGTGACAGCTGACAGAGCTGCTCTGCAGGCTTGGCCAATTAGGATGTGGCACAATGATCCACGAGAGGTCACTGGTGGATGTGGGGATAGCCACTCACAGCAGCATCCTCTGAGCTATTGCCTGAGCATTGGAAATTTGGTCTGCTTTCCTGACTGCATGCTGTCTTGCCCTGTTGAGGCTAAGCCCACTATACAGCTTCCAGTGTATACATAGCACAAAGAAAAGACTGCAGTACTCATCTGAAGCAATTTTTTCATTCACTGAAGGAGTGTGTAACCAAATTTTACTGTCACCTGGAATTTCATAGGGCTAAACTGTTAATAACTCTGCCCTGGTTCAACCTGCCAAGGTCCCAGTGAGCTTCCCCATGTGACACAGTTCCTGAGATTCTGCCACTACTAGCTTTTAAAATCAAGTTCTTCAAATGTTTGGTTTGTTCTAATAATAAAACTGAGAAGGCAAGGCAAGCACTGTAGCTGCTTGGGGCTTGTGTCCTGTTTCTGCTTCCACATTTGGGAGCCTGTAGCATCCTCCCTGGATGGGTGAATCAGAAATAACTGTGACTTCCCATGTCAGGTGTCCTGAGCTGTGTCCAGGTGATAAGTGTTCTTGAACTTATGGCAGACTTGGTGGGTGTAATGTGAAGTCTCACAAGAAAATTGAGAAGCCAAGCATGTTAATATGTTTTATGCAGTTATGAAGACATTCAAAGTATGAGGGAGGATAGGAACTCCTGACTTGCTGATCTTCAGTTAAATGTAGGTGGTACCAAATGACCTCTGAAAATCCTAATGCTTGTAAGATCATAGGATAATTCAGGCGTCCTGGTTCCTCAGGAGGTCTCTGGTGTTGCTTAAAGCAGTCAGAGAGCAGGCTATTGAGGGCTTTGTCAGGGACGCCTTGCAGTTAAGCTGGGTTACAAACATTACCATAAGACTCTGTGGGTGATCAATATGTTTGTGGGTTTCTCCTCTTGGATTACCCAAAGATATCTTTTCCATCTGAAGTGGATTTTCATGGGGTTTTTTGCACTCTTTTTTTTTTTCTGCAGATTAAGTTTTTCTGGTAAATTTTCAGGTGTTTTTCAGACTATGATAGACACTTTTTGTTCTAAGCACTTCTTGATTAAAATGCTCGTTTATATCTGGAGAGTGAGAACAAGAGTCAAACAAACTGCTCATTGTGGGTAGCATGAAGTTGCAGTTGCCTCAGTTAGCTGAGGGCACTGCAAGTATTGTCTTGTGAATGAAAAGATCTCTTACTAATAAGTCTCATCTTCTCAACTTGTCTACAGAGATTTTGAACCCCTTATCGACAGGAATGTAATGGGAAAGCAGAAAAAGATCCTGAATTATGTAACATGTGTAACAGAAGCACATGAGTTAAAGCATATGGTTATGAGCATTTAGAAATAAAACCACTCTTGTTTATCTTCTTCTAAAGAAACTTGGCTTACATTACACCTTATTTCAAAATGAGAGGATCTGTACATGCGCTTAATCCAGCTGCTTCAGTGAAAACACACTTACACTTTGATCTCTCTGCAGTTTTCAGTAATCATTCCTCAATGTCTCTTTGCTCAGGCTTTTACTGGGTGAGATCCCAGCAACAGGCTCATGAGAGATGTAACACAACTGCCAGTGTAGATTTAGTTTCTGAATCTGGTTAAGATCTAATATATAGCCCATAATGGCATAAGACACCGATTAATATTGAAGAGGATAAGTCCTATTTTCCCATCCCTTGAGTTTATAACAATCGAGGTTTATATACAATTAGGTTGGCATGTCTTTGTCTAGTGCAAAGACAAGTGGATGTAACCAGCCAGGAGTAAATTTCTGGCCATTTTGCATAATCTAAAGTCTCCTGTGCTATTTGGTTATACTTTGTGTCTTGTATAAAAAGCTGTTGGGACATGGCTTTTTAGCATATGTGCCCCAACTGTGTACCAAGTCCACAAGATTGTCTCAAGTTTCTGAGTTCAAGGGAAAAGGGAGCCAGAGTAATCAAATGCAAAGCAGATTTGGTGTTTGGAGGGCTAGATTTACTGCACACATTTAACATGCCTGCATCATTCAATTTGCCACTCTAAATTAGTTGTAACATACAAGTTAACTTTAGGTGCTCTTCAGTCAGCACTGCATGGCATCACCATTCTGAAGGCTGCTGTGCTTCACACAGTGACCTGATACCATGGGCCTTTCTTCTCTTAAGTTTTTCTGCAGAGACTGAATAACTTAGAAATCTGTGGTAAAAAGAACTGCCCAAGATGTTACACAATCTTTTAAAACTTGATATAGAAGGAAAAGAAAGGGGAAGGGTTGGTTGGGAGCCCACCTTGGGAATACCTGGCCATAAATTTATGTGACTCATCTTCAGCCTCCAGCCCTACAGTAAATACCCCCCAGCACTTTCTCCTGGGCCAGGTCAGGCCACAAAACACCCTAATCCCATAAAAGAAAAAGTGTAATTAATCCACTGAAATGTGTCACAGCCAGTGTGAAATGCATCACACCAGGCCCATATCTGTGTAATTCACTTAGAAGGGGTCATCTACCAGACGTAATTGCCTACGTGTCACATTTACCACACCTGTTAGTCTAGAAATGGTGAAAGCTGGCAGAAATTAGCAATCACTGGGGAAAAGTGCCTTAGCATTGTAAAGCTGCTGACAAGCAAAGAAGTAGCAGCACTGGAATGAAGTCTCAATTTAGCCCCTTTTGTCTGACTGTATTTCAAAACATTTAGTTATGTAACAGCATCACATTCTTTCTGGGGAATGCTCTTTCCCTTCCCAGGGACAGGCTACATTGGATGTATATTATGTGCCTAAAATTGTCGGAGGGGATGTCCTCCATATACTAAAATTTGGAATTTGTAGGGGTACATATTTAGGAATAGTTTGCCCCCAGAAATTTTCTGCATCTAGTTTGCTGGCACACATGCACAATTGACTGCAGAATTGTCCATGAGATATTTTTGTTATCAAAAACTTAGCACAGAATGTGTAGATATTCCTAGCTTATCGCTGCACACATTTTGTTGTTGGTCAGTGGCTTATTGCAGCTGGCATGTGACAGAGGTTAGTGAAGGAATGGGATGATCTCGAGTTAACCGCAGATGTTTGCATTCTCACTTATCTGGGATACAGAGCCCAGCCCTGGGGCCTCTCCCTGCTGGGCACTGCTCGCTTGCCCTGAAGCTACAGCACCGAAAATCAGGTAGCAAGGCAGTAGTGGAGGGAGCGCCTCTGTGCTTGTTGTGCCAATGGTTGGGTGACGCTGGGAGGGGATAGCATTATTTGTGGTGAAAAGATAATCTCCTATATGGATGTATGCCAATTTCTAATGAGCAGAGGTGGTTTTGGAATGTAGTCAAGGCCATAGGTCTCGGGCTGGCTGAGGCACTCTTGAAATGCTTGTGGTGTGCTGGTTCTTCTGTCTTTGAAAGCATCCTGTGAAATACACTCTAGTTGAATCTGGCTTTCCTGTGGCATAAAACACTGGAAATTACAAGTGCAAGTCTGCAAATTTACAGGTAGTTTTAAAAAGGTGTGGGGAATAAAGACAGATATTGCTGCAGTGATTTTGAAGCCAGAATGATCTGAGAATACAAGCAAAGCTGTGCTTGCAGGGCAGGACCTTTTATTAGACCACTTCCCATGACTAGAAGAAAAAGGCAAAATTTAAAACACTTTTTTTTTTCTAGGTCTGAAATTGATTTTCTTTTTTTATGCAGATTATATAGAATTTCTCCAGGTATATTGAGTCTAGACAATAATTTTGACAATATAAGGTGTACTTGTGGTGCAAAAGAGTATAAGCAAGGAGGTGGTGTTAAGTTCACTAGTTCTATGATACAAAGGTAGAAAAGGGTGGTTGTTATAATTAAAACACTATTGTTGTGATTCAGAGACCATCTGACAGCCATGCAATATCATTTACCAGCAAACCCCATGCCAACAATGCTTACAAAAATTGAACTTAACGGAAGGTTTGCATTTACGTCAGATCCCAGCCAGGGCCGTGGGTAGGGGAGAGGAAATTCACTGGTAAATGGAAAAGGAACTCAGCAAAATTGGCAGGGAAAGAAGTGTTATTTTCCAGCCCACAACAGGATATGACAAACAATAGATGTAACTTACAGTTATTTATAAAAAGGTCCTTTTGGAGCAGTGACCTTCTTGCCTAACTTCTGTAGATGATGGAGGTTCACCCCTCCAGGGGGAAAGGGCAAGCGGAGAACATTTTAGGTTTAATGCTTCATTCCTCCCCTGCCTAGGCTATGGGAACCTGAGCCCCAGCACTGCAGCTGGTCGAATCTTCTGCATCGTGTTTGCACTTTTTGGGATCCCTTTGAACCTTGTACTCCTGAATGAAATTGGGCAGCTGATGCTTCTCTGGGTTCAGCGTTGTGCCCATCGCCTCGAGGAGGTGTTTCAGTGGCAGGTAAGCAGTGTGGACAGGTATATCTCAAGGAAAGAGAAGACAGCAGACATTGTATTGGTATTTGAGATACTATGACTAACAAGGACAGCCTGGCTGACTATTTGACCAAAAAGGCAATAATACTCAGGAATAACTGGAAGTAAGTAAATTTAGTTTATGACAGCCCTATGAGGTGTCAGATAAGGTTATTTATTAATTGAGGGAAATTCTGTGATGAATGACTTCCCCTACAGCAACAAAAGTGATAAAGCATGAGCCATGCACATTCCTAGATTATCTGGTCTGTTTATCATCAGTTATAGTTAAAATTGCATGTGTAAGTTGCATGGGAACATTTGTGGAATAGGCTTTAAACTGGCATGAATTTCGGACTTATGAAGGTGACGCCTAATTTGTGTTGACTGGATGACAAAGTTTAACTCCAGCTGACATCTAAGCTACTTGCCCCTTCCCAGTGGGATGGGAAAGAGAATCAGAAGGGTAAAAAATCATGGTTGAGGTAAAGACGGTATAAGTAGAGCAAAAGTTCACACAAGCAAAACAAAACAAGGAATTTGTTCACCATTTTCTGTCAGCAGGCAGGTGTTAAGCCATTCTCAGGAAAGCAGGGTTCCATCATGCATAACACTTACTTGGGAAGACAAATGCCATCGCTCTGGGACATCCCCTGCTTCCTTCTCCCCTGGCTCTATATGCAGAGCATGATGCCATATGGTATGGAATATCCCTTTGGTCACTTGGACCAAGCTGTCCTGGCTGTGTCACCTCCCACATTGCTGTGTACCCCCAGCCTACTCGCTGGTGGGATGGGATGAGAAGCGGAAAAGGCCTTGACACTGTGCAGGTACTGCTCAGCAGCAATAAAAACATCTGTGTATTATCAACACTGTTTTCAGCATAAATTTAAAGCACCATCTCATATTAACTACCATGAAGAAAATAACCATCCCAGCTAAAATCAGCATACATGTGGGACAGACACACCATTTATTATAGTGGAATGCAGTTAATGTTTATGTGTTTTTGTGGAGTCCATTGTCATCTTCAACTGGAACCCAAGCTGGACTTTTCCTTGCCACCCTTCTTGTGACAATCTTTTTTTTTGCCCCCTCCTGTTTTACTAGAATAAAGCTTCCTTCCTGATGAAGACCTGTGCACTGGTAACTGGCTTGTTATTGTTCCTCCTGCTACCTCCCTTGTTATTCTCTGACAAAGAAGGCTGGTCTTATGAAGAAGGCTTCTACTATTCCTTCATTACCCTCAGCACTATAGGGTTTGGAGACTATGTGATTGGTGAGTAGTCCCGGCATTGAATTGGCCTGTCCCTTGAATGACAACACCCCTAGGCAGGAGTACAATCGTTTAATCACAGTAGTTGCTGCGGGCTCACTTACCACACTCCAGGGCATCAGTAGTGATTAGTTTTAAGTAAATGCCACTCTGCATCACCATTAACAGAGAGGGACTGTTTCTTCTGTCAAAACCCTAGGTAGCTGTTTTCTCAAAGGCACTTAAGTCACTTTCTCAAAGGCAGCTTAAGTCACTTAGGTGTAGACTGTCAGGCACCAGGCACTACCTAGTTTTGGATGCCAAAACCCTTTGCCAGAGGAAATGGAATTGGATCCACACCCATTGCATTTGCTGAAATGCAGGACACACCTTTTTGATAAAGACTTTCTCATTAAAAACAAATTGATTACAGAAACACATGCACCCTTGAATTTCTGAGAGACAGAAAGGCTAAAACATCCTATTATGGATTCTCTATTTTCTCTTCTTCATAGCCCTTGCTCAATGCTTAGACAACCTAGTGGCAGTTACTTTAGGACTTGTCCGTAACGCACCAAAGTTATGATTAGAGCTTGTGTAGGCACATGTAAATAAGCTGGAATAAAGTTGGCTTGGGTAAGGATAGCCAGATGGAGCTTAACAAAAGCTGGGTCAGCTCAGCATTTTCCAAAACTGATTTTACAGATGATGCTGAACTCTGTGCTACAGCAGCTTTACTTCTCTCGGTTTCTGGTAATGCACTTTGGCATTCTTCCGTCTTCCACATGTGCCTTCACCTGTGTAGTACCTTTGTAACTGGAATATTACTGCAGATACACCAGGTTCAGTATGGCAATAACTGAGTATGTGAGTTGTGGTATGCAGAGGCTTAACAATTTTGACCTTACAATCCTATATATGTGGTTTATGTCTCAAAAATAAGGTTCAGGTGACCATCATGCTGTTTCCCCACTAGTGTGATATAGAACTGGGAGGAGTAACTGACCTGCTGGAAAGCAGCTCTGCAGAAAAGGACCTGGCAGTCCTGATGGGCACCAAGCTGTCCGTAATCCTGCAGAGTGCCTTTGTGGCCAACAAGGCCAGTAATAATTTCAAACTGTCTTCCAAGGTTTGGAGGTTTTAGGATTACTCAGGCGTCTTTTCTCTCACTCTCAGAGACTCTCTTACTTGTTTCTATCTGGTTTAACAAGATACATACACTGATACATAGAACCTGCTTATCTCGCTGCCTGCAGGGACCCTCTTATATCCTAATACAATATTGCGGTGCTGAATGATAAGTGGAGAAATTAAACTGTGTGCTTGAATGTGAGTAATATCACTTTGACATGGATGTAATTTGGGATTTATTTTTCTTTCTTATGGATAATCTCTGCAATTTCTAAGGAGTACTGTTGTACTGTTGCTGACATGTCATGAACTATACACATCTGTTCACATGCTAAGTAGAGATGGCATGCTTGTGTTTTATGTAGAAATCACTACTATTAAGTGATGTTTCAATGGTCTTTGCTTTACATGTAATGTCTCCTTTGAGGCACTCTTGATCCAATCTAGAAATGTTTTGGGTGATTCTGTTCTAGGGATGAACCCAGATCGCACCTATCCAAGCTGGTACAAGAATGTAATCTCTCTGTGGATCCTCTTCGGGATGGCATGGCTGGCACTGGTTATCAAATTTTGCATCAACCTTCTAGAGAGCTCCAGTAACTTCTGTCAATGCAACAAGAAGAGCACAGAGATGGCAGAAGATTTAATGGATGGTAACAAAAATAGTATGACTGGACATCACAATGCGGAGATCTGCAGTGACAAAGACACAAAAACGAAAGGACCAGTTGAATCTCACACTTACACAGCTCCTACAGAAGCTCTCTAGGGAAGAAAAATACCCTCAGTGTCATGTAGGTTTTAGTGCACCAGAGATGAACCGTTTAGAAATGTGTAAGTGGAGCTGCCCTGACCTGTGAATGGGATGAAAGTTTCCTTATTGCGCTTAAAGTGCTTCTATTCTGAATTGAGCAATGACAACAGAACATTTCACTTGCAGCATCACCAAGAATTACCAACAGGACTCGTAGCCAAAAGTAGATTTACGGAAATATTACCTCCCTCTCACCTCAATATATGAGGTAAACTTTGACATCCATAAGCAGCACTTGGTGCTGTCCTTTTCTTTGCATGCAAGATTCCTGCAGCCTCTAGTTGTACGAGTGTCACTTTGCAAATGCCACAGCCAGGAAAGCAAGTGCCATTTAATGCAGGAAACAAACAGCACATTGCCAAAAGAAATGAAAAGAAATTAAAAGCACTGTTTAAAGCTATCTGGCAGTCATGGCAAATGTGTGCACCTATCACCAATATGCTCATGCTTGTGAAAGGCTGTAACAAGCTTTTGCTTTCTGAGCATTAGCGCAGGGATGGCAATGAGGCAGAGCTTGTAGAGGTGCCTGATAGAAACAGATTGTTCCATTTTTTTTAAAGTAATTTCTGTGTCAGAGGTCTCCTAGAAAGAGACTAGGTAGGCTATTCCTTACTTTAGAATTTGTGTGGGTTCATCCTTTGTAAAGGATTTTGTAGACCAAATGTCATCAGCTAAACATGACTGTTCATTTAGATTTGTATTTTACCACATCTTGGAAGTCAGAAAAGGAGGGCTAGAGGCAATTTTAAGTGTCAGTAGTTCCCACACTTTCCTATGGCCAATATTAACAAGAGCTACTTTAATCTAGAAACAGACTGAATTTTCTTCAACAATGATCAAGAGATGCTATTTTGATTAACTTCTCATGTCATAAATGGTTAGTATACCTGTTCTGCCTAACATATATAATCACAACTGTCTTTGATCTGTGAATGCCAGACATGCTTATTTGGCATTCATGTCAGTTGTGAAACAGAACTGGTTTGGGTTTTTTTATTTCCATCTAATTCTTAAAAATCTTTTGGTATATTATGCCATTTATAAAGGCACAACAAAGTCTTAACTCCTGCTGCCATTTGTATTCCGATATCCATTCTTCTCATTTTCTTATTCCTGTTGTTCTACTTGCATCCTAAGCATTAACTTTGAAAACTTGACCAGAGCAGCAAACCAGAATGAAGCATTTGTTTGAGCCTTCAGCTTTTGCAATGAACCAAGATTCCATGTGGTTGATAGAGAAAAGACTTAAAACACAGTCTGTTGGAGTATGGGACTGAGGAATTAGAAATATCCATATATATTCACAGAACAGTATTCAGGAACAAAAGTTCTAAAGCATATATTGTGGAAAAAGTGTTTCCAGAATAGGCCTGTCTGAGTGCTGATATCTGGTGGAACTGATTACAGAAGAAAATGCAGAAAAGGAATCAGCTGAATGAAATTTAGTCTGTTGACATTTTTGTGACTGCACAGTAGTAAATGTTCTCTCAAATAGTGTTGGAAGGGGCAGCAGAGATCAGGAAAGGAGGCAGTGGACCTCTTCGATCATACTGATGCAAAATAAATACATTTCAAATTTTTGTACATTGGATAATTTCTTTAACAGCCTTTAGCATAAATCTTCGTGTTTCTTCTGTGTTTAATCTTGCTTGTTTTCACTGGTGGATACACAATAGATTTTACTGGCCTACGTGAAGAACAAAGTGTATTTCTTTAAACATGAGTAAATTACAATTCCACTTCATAAAATGGGATACCCTTTAATGTATATCCTTTGCACCCTCTTTCATGTGCAAAACTTAGTAAGTTTATTGTAAAATCTGGATGCCCGGGAGATAGTAGGAGTTTCTACTGTCAAAGCACAGGAATGAATATGGTAAATCTATTTCAACTTTTACTTGAAATGTCACAGACTCTAGGAATTTCTACCAACTCTGCTCTTTGATGAGAAGGCTTATATTGAGAAGAGTTTCTTCTTTTGAATTTGAATGTCTATTATATTAATCTCATTTAATTCATATTCCTATGTATTTTTAGACTGTGGATGGAGTCTTCAAAAGTGCCTTAGAAGTTCAGGTACCCTGGTCCCAATTAGAAGAGCAAACAGCGTTGTGCGCATTTAGGCAGCTAATATATGTTTCTGAGAGGTAAAAGGGAGAGAAACTTGTGGAATAGTCTTGGGAAAAAGGGATAAAAACCCTTTGCAGATCTTGGTGCTTCCACTGTATGTCAGGATTCAGCCACAGACTTAAGCATGTGGCTGGGTCTCAAGATGCCTGATTATCTGCCCCCCCAGCAGTCCTTTCTAAGTCACTTCCTTTTGCAGCCCTGCTGCACAGCAGCTGACCACCAGAAGTCCTGCTGCCCACAGTCTGCTCTCCCATATTTTATGGGAGACACAGCAGAACTGCTGTCAAGCTGCATGTACCTCCAGAGCTGCGAGTGCTTACTTGGGTCTCAGATCACATAAAAATTTTATGAATACATGAGTCAAATACCTGTTCTGCCTGGATTCTCTGACACTGAATTAGCATGTTCTCTCTTATGAATACCATTTTTGACAATTCCTCTCAGCTAGCTTTTGATGTGGACAACAGATATTAATATATCTGAGTCCGCACAAAGTGCTGTGCCTCTGGTCTTTCTGTTCTTTATCAAGTTGTGTTATGGTTAAATGATAGGAATGAATTTGTTCCCAGAGGGATGAGAAGAAAGTGGAGTTTTGCAACATCACAAAAACATCATCATCAATGTGTCTACTCTACCAGAATGAAAGGTTATCTTCTCAAGGGTAAAATAACGAAAACAAAAGCATGGTCCTATTATCATTCTTGTCACAGCTGACTTGCAGTCTTCTGTAGTCTGCATTGGAAAATTACAGAAGCTCCTTGATTTTTTTTTTTTTTTGTCTCTTTCTGTTCAGATAAGTATGCCATTTCCATTAGTAATTTCAAATTAGACTTTCACTGCTATTTTTCACAAGTAATTTTTCCTTATTATCCTGTTTCCTTCCTTGGGAGGAGCAGAGGTTGGAAACAGGTTTGGTTAGTAGTGGTAGCAGTAAATATTTATGTAACATCAATCTCCAGAGGCTTTTTCACAGTCATATAGAGCATAATGCTCTTCTGACCTTTATACAGTTTCCCAGGAAATCAATCCCTTGAAGCAAGAAAATAGAGAGGGACCTATCTCCCCTACTTCAAGGACAAGTCCTGGCTTCAGCCTCGCTGTTTCTTATGCTGGTTCTTTCTGCTAGGCCAAAAGAGATGTTTACCCCTTGGGGAGAGATATGTCCAGAAGTATGTAACAGGATGTTACAGCAACATAGTACAGACTGCTCAGAACTGCACAGCTTTTGTCTAGTTGACTATGGTACTTTGAGGTCCCTAGACTAGAATAAGAAGGCTCTTTTCCCATGATGGTCTACGGCTTAAAAAAATCTCTGGGGTGCATTTTTCTTGCAGTGCATGGCTGATGATATATTATCTTACAACTGATATTCCAGCTCAGTTTAGAACTGATATTGTTAGCCTAGAGAAGGCTCAGGGGGATGTCATCAATGTATTTAAATATCTGCAGGGAAGGTGTGATAAAGATGGAGCAAGGTTCTTTTTCAGTGGTGATAACAGGGACAGGGAGAGAGGCAATGGGCACAAACTGAAACACCAGGAAACACTTCTTTGCTATGAGGATGAGCTGGTTCATATTCCCTGAAGAGGTGGTAGAGTCTCCATCCTTGGACATCTTTAAAAGCCATCTCCAGGTAACTCTACCTGAGCAGGGGAGTTTGACCAGATGATGTCCAGAGATCCCTCCCAACCACAGCCATCCATGATGATGCATTTCAAGTTCAAACGATCCTTCTCATAGCCCATTGTACACAGCTTTCCACTCTCTCCAGACTATCTCCATTAACATCCAGGTTGCACTGTCAGCAGGCCTGGTAGACCTTCCTGCAATTTGTAGATGCTAATTATTTTTTATCACGCAGTCAGAGTTGCACTTTATAAGAAGCATGATACAGAGCCACTATAATTATCTGGGGGGAGGGAGGGTGTCTTGTCCATATGTTAGATACCATTGTGCCATTCCAAAAATGTGCCATAATGTTCAGCTCTTCAGGTTGGTATAGCCTCTTGTCAATGTTATCTATCTGCCTACACAGTCCAGAAGAAGGATTCTGTACTTCATCTCTGACACACTTCAGGTAAGGCAAACCTCCTTTTGGTTTACACTTTCTAAAGTAGAGGCTTACGTGGGTACAGGTGGCTACTTACCAATTGAATCAGGGCAAAAATTTAATGCCTTTAGATTTTATAATATGAGCCTGTCATTCATGTAAATAAATATTCTGGTTGATGGAATAGGTGGATGCAATAAACCAAGGGTCTTTTTCAGTACTGTTATGTCATCGCCTAGGGAATTGCATGCTTGATAGTGTCTACCCTTCCAGTGGTCCTGGCTGTGGGTGAGGTATTATTAGGGCAGATAATTTTTGTGATTGCCTCCGAGCACCTTTGTGGTCTTAGGTTTCTTCTTTACTTCTTTTTCATTTCCTCCTTTTTTTTCTTCTTTTTTTTTATTTTTTATTTGTAGTAAATAAGTATGTGCAGACTTACAGTTGAACTGGAGTTGAGTCTGAATGTCTGGGTAGCCATTATGCTGGATGGTCCTGGGAAAAGCTTCAATGGTTTCTCAGAAAGACAGGTGATTACAATGGAACAATATCTGTGCCCTGACAAATCTTCATTCCTCGGGACTGAGATTTAAGAAGATGTTTTGGGGTAGGGTTTTTTTCAGAAATAAATTGATAAATGTTTAAACTAGTCTTAAACAGGTAGAGAGGATCTCTGGTACTTCTTAAGTCAATGTATGTTGCTGTAAGAGCCATTGAAAAACTGTCACTGTTGGAGGAGACAGCAGCAACGTGGATTGTCATACTTTTAAGCTATTTATGTTAATACAGTTGAAGATGTGGTCTTCAAAATTTTTATTTCCTTCCAAATTTTGAGCTAAAGTACCTTTATTTTTAAGGGAAGTTTTACAAGAAAACATTCCTAGTAGAAAGCTGATAGATCCATATTGTTTGAGCTAAGTATCAGAGCTACCTCTTGGGGCAGAAGCAATGAAGTGTAGAGAGGCTTTGAAAAATGTTTTCATTTTTATGGTAATATGTAACCTGTTTCTTCCCTGGTACTGAGTTAAACTCACTGGAACATAAGATTTAGTTCTTGAGTAATACGAGTTTCCAAAATCTCTAAACTAAAACAAGAGCATGCTTACCAAAGAAAACTATAACAGCTGAAAACAGAAAGGGAGGGAAACTAACAGGAAAGAAAATATGGAGGAGAGAAGTGTATGGAGTTTATTATTCATTCCCAAGGAACCTGCTTATCAAATTTGATTAGGTTATTTTTTTTTGGTAATGCCTTTAAAAGCTGTGTCTTAAATAAATGAATCCATCTGTATTTAGTCGGTGATTATGGAAATGCTTCAGACATCTGTGTATCTGAGTGAATAGGAAGGCCCAATGCATAAATTTAGGGATGTACAAACCAGCCACCAGAGGCAAAACTGAAGAAGACACAGGTGTGGAAACTGAAAAAGAAGGCACACCGTAAGGATAACATCAAAAAAAGGAAGGATTAATTGAAGCAAGGAGAAATCCAGTGAGGCAGCATTTGCCCATCTGACTATGGTAAATGAGAAATACGTCATTGAGGGAACTTTCAATATAATTAAAAATTAGGAGTAACCTGATTTGGATAACTACTGATCAAAAAGTCATAACTGTACTACAACTGTTACTACTTGATACATAATTCTATTACAGGTTGGAGTTGCAAGGCTGTTTTTAAAACATTTCAGTTCTCCAAGTTAATGTTTTTTATCACTTTTCCCACTACTCTTTTGCATCTGCCAAATTAGAATATTGTTGTGGTACTAATGATCCCCTGCACTTCAAACTGATTAACAGGTTGCCTTCCAAATACAGGTTTAAATCAATTGATTTAAGTTTTGGTTACATCATAAAAATGCAAATTTTACAAAGTATAGTACAGAAAAATATATTCCTGGAAGGCAGATGGGGTAGATGACTGCATGATGTACTGAAAGTATCATAAAGAGTACCTGGCTGCTTGGTTTTATATGGTTTTGCTGTCTACAAAGCACAATGAGGAATTTAATTAGTTATGGGCTTCAAAATAAGGGAGAATTGCTCCTTAGTAATCAATGAATGTAAGACAAGACTTTAATGCAACATAACCTTTGTGGGTGCACCCAAAATAAAGCCACATCTCAGATATTATTTAATGAGACTCAAACGTTGACACCATTTGGATGAGAGGACTTTTGAAGTCTTACAGCACTTTTAAGTTCAGGGATGCCAAAAATACTGGGTCATGCTCCTTAGAATTCGAACTGTTACTGCAGTGCACCACATTGTGTCTCAGTGTTGGTGTGAAAGAGAAAAAGAAAAGGTGCTGCTATGTGTTCCAAATTATGTTGTGGTCATGTTAATTCCTACAGCACATTCCCCATATGGGTCCCATCGCTTTCCCAGCAAATAGAACAATATTTCATGATATCTTCTTCATAAATTATTTCTTTCTCATCATTTCTTCTGGTCTTGGTTCTGTCTAATCAGTGTTCTTAATCTTGAATCGCAGAATATTCTGAGTTAGAAGGGACCCACAAGGATCATCCAGTCCAGCTGGGATTGAATCTGCAACCATGGCATTATTAGAACCATACTCTAACCAGCTTTGATCCTACATTAGTTCCCTCACCAAACTCAGCTCTGCTCCTCTTGTAAATTTCCCTTGTGTGCTCAAATCTTTCTCCTATGCCAGGAAGAATTAAATACAGCAGAGTCTTCTCTACTATGCTGGGGCCAGGACTGTATGTGCAAAGAGAAGGGGCAGGAGCAGGGGGTTTGCTGGGACTACTTTTCCTGCTCTCTTCTCTTAATGGTATTAACTATAGGATCCAAGCTCTGAGGAGAGCTGAGATCTCCCCTATATCTGTACCAGTTCTGATCTGCTGGTCTTTACCATGAGGGGAGGAAGGGGGTCCCGACAGTCTCAGATGGTTGGCTTGTTTTCAGGTTGGTTGTAATGTACTGGAAAGCTGAAGCTTTTGTTGTCAGCTGCAGCCATGGTCCGAGCTCATTTGGCATGTGGAGAATTTGAAGGAATAGCAACACTTAAGATCTTCAGGAATAGCCTGAAGGGAGATGGTGATGGCTTCACACAAGTTTGTCTTCCTTTTGAGAGAACACTAGCTGTAGTTATACAGGAAGTGCCAGGCAGCACTGAGTGACCCCAGCAACTGAGCAGGAAATAGTTCTCCCCATGGATCTCTCTTGAGATCCAGCAGCTTTGGATGTTATTGCTATTTGTTCCATGATAGTGTTGCCTTTGAGTTCAGAACGAAATGTTTCAGCTGAGTAATGAGTTGAAGGCACAGGGACTGAATCTGAGGATATCTTTTGATGTGACATAAAATTAATGATGACAGCTAGTAGCCACAAGAGAGTGTACTGCACAACAATCTTGTTATGACATTGACTAAAACTTTTGACGTTTAGAACCTGTCCCAGAATTTCTTCATGATTTCACAAATAAGGACATTTACCACTCTATCTGCATTACCCCTATGTAACCTCTAATTCTCAGGACAACAGTACAATACTCCCTGCTATGCATGGAGTAGCTAACAGAGGGATTCACTGAATCCAGAAAAAAATTGAAGGAGCTAACCAAGCCAATTAAAAAAAAAAAAAATAGCCAAACATGTGAACCCCACTCTTAATCATAATGAAGTACGTTTTTCAGGACTAAATCCAAATGTTAGGTGTAAAGCCCGTGCTTTGTCTTGACAAAAAATGAAATAAAGTGCTTGGGACTGTTATCTGGGAAGGAGGGTTCCATTTTCAAGTCTTCAGTCTGACTCAGTTAGGCAGGCCAGCAGTATGACATAAATGCCACCTACTTAAGGTTCATGGGCAGGCCATCTCTGCCACTCTTGAAGCTGTTTCACTGCTCATAAATTATTAACTTGGCTGTGAGGGAGGGAACTATTAGCTACCCTCTTTCTTGCTTCATGAATCACTACACATGTAAATCTTTATGTGGATTTGGCCCTTAAGGAATTACTACAATAGGAAACAAAAGAATAGTCCAGTGCTTGGATAGCAGTAGCCAGTGGTGTGAAGAATTGCCATCACAGGTGTCAATGAGTTAGATCTTGTGAGTCTAAATGCTTGTTGGTTCTCAGGCACTAGAACATCTTGGTGCTAGATGGACTTCTCCCGTAGTGGAGCCCTTAGCCCTAAGAATGGTAAGCATGTTCCCAATATATTGTATGGCAATACTTAGAGACATTTCTTTACCAAGGAGTTGTCCATGTGAGCTTGCAAAACAAGCAGGAGTGAAAACAGGGAAGGATAGATACAGAAATAGCTGACTGGCATTTCTACACAGAATTCAGCCACAATTGCTTTGGCAGAGACAAACATCTACCTGTGACTTTTCTGTTTGTGGAAACCCAACAGACACATCTTAAAACAGCCAGCAGCTAAATGGTTAGGGAAGTCATTTAGGTTAAAGCAATGTGTGTTCATATTTCTGTGTGATTAAAGTCAAAGGATTTAAGTCTGTATGATAGCAAAGGCTCCAGGCTAAATGGAAGTTGGTCTTTCTCAGTCTCCTTTGCTAAATATTTGTTGCAGGAGTAGAGAGCCAGTGGTTCAACCTATAGCTCACTTGTGAAGATATGGGGGTTGTGAAAATGTGATGTTTAGGATCCATTCCTGTGAATGTTAAATAGTTACACCAAGTGGGACAAGTGTACTGAAGAGACTGAAAAAGACTCAACTCAAGGTGCATAGCAGCTCCAGTTCAGGAGGGGCAGAGCCTTCAAATCCTAGCCCCAAATCCCAAGTGATCACCTGCTGAATAGCTAGTAGCAATTTTGAGGTCACTAGCCCCTAAACAGAGCATAGAGGCACCTACAAAGCAGTTGCCACTGGAGAGCCTGAGGATGCCAGCTACACTGCAGAACTGCAGAGTAGTTAAGCTCTGCTAAGCTCAGTTAAGTTACATCAGACCTGAGTGATCTGTTTTAAAGGATGTAGCTGTACATACAGCTGGAACAACTGTGCAATGCCATTACACAAATAAATGACGTTCAGAAATAAAGTCAAACTGTGGGTGAGTGAGCAAGTTTCTCACCTATAATCCTCCTCGCCATTTGCTTTGCAATAAAAGGGAGCTGTCAGAGACTGCCAATGGGAGCCGTGTCTCCCAGCCTTGCCCTCCCTTATCATATTTCTAAGCAAAGCCAGCTGATTAAGCAGCGTCTGGTGTGACTGACCTTGAATCTGAGGTCAGTCAGAGACCTGCAGAGCAACCTGTTGATTCACTCTAACAAACACAGGCAGTAACTTTCAAGTTTGCAGCCCCTGATGCCCTCACACAGATGGACATGGGAGGGTTACTTTAGGTCTTGGTTTAGATGTCTTTTGACTTGCTGTACAGTTCAGCAAGTTGCTGTGGGTCACAGCAATTTTAGCCTGAGAAATGAGGGATGATGAAACTCTGCCTGCACTTAGACACACACGAGTACACAATATGGTAAGAGCAGGATTTGGAATGCAAAAGGATATGTCTGTGAGGAACAGTGAAGTAGAATGGGGGAACATAAGATCGTGTTGTAAGAACATGTGTTTCTGGAGTAATTCAAACCTTATCAGCACAAGGAAGTATTTACCAGTGTAACTTCAATTGGTATTGCTATACCAGGAAACCCTCCGAGCAAGTATAAAGCTCGTATTACTTTCCATAAGGAAATAAAGGCTTATCTTGGTGGAATAACTGTTGTATTCTGGCCCAACACAGGCTGGCAATCTTGGAAGGAGAAGTAAGACCTCTCTTTATCCTTTCACTTCTCTGTAAGTCAACTTCAGTCACAAAATGGAATTAATATTTCTTATTTGACAGCTCCCAGGAATACTGAGAGAAGTCATTACTTAAGCTTTGTACAGTACTTTCCGAAAGAAGATCTCTGATGCACTCTACTGATGCACTGGTGTACTGTTAGCATGTTGTGAGCATTCACACAACCCCTTAGACTGCCTGTTGTCTCTAGCTGGTGACAGCAGTTGAGGAAAATTAGATGTGGTCTGCTTGGCTGAAGAAATAATATAGTTCCCAACTATTGAATTTCTACAGGGAAAAAAATGGTTAACCACACCCGAAGCTTAATCAGGCTGACCATGCTAAGCTGTAGCTGGTGTGTGTGGTTGTAGACATGTGATCCTGTGTGACAAGCCAAAGGTAGCTTGGGTAAAATCTTTTGGTGTACAAGAAATCTGGGGAATCACTGTCACTGCACAGATAGCACTGAACAGTTCTGGTCTTCCTTCTGCTTCTACTCTTCTTTAAAATGCTTAGTTTGCCTGGAAAGGGCACTGTAATGTAGCACACTGATTTGTTAAAGATTAGGCAAAGAATTAATCTCAGACAGTATTAGGCACCTATACACAAATAAATCAAAGGACTTCAGAATTTGTCTGACCCACTTTTGGAATAAGATGGATTTCACCTAATAGTGTATATTGTCCTTGTACAGGAGGCCGTGGCATTGTACACACTAAGATGTCAGATGAATCACATCCTAGAGGTCTGTACCCACCCTGCACCTAGGCCTCTGAGTAGTCTTCTGTGTCGATGGTAATAAAGCAATCACTTTTGCTTTTATTTTAGGTCAGTTTCACATTTTGGTATTCCGGCACTTGGCAGCTGTGTAATGTTTGGTTTGCAAACACTCCCAGGGAAGGGCTCAATCCAAGCCAATTATTTTCTTTACAAAGAGATAAAAACTCAAACATTTTTCTTTACTCTCACATTTTGAAAAACATTTTTTTGTTTTTCTGCCCCAAAAAGGCCCACGATCAGTACCTATACCTCTCATATGTTTAAAGGTCTCCTCTTTTCACACTTTACCCAGGATTATTGTGTGGTTCTATGCTCGATTTTGATGGAGGCAGAAGTGTTTTTAAAACCCTTCTTTAACAGCCCAGACATTGTAGAAGCTGGAAAAGGCATGGACACATCTACCCTGTGCAACAAAGACACATGGACTAAGGCTGACCTTAGCTGGTGTGTCTGAATGATGCATAGCAGATCTTTGGAGAAGCCGGCATTAGTTTAAAAGCAGCACATTTCCTGGGAAAGGCATTGCCTCCCAGGTGCTCTGCTGCACTGGCACCCTCACTCTTTGTGCTGCTCTGCTGCTGGGTTAGGTATCTCTGCGCCTATGCTTTGCTGAGTGGTGCGGACATGCCAGCAGCCACCACTTAGCGCTGCTGTCACCCCCACTTCATTGCCATGCAGTGGAGAGTGCTGTTCTTAGGAGCCTTAATTTGTTCTTAGGAGCCTCCAAAGAGGAATCACAGGGAGTGTTTAAAGCCAGCACTGTCTCTAACTATTTATAAATAAGTCAGGTCTTACTTCAGCAGTTTTCCCATTGAGAAGTTCTCCATCAAACTGCCAATCCAGTCTTCATGCTTCCTCCCACTCATGAGAGTCTAGAGATCAAGATAATGGAAGAATACTAAATATATGCCAGATACTTGATGGGATAAATGAGCATATTGTGATTAAAGGAAGTGAATCATATCTTCAAACAGTGTAAATTTGTACAAACTTACCTCAGCCAAGATTGTATGCCCACAGTCAATTTTCAGCTGGAATTGAAAGTTAACTAATAAATGGGAGAGATTTAGGTAGCAGGTCAGTCAGGCTTGTCCAGTCTTTCTCATGCTGGAGGCCAGGTAGGAGCTCTGGGCTTCTTCCACTTAAACCCCAAGTCTCATAGTGGTGTCTCACACATTCCTGGTGCAGGAGGGACCCCTTTGATTTCCACTTCCACTTTGCTGTGCACACAGCAGCTGCTACATCCACTGAAGTAAGAGAGACTCCCTGTGATACAAAGCAGGCACTGAATCTGGACAAGACCACTTACCTGTTTGAAATAGTTTGGTCAGTCTATGCTCTTCTTCAAGAAGTGTTTCATCTGGGTTGTTCACATTCTTATTTGCACGGTTAACCCAAATATAGGGGTGCTTGTAAGGCAGCCCGAGAACTGCTTCCAGCTCATTGATGAGTCCATCTGTACCCTGAGCAGTTTCTCTTTTTTAATCAAATGGTTTTAAATTAAATATTTATCTGACCATGTAATTTGATACTCTGCTGTTCAGAAGCTGGACAAACCTGTCTTTTATTTGGTTTCTCCAGTCTCTGTGAGGACAGAGACACGAGATAAAGGAGTATATCTGTTTTGATTCTTTCTTAGTTTTCTGTGTTCCGTATAGAGACTGTTGAAAGGTTTTACTACTCCATATCTTTAGAGCATAGACTTCTCCTGGACGGAATAATAAAGAATGAGTAAAATAACGCCTGCTGGATGACTCCCAATGGATAAGAAAGGCAGCAATTCTAGCACTCTCAGAGATGAAGAAAGCAGGTGAGAAGAAATCAGCTCAAAGATAACACCATTAGACACCAAAAGCAAATAATGTCATCAACAGAGACTAAGATATTTTGGATTTTTGTTTGGTTCTGTGGTTTAGGGTTGTGGTTTTTTTTGTTGTTGTTTTTTTTTTTTTTAATAGATGCATTAGATGGTTTAGTCTCTTCTATTTTTTTCAGCTAAAATGTTTGCAGTCTTTTTCTTTAAAGATAATTTCCTTCACCGTGTTGGAGAATGTAGAAATCAGCGTGCTGGACTTGTTTGATGCTGATGCCACACTAAACAGCAGACCTCTGGCATTATGGAAAGTGCCAATTTAATTGGAAAGATCTAATTTTCCATTTTCTGGATCTGTGAAATGTGATTTTAAATATAAATTAAAGTCAGACCCAAGGGGATTATCCGGATTTATTAATTTAAACTATCATTAGTGTCTGAGTGGATGCTCTTGTGTCAGTTTCTAAGTGATTTTTAAGGTGGATAGATTGGGAAGCAGACAGATGTATGAACAGGTTAGTGGGTGAAAAATGAGCATAGCTCAGAAGTCGTGGTTGCCTAAATGGGAGAGCACAAATGGAGGGAGCTGCTGGATGCAGGGATGCCAATTAAGCCACTATGGTCAATGGTGGGTTTAGATCCATCCCCCTTTTCTTCATCAGCCCACCAAAAATAGAGCTATCCCTGGGCCCTGAGATAAGTCTCTATCCCTGTCTTGAGGTTTCATCTGTGGAATTGCTGAGCTCCCTCACTTGACATAGTGCTGCTTTGGGGGGGGAGGCCTTTCGTTCAGGGCTGCCCAGGCATTACAGAGCCACACAGCAGCTGGGTCCTGAAGGCTGTTCAAAGATGTTTTGTGCAATGAGAACCTGGTAATGAGATCTGCAGACCAGCAACTCAAGAGGTGGGGCGAAGTAATGCCAGTGGCAAAGTGCGCTGAGGTTGGTGAGGCAGGGATGAAATCTAACTCACCCTGTCTTCTTGCAGAGTTTATAAGTGTTATGAAGATGTGTGGCAGTATTTCCCAGCTTTAAGTGATGTAGATTATCCAGAATTTAAAATGCTTTGGTTTCCTTTGAATGGTTTCTATAAAACAGCCACAAACATGTCTCTCTTTCCCCGCTGCTCTATTTATTGATGCCACACTCAGGCCTGTGTTATCCCACTGCTTATTGTTACAGGTCTCAGTGGCTCTGAAACAAGGACAAAACACCCTGTTTATTGGAGCAGGCATCTCATAAGACGCTTTCCATTACCTGCAGTATCACTGTCTTTTCCCTCTTTTTATACATCTTTTGCAACCTTGCAGCATAAAGGTTACATGATCCAGGCTTTTCCCTGCCTCTGGCAGGAATTTCTTGTTACTCTGGGAAGAGGGGGTGCTTGCAAGAGTCAAGAGGTGCACAAGCTGTCTTGCTGTTTTTGGGGAAGTCATATGTACTAGGTGTAAATCACTTCAGGTGATTTGCAAACGCTGGCTATGCCTGCCCTTTCATTATCACAGAGCTGCCTGCGAGAATTGGCCCATGTGATACTTTGTGAATGCTGGGTTATCATGGATTACTTTATTCTTCCAGGGTCATTCATGCACACTCTGCAGGCAAGCCAGGTATCAGTTTGGATCCTATTTTCTGTTATAAAAGCATGCATGCCTATATGTAAATCTACACTAAAAAAAGCTGCATTCGTGCACTAAATCTCAGCTTTTTCTTTGCCTGCTTTGCTTGAGGCAGAACATGTCTCCTGTGAATCTCGGCAGTGCATTGTAGAAAGATGAGTGGAAACCAGTGAACTGTGTGGTTGGCTGGTAGTTTAGAGGTCTGGATTCTGTTCTCTGTTTTCATTTTGTCCTGGTGCTTGACCCTGGGACCTCTCTTTGTTCATCTTGTCTATTCAGATTGATGGGTTTCACTCAAGTCTGTACTGGATGTAAGTACTCAAGTCAAGGGAATCAGGATTTCAGGGTAAGTCTGCATTGCAGTTCTAAGCTGTGCTCCTGCCTGTGCATTTGCCTAAACCCACTACTGTGTCTGCACAAAAATCTTGCTTATGTGGCTTGGATTAAGTGATAAAGCTCAAGCTATTCCCAGCTGCTAATCAGTGAATTCCTGAGAGTGCCTTTTGTTATGTATTCTTGGCTTGACAAGAACTGTTGGCTAAAATTGCTTGTCTCCCAAGGCACCATCCTGTGCCCGGGGTCACAGGAGCTGCTGGCTCATCCAAGCAAGAGCTGAGTAAGCACGGCAAGCACCAACATTATTTGTGAGATACATACGTACATTTCTCTACAAGCAGTACAGTCTTTGTCCTCCAGTTATGGGCCATTGTACCTCACTCGTACAGCAAAGTGAAGAGCCCTGGTGTGTGTGACTGCAGGAAATTCCAAGCTGTCCCCCTTCCTCCTGCCCCCTCAACTGCAGGAGTGATGGAGGTGCTGCACGAGGTCAGGGGTCCTTCAGAGTCCTTCCAAAATTCTCCCATCAGACTGGGACCCAACTCACAGTGAGTCTTTTTGTCACTTTTAGCCGGGGCCTGCTAACTAATATGAATTACTTCAGCCATTAGCAAAGAATTGTACTCATTTGATATAAAGACCTTTCTTCTCTCAAACTCTGGGATAGCTGAGTGTTGCAAAAGTTAAGTCTTTCACATCATGTTTAATCCATGACCGGTGCTGGTTTGAGTCTCTTTTCTTGGCAAGGTAGTACAGGAGTTGTTCTTCCATAAAATTCTTAACAGTTCAATAATGTTTTAAGAGAATATGATTCATGACTCTCATTACTAGGCAGTTTTTGTCAATAGTCAATAATTATTGCTGGCAAACATGGAGTGTTTCATGTCTGAAAACTTACGTTTTTGCTGCCCCCAGTTTCTCAGCTAGGGTATCAGAATACTCACTTTGCCTGCACCAAAACTGTGATTGTTGATGACAATTTTGCTGATGAGTTGAGATGTAGGAAGATCCACCTGAACACCCTTATTCATCCACAAATGTTACTGTTTCCTGACACCGTTAAATAGGGGCCCCAAAAATTCAAGATACAGATCTGATCAGTGATGTGTTCTATCCATGAGACAAACATCTGTTATTCACCAGGGTAAATTAATGACTCTTTTTAAAGTCATTTGCCCACTGGATTATAATTTAACCTTTATTTTGGAGTGTGAACCAGCAACCTGAACAATGACCAGAGGGTTAAGGAAAGTAAGTGGTATTTCCTCATTCCTCCCAAGTGGTTGTGCAGAAAATTGATATTGTAGCTTTTGTTTAGCTTGTGTACTCATAAGCCCTTCTCCCTTTCTTGCTCTGAACCACAGTTTATGTGGTACTACCAACACCATTAAAAATCAGATAATCCAAAAGGATTGCTTCTCCAGAAAAGGGTGGACAGCCAAAATCCTTTACCTCAGAGTTAACTGGCTCCTGAATGGTGCATTCTTAGAGCATGGTAAGTTGCAGGAAAGAAACCTGCTTGAAGATACCAATCAAACTGTCCATTAGGTGCCCTTCATTTTGTGGGACGTTGGAAGAACTAATGGTTCAAGACAAGGTCCAGAAAATCAGATCATGTTAGTTGTAACTGTTGACATCAGTGAGGTTAGATCTGGGGTACCTATTTCTTGTCATTTTCTAGGTCACAGAGACTTTTATGGCTGTGAAAAGCCTCAGATCAGTTCTCTGAATTCTTTTTCGTTACCTTTATGAGCAGTCCGAGACTTTTGTTAAACTAATTTTCAAGATCCTGAGAATTAAATTTATTTCTTTATTGTCTTTGCTGCAAGTACACATTATTTCCTGGGAGACTGGCTAGCTGTAAGTGACCTGAAGGCTGCAAAGTCAGTCTTACAGATAGCAGTAAGACTCAGACTCACTCTTCCAGTGGCAGTTTTTCCAGTCTTAAACTATTGCTTACTCAGCAATGATTTTTGCTAATGTATATTATGCAGATTTCTTTAAAGACAAATATCATGATGACTTTTTAAAAAAACATTAGCCCACTCCCATGCCTTGAGAACCCTTTTCATTCTGCTTTATAAGCCAGATCAATTCTAAGACCCAGACAAGTTTTTCATGGCAAGGAAAACCCTCATTAGCCTCAATTTAGACCCAGCTGATGAGATTTTTAGTTACGATTATATCAGTGAAAGCTAAATTACAAACATATGATGTTACAAGTCCCTGGCAGAGGGAGGTGAGATTCACACAGTGTATACACATCTGAACAAGATACTAAGTCCCCTGATAGTTAATGGAGAGGAAAACAAAGATATGGCTAGGCTATGATTAATTTCATTCCCAAGTTGTTGCTAAAAAGACAGCAGGTAAATCTGACTATAAAACTATCTACTTCTGTTGACTATGAAGTGAATTTAGGATGACTACCTTAGATAGAGATTCACATCATAAATGTCTAAAGTTGATCAGATTCCTCAGAGAATGAGATCCCACACAAAAGGTGAATACAAATGTGAAGGTCACCCTGCAAAGTAAACACTGTAGTGCCAGAGCCCACAGTCAGAAAATAAATTATTAAGGTGGAGAAATCACCGCCTGCAAGGCCTACAGTCAGAAGCTCCAGTGCCTACAGGAAGCTGGCATTTAAAATGCCAATGACAGGATTTGCAAGACAGCTGCTAGAAAATCAATCTATTGTATTGGCTGAAGGATCTTTGGTTAGCTATCAAGTTGGTTAATTGAAAAAACAAATGTCAGCAGTGTAAGGCCATGAAGGAACCTTGCAAGAAAAAAGCCCTTTAGTCAGACTTGGGCATGTTTATGAGACTGATACGCCCAGCCTGTAAATGCCTCAAAGCCGGAGATGCAGGCAGGATAGCCATGTGAGCACTTCATGTGTGAGGATGTGGTGTTCCCCAAAGCAGTGACAGCTTTTCCTCCCTGCCCACACTATGAATTAGTCAAATTCCAAAGGCATTGGGGCAGCCTGAATGGGATTCCAGGTCCCCATTGATTGTTGCACTCCAGACTGCCATTTCCCTCTCTCCAACCCCTCCGTATACCAGGTTTCAATCTGTGCTCCATTCCGTGGTTTATGTATCCTAGAAAGACTAAAAGTAAGCTCCTGGACTTTCTCCCTGGAGAACAGAAACTCCCCATTTATAGTGACCATAGCCCTGCAAGCAGCAGTGGCAGTGGCATTTGTGAGGCTGGATAGGTGCCAGTGCATCTGGCTTACGCTGAACTCTGTCCTGCCAAAACTCCAGTGCCTGCATCCAAGCCAGTACTTACCTGCACCCATGTTAACATGGCTGAAGTTAATCCAGGCACTGCTGCATGAATTTCAGTGACTACAGCTTAGGTGTGCTCTCCATCTGGGAACTTTACCAGTCCAGTTGCTGATGAGCTACCTCCTGTCCCCACTCCTTGAACACTGTTCCAACTGTGACAATGGCATGGCTGCTGAATCAGCTGCACTGAGAGGAATGTTTGACACCAACAGGGCTTCATACATCGACCAAGGCAACTCGTCAGTGGTGTCTTGCCGAGTGGTTTAGTGCCTTGACAGGAGGACTGGGCCACTTACCTTAGAGTGTTGTATGTTTATCCCTTTTTTCCTATATGCTTCATGAAGTGCCTCTGCAAGTTACCCTGTCCTACACTTCTGTCCCAGCCCTGCCACACTGGGCAGAGGTGTAGCTGTGAGATCTGGCTGTTTGCTGTAGTGGTTCAGTAACCTAAATATTCTTGACCCATGTGTTAATTATTAGTGTGAGCTGAGTTCCTCTGGTATTCCAGAGAAATCTAGCTACTACTGTTTTAAGGCTGTTCATAATGCCCACACTAGGGTAAGAGTACTTAACAGGCCAAAAAGGGTCTAAGCCAGTAGTTCCCAGATGCCAGACTTGTGACCCACACTGAGACAGCAGTCTCTCTTAGGAGGTTTGCCACGCTGAGGAGCGTCTGCTGCAGCTCTCCTAATGGAGAGAGGCTGGCATGGGTCCGAGCACACAACATGACATGTGAGCCAGCTGCAGACCATGCCCTGGGGTCCCAATCAGCAGTTTTGGATGACATCTTGGGATACCAGCATAACACTTGGTATCCTGGAGTTTTGACCCATCACTCTGATTTCAGCTCATTTCTATAATTAAGATAAAAACAGATCAAAACTCCTGTGTATTCCTTAAGAACCATTGCTTTAGTGAGAGACTGGTAACGCTATAAGAGACTTCCTGAGCACTACAGAGATTTGTCTTTTAACAAGAACTTTATAAAATCTTCATTATCACCACCTACCTACCAGGGGAGCTAACAATTTCACACCCTTTTTATTCTTAGCTGCACATTATATCCTCTTAACAACAATTTAAAAATAACTGGAGGAAGAACTGAATCACACATAATTTGAACAATTAGAAGTGACAAGCTGTTTTTCTCATCTAGTAAAATATGTCCATTTGGCATACTTTGCTGTCTAGCAGAGCTCTTTTATTCACACCACTCCGGTCTCTAAGGAAGACAAGCTATTGTTATTGTTCCATTGAAGAAATGGACATCTGTACTTTCAACAAGATTAATATATTGAATGCACCACAGTTATTTTATAGACCCTGAATCTGTTGTTATGAAGCAGACCCAGGAAACTGAAGATATGAGGCCAAGCCAAGTGAGTCCTTGTGAAAAACGCCTCTCCTTGGTCTACAGAGTTAGCCAAAGAAAATGAATCAACCCTTCCGTGTGTAGCATCTCCTGTTTATAAACTGGGCCTTGTACTGACATTTGCTCCTGAACTTAATAAAGTTTAAAGGGTTTTGAGAAGACAGCGCACTCCATGTCAGAGATGGCATAGCCATTCTCTAGAGAAAACAGGGTCCCTGATTTGAGGTTGTAATGTAGTCATCTTTATACCAGCCAGAATTTTTTTTCTTTTTATCTATGTACAGTAAAGTTCAGGATGCTTGCTGAGCAACAAGCATGACCTAACAGGCGAGCTGAAAGTCAAGACCCACAGAGGGCTTGCAAAGGCCTGAAGATGCTTAAAACCCAGCTCCTAAGACTTTCCTCCTTGGAGACCTACCATAAGGCACACCTTTAAGCTTATATATTACTTTCAGAAAGGAGCCACTTTAATCTCATCTTTAAAGACACATATGTGCCTAAAAAGGTAGGTAAGTAGTTAGTGAAAATTTTTGAGTAATTTCGAATCTAACTTCTATCAAGCAACTGTCAAATGCCTTAATGCTTTGAAAAGTCCCAGAAGGAAGATTTCTGAATACATTCACATCTCTGGCCACTGTTACCCCATCAGTGAAATGAAAGCAACCATAATTGGCCATTTCCTTGGGGACAATGACAAGATCTTACTAGGAAATAAAGGGCTCTGGAGCACCGGTGCTGCTAGAGAATGTTAAGTAGGTCTGAGGGTGGTGAGAACATCCTTGTTGTGGATGTTGTGTCTCTTGCCATAGGGAAAAGAGGAGGCAGTGAGCTGAAGCACTTCTTTTTACTGGACTCTTTATTTCTCTTTTTTTCATACTGGTTAGCTTCTTGCCTTAACATATGTCTGACCCTCTTCACTCCGCCCGGTTCCTCCCACCTGCAACATACACGATTTATCTCATCCCACCGGCTTGGACGGTAATGGGAGCTTAATTATCCAGTGAGAGACAGTGTCACTCCTTTCTTCTATCTCTCTGAGCACTGACATAGTGCTCATAACTACCTCAAATAGCATGCTAGGTGTTTCAGGAGGTGAAAAATGCTCTCTATTTGCTACCAGCAAATCCCATTCTTCTCTGCTTGATCCATATTTTTTTTTCTTCATCTGTTTTGTATAAGCAAATCAAGCATGCTTTCATTGTGCACTCCATTAGCAGAAGAGCAATGTCTAATTCTTAAAAATACCATGTTGGTTTCCTCTGTGCTTCTGTCCCACCGAGGCAAAGTAATCCCTTGTGAAAAATCTGACCCTATTAGGATGGAACTCTAAGCTCAGAAGAAACCAGTAAATGTCCTCTTGCTGGTGTGCCAAACAAATCTGGATAAAGCACATCAAAAAGATAAGATTGATCCATTTCCATGGTCCCAAAGGGAGAAAGCTTAGTGCATTGCTGTGCTTCCTTGCATAAACTGTAGTGACTACAGGACATGGATCTGCCTGGTACCCAGAGTTTTTCCCTTTCTACAAAGCATTAATCTTATCTTAATTCTTCACAGAGGAAATCTTTGTTCACTAGTCCAACAAGTAATCCTTTAGTCCTTTGGTTCTGTAATGTAGTATAGCTGAACCCATGAACCACTGATCACCCTCCCTCTCACTGGGAACTGATAGTCCTGATTAATTTTCAGGATCAGACTGCAGAGATTTCACTCCAACAATGATAATTTGTCCCCTCAGCATCAAATCAGATTTTTTATCAGATTTTTTTTCCCCTGATACTTAGCATAGAATTCTAGTATTTTTAGCTATGAAAAACTGTATTTATACACAGATGGATTTGAAGTCAGGTATTTATATATTGAGACACTCATGGGGAGAGGAGGGAAGGGGGACTGCAGGCATTGCATCCAGAAGGAACTGGCTGCCGGAAAAAAAGAAATGAAGGAGGTTACTTGATGTAGTTAAGGAATAGCAGACTTGGACAGTAATGCCTCATAAAGAAGTGAGATTCTCAGTGCCATCACTGAATGGGAGTAGGAAGCAGCCCTACTCTGGCAGCCACATGCAAACAGTTGTACCTACCTTGCCTCCAGCAAGGATTAGACGTTAACAGCACTGTTATCATCACTGTTCACAGGAACCAGCAAGGGTTTGCCTCAGGAACACCCTTTTGGACAATAGTAGCCTTCCTGCCCTCTCTTCACTTGAAGCATGTCATAATTTACAGCTACATCAACAGCAGTCACTGTAGCCCTCAGGCAACTGGATTACAACTGCAACTAATGCACACAAGATTGAGCAAAAACTACACCCTTTCACTGTCCTATGTATTCTACAAATGGCTTCAGCTGCTGACAAACCCTACAGATTACCCTGTGACATATTCCTAATCTGGGTAGCCTGCATAGGGCTGCGAAGTCAGTGTCTATTGCTTACGCACTATACAAATTACTTATGATTTTGTGGGATAACATGGAAACCATGGCACAAATTATCTCAGGTTCAGTTTTCACTGCATCCTAAGTGCTTGTGCTGATGGAGCTTGTGCTTGCTTCCTGATTCCTATTCAGGCAGCACAGTCAAGGCTACATCCAGAGTGGGGCTGTCTGCCCTGAGCCATTAATTTGGGTCCCAAAAAGGCAGGAGGGTGCCAAATTCACAAACCTGGAAAGGCTCACTTTACAGCTGTGTTATGAAACATCTGTGTTTTCTTTTTTGTTGAGCTACAGTCTGGGGAATAAATTAAAAGTTGTTCGGTTTGTGGGGTTCTTTTTTCCCTGTAAAATGATTTTTTTTTAAATGAACTGAATTTAAAAAATGGGAAATATTTGCCATTATGTGAGGAATAATCTGTTCAGTAACGGCCTAGCAAAAGACAGTGTGTTTGGGTCCATAACTCTCCTTTTCTGCAAACATTGACATACACAGCCTCCTGTTTTCTATCACAAAACTTTTTAATTAAAATTATGACGGAAACAGTCCAGATGTTCAGAAGTAAAAATTTGCATAACTTGGACACCCAGACTTCCCTTGGAGAAAGTATTGCCAGCTCCGAACAATTCCTGACAGGGCAGGAGACCTGATAATGGAAGACACAGAAAAGGCTGAAGTTCTTATTTTCGTCTTTTCCTCAGCCCTCTCTGTCAAAGTTTGCCTTCAGTCTCACAGAGCTGTGTGCTTTGTGGTAGAGTCTGAAGGAGACAAATATTGCTAATGGTAGGGGAAAATTAAGTCAGAGACTGCGTAAACAAATGCTTCAGTGTAAGCATGGAGACGTGCATGAGTCCTTGGGATGTGATGGCATGGATCCAAAAAGTTACGAGTGAGCTGGCTGGTGTCATTGCAAGGCCATACTCTTATCATATTTGAAAAATTATGGTAATTTGATGAGGTCCCCAAGGTCAAGAAGGGCAAATGTCACACCCACCTCCAATAAAGGGAGAAGGAGTGTATTTATTAGCAAGAACCTTGCTAGGAGCACAATTTGGTACTAATGAGGCTGCATTTGAAGAACTGTGTCCAGCTTACAGGAGGGCATCCAGCAGAGGACCACAAGTCACAGGACATGGGAGAAGACACTGTGACAACAAGGTTTATTGAGCCTAAGAAAGAGAAGGATAATAGGAAAGCCTATTACCATCTTCTACTGACAGGGAGGCTATAGAGGGAACAAAGCCAGATTCTTCTCAGACATTCACCAGGAAGGTACAAATGACAGTGTTTGCACTTTGCAGTAAGGCAAACTCTAACCAAATACAAAAAAAAAATATCTTCCTAAAAGTGACACTGCCCTGGAACAGGGCAGAGGCTGTCAGTTTCAGTCCCAGACATTTTCAAAATTCAGCTGGTCAAGGCCATGAGCAACCCGACCTGTCTTTGAAGTTAGCCTTGCTGTAAGCAGGTAACTGTCAGGTGGCCTGAGGGATGCCTTCCAGTCTGAATTAGTCTGTGCTTCTGTGACTCTTTTGTTGGGGCTTGAGAGTCTTTCATGGGTTTTCTTTCTGATGTGTATTCCTAAAGAGTAAAAGAGAAGAAGATCATCAGGAAAGTATACATAACTGTTAAATCACAAAAATAATTCCCTTACCCCCGTTAGAACAAACAAGGAAAGTAAATACATATGGAAATTGACCAAATTATATATTTTGTTCTTAGCTTACTGTTGTCAAGAGAGTAATGATTCCAGGTGAAGAACAACTTTCTAGAAAAGTAAGGATGTTTTGTGAGATACCTCCTGGCTTTTTAACAGTAGCCTAAATTCACTTGCAATGAGTGGAATTTCTTCCAGTGTGTCTGAATGCTTTTAAATATAAGGAAGTCTGAACCAATGCTGTGGATGGCTCGGTCAGGAGACCAGATCCAAATCTGACTTCTGGTGTGTGGAATGCAGTCTCATCTGACACATCTGTGTGCCGGCCTTCTGCTGGGATCTTTTCTTGCAATCCCAACATTGCATTGCATCATCAGTCAAAGCAGTTCTCATTTAACTACTAAGTTTAAGAAGTGTCTAAAACCTCCAAATCCACATAGAAGATGCTAACCTCTGAAGATTCTTCTGACATCTTCCTTTGATGCCAGAGCTCATTCATCTTAAGATCTTTCCAGAATGAAAGTAAATATGCTGGGAAGAATAAAATCAGCATGATGGACAAACACTTATTGATTAAAAACACTATTCCTTAATGAATCATCAGTTTGGTATGGACATTTACTAGCAAGCATAATTTTACTTATATAGTCAGGCCAATACCAGTCTATAGCAAAGACTTATGGAAAAACCATCTAGCTGCACAGCATTTCTATTACTGTTATGCAGCACACAGTAAATTTCACCACCTTCAAGTCCACTTTCAAATTTCCATTCTACAAGGATTTGTAGGAACATCTGTATGCATTCACCGCCCACACAAACATATGCATACACAGGCACAGTGTAAAATAGTCAAATAATGGTTGTAATTCATATGCTGTTTGTTGGATATTCACAGCCACAGGTTTTCCAGCTGAGATTACCAGCCTAGTTAACACAGTGGCAGCACACGGGTATTCCCTCAGCTGATATTTGCACCAGTGCTAGTGCAAAAGTGAGAAGTGATCTCTCTAGAAACAGCCTGAGCACCTGAAAGTAAAGCTAACTCTCTGTTCTCTTCTGAATGTGAAATGGGACCAAACTCTTTCATGTGTCTGGGTGAGTTTTGCCTGTGTTTGGGCTCATCTTCCAGACTTGGAGTAAATGGTGAACTGCACGTGGAACAGGCATATTCCCAAGGGTTTTGAATGTCCAGTGCCACCCTCAGCTAGCACTCGGCAAAGCACAGTAATGGATCCGGACAGTCTCTTAGGGCAGATCTGTGTGACATGCCAGGCTAGGTCTATTTTCTGCATTTCTGTGGAGCAGTGCCATAGACAGAATCCTTACAGGAGCTAGCTCACCTCAGTGCCTCTGTGGTGTCTGAACACCACCCTGCTTGCAAGGCCGATGTTTCCCAACTCCACACTTCCTCCTGTTGGCCAAAGCCAAATTCAGCTCCCATGTCTTCCCATGAAAATATGTACTTCCATAATGTTGTCATTCATTTCTGTCATGGAAAGAGCCACTCCCATGCACCTCCCTCGAGAGCCTTACATACACCCTAAGTCATGCTGCAATTCATCCTACTTAGCTGTGTGCCTGATGTTATGATGCTGTGTACTCCACCTTATATTAATACTCAGACTCTGAGTCCAGAAAAGCCCCTTTAGCAGCCTCATGGACTAATAATGATTCATCTCTCTAATAAAAGGTTAATTCCTTTTTTTTCTTGTTCATCTTATCTCTTGGCCTAGAAACAAGCTACAAACATTTTTTGCATCCAAAGCTGCCAAAACCCAGACGTCTTACACAAGAGCAGATGCTCAGAACTTTGTCCCTAGCTGGCTGGCAGTGCAGTGCTAGAGCAAAGCCCAGTTTCCTCCCCTCCTGGCTGCTGCTCAGCTTAGATTACACAGACCCTTGAAACCTGCAAGTTCCCACATGGCAGTGAGATCTGCTTTGGTTTCAATTGGGTCATCAAAATTTTAGTGACACCATTGCCGTGCCCCTAATCTGGGGATGCTCTGTAGGCCCTAAAAGAAAGCTCTGCTGCCCCTAAAGGAAAGCTGTTCAAGGTGGGGTACTTGTGTATGGGTACATCTGCCCGACAGGACAGTTTCATCAGTTTTAGGGCAGATGCTCCCTTCTGTAATTAAATTTATGCTACAAACAAGAACTCTCAGTTCACTTACAAGATCCTCACTGTCTCTGATGGTTGCCTCAATACTAAATGTACTGTAGCTTTAAAGTTCCCATTCTTTGCAATACTTTTTTTTTTCCTTGACCCCTGATTTACAGAAAATATCATGTTTTCCTTCTTCCTTCTCGCCCACATACCTTCACATTATTTCTTAGCATTTATCAATATCAAACCTTTATGAACTTGTGCTTAACTAGGTAACAGCATCATTACTTGTGTGAGCACAAGTCCCACCCTGTACATGTGCCTTGGTGTTTCAGCTGACAGCCTCCTGTGCATTGCATGTGGACAGTCTCCCCAGCCTTGCACTTTTTCAAACAAAGGATCAACTGATTCTCTCTTCTACACTACTCTACAGGATTTAATTAAAAAAGGTAAGACATGAGCTTACAAATTTGAGCATACAGATGTAGAAAGCAAAATTAAAGCCAAACATTCTGTGTTTCAAGAAGCAGAAGCAATTTCTTGTGTTCAGTGGCATTCATATTCTGGGCTTCTTTCCAGGTTGAACATCTACTATTAGACTACAGGAGGAGTTGTCTTTGCAAAAATATACTGCTTTTTGCTTATCAATGTATTTAACTGCAGGAACTCTGCTAATGTTCTGCATGGCTCTTCTTGTGCTGTAACAGGGCTATAAGCAAAGGGAGCTGTACAGGACAGTACACCCTGTATTCCTTGCATAAACCTGTGAGAAGTTGAGTTTACAGTGAGCTTTGGTATCTTGAAACAAGCAAAAGCATCAGATCTCATGCATCATCCCTCTAAACTCTCCCCTGCTTTCTTACATGATTTTGACTGATACCTCCTGTGGTTACTCTTTACAACAGTCTCTTCTCAAGCACTGAATCTGCACTCTACCACTCTACCAGACAGCAAGGCCCCTAATCAGGCAAAGTCCAGATAGATGGGTGCAAACCTACTATGCAAAACTCATCTCAGGATTGGAGTGGTAGTAAGAGATGGGTCATCTGAGTACTTTCACCCTAAGATATACTCCTTACGAGGTATTGTGCTGTTTAAAGTCAGAAAACCCTTATAGCATTAAATGAAGATGAAGCCATGTATAGAATTAAGCAGGGTTCAATAAAAATTACTTTTAGAGTAAAGGAGGAAGGAAAAGAGGAAATGGTGGTCATCAAGGTGTGAGATGGCAATAGAATAGTAAAGAACTTCAGCTGTATAAGTGAAGATACTTGTGAAAGGCTGCAAGAGATAGATTCAACCAGCCTAAGGAGAGAAACAATCACATTGAATATCATGTCCAGATTACAGATATATATGATAAAATGGTATAAGGAATTTAGACAAAAGATCCAATACTTTAGTTAAGATTGTGGTTCATATGACATCTAGGCATCACAAGCAGAAGTTCTGTTTGAATAAAACCCAAAACTAAATAAATCAGCAGGGATGCAATAATTTTTTCAGTCCTCTACTCTCAAGTGGTCACTTCCAGGGGGGTGACGCATGTCTTCAGAAACTGCAGAGTGCTGTGGCAGTGACTTGTATCCCTGAGTGTGTTTCACAACTAAATAAAAAGAAGCCAGGAGCGATGATTCTATAAATGTTGTTGTTTCTTTGAGTGGATCTGCCTTTTGCTTCCCACTCATTCATAAACAAATCAAAACGAAACAAAACAAAACAAATCAAAAGAAGAAAAAGGCCAACCAATGCTGAGGGACAATTGGTGTTGCTGCCTCAAGGATTCCTACAAATTGTGAATGTCTTCTCCTGAGTCTAAACCAATGACTCTTTGTCAATTTATTTGCAGTGCCAGTTGTGCCTGGTGCATTTGTGGTAGCTCACCATTCAGCCTGATAAAATAGAAATACAGCAATTGAATAGAGGCCACTTAGAGAGATTTGCTTTTATGTTTACTGATGGAGAGCCCTTGTTCAGCTGTAGCAGGATGCAGGTGTGTTCTCTCTTTGCAACATAAGTCCAGTGTTCTGGGCAAGCTCCTGGTTAAGATACAGATCCCCAAATGTAACTGCAGACCACTCACCCTTTCCCCCTGCTCTGTGAGATGAGAACTGGTACCTGCTGTATACCTGTATATCCTGTGACTGATTTAAGCCACAGAGAAGGTGCACATTATCACATTCTTTCTGAAGATATGTTGCCAGTTTTCCTCCTATCATAGGACTCATATTTGCTGGCTATTGAATTGCAGACTCATTTGAAAGCAAGGGACTTTGTTCTTGTTTAAAACTCTGTCTTTGAACACTGCTTGTACGTTTGAGGGAGTTAAAAAATCTGGTGTTCTTGTTCCTGATGCATTTTGGGCCCACCATCAAACACTGGCTGTCACTCCCATTCTTTTTGTGAAAGCCCCTGCAAACTTTGCTTCTGGCGATATCTCAGAATATGACTACATAGTTGTTTTAGTTGACTCCCACTACTCTTTCATCCCTTTCCGGAGAAATGCTTGTTTGCAGTTAAGAGTGTGATTTTGATTTTCACCACCTCATGTGTCAGTGTTCAAGCCTGAAGGGACCTTTTTAGAGTTGTAATAACAATTCTCAACACAATCAATGGCATTTTCATTACTGGTATGAAGGATCCATTTTCTTTTGCCCCAAAGGAACAGATGCCTTATTGCAGAAGATGTTAAAATAGAAGCAGACAATCAGCAGTTACTGAGTATAGCCACATCACAAGAAGGATCTGTCATGAGGCTGCCTTTAATAGGCAGCCAAAAGAATTTGGCTCACACCACACTGAATTCTCTTATCAACAAATTTGGCATCGAAAAAATTACAGTCTTCTAAATTTTCTGAGTTTGCCTGAACCTCACTAATCTGGTGACCTCTGCCCTGATAGCAGCCTTGCTATGAGTTGGAAAGCTGGAAAAGAGTTACTGCTCCAATTTGATATGGGAAAAGGAGTTTCTCAAGCAAATGCCTACCCAAGATGTCACATCAATGTAAGAACTGAAATTGCTGAACTACATTTTTAGGCACTTGACTTGTCTCACAGTGGATAGCTCTAGATTCAGCAACAGATGCTGGGGGATCTTGCTCCCACAGCATTGCACAGGAGCACATCCCAGCTGTGCTCTCACCTATGATTCTGGGTTTCTTCCCCATGAGCACAGGGACAACAGGAAGAAAAAGAGGAGCAAGCCTGGTGCATGCTCAAGCTTTACACTGTTGAAAGAGTTAGGCCTTGGACCTAACTAGGACATATCCCAGCCTCAGGAATACGAATGTGTTTTCCAGAAGCACAGAGGCATTGAGGCGCTGTGGGATGTTATGACTATGCTAAGCCAGTGCTGTTCCTTCTTCCCTCTGCTACTTTATTCTGCCCCAGAAAAGGGTGCACCAGCTGTGCCGATAGAGCTGCTTGTGTGGTCACTGTGTGAACTAGATTGAGAGACTCCATCTGAAAAATAATTTCCTTTTTGTTATTTTCTGACTGGGGTGGTTGCGCAAAGCTGTTTACAGCACAGCTGCACTACTGAGGGATATCCTGCCACTGGACAGGGTGTAAATGAGAGGAGGCATCTCTGGGGAGGAGTCTGTAAGGAGAGGAAGGATGTGATACTTTAAACCAGAATAGCTGTGAAACTCTTGTAAAGTAAACTACAGCTGAAGTCAGTTAGCTCATCTTCTTGGGCTTTCTTTGTGGTCACTAGGGAAAGATAAGCTCCTTCAGAGTGATGGAGAGCAGGAGTCCTTATCTCCCTTCATTGATTATGGAGGGACCCCAGACAGTGAAGTGCTTAATGTTACAAATACCCCCAAAACAAGCAGTGTAGCCAAACTTCCACCTCTCAAGCATTTTTCCTCTTGCTGTCTTCATATTAAGGAAATAACTTTCATTCTTGTGCCAAGAGTCTGCCAAAATTGCAGGACTATGCTCCTGAGTGTAAAGCTACTTTGAAATGTGATCAGCCAACAAACAGGAATCTGAATCCTCACTTCACCTACCAGTCTTGACAGTCCTCATCTCCAGGGGTTTTTTTTTAATTATTTTCAGACATTATACAGTGTTTAAGATAGGTGTCTATCTTCATCCCTGTCTAATAGAGACAACCTTTTAAAGTCTGCCTTTACTTCTTTTTTTCTTCCTCTGACTAAGCCTTTCTTAGCCTGTGAGCCACATTTCACCTTTGAGGTGGTTTACCCAGCTCCCACTCCACCCTCCAAAATGCTCCTTGATTAATTCAAATAGAGTCTGGGCTGAAAGGGGGGAAACTGCACTATCCATTTTCTAGTTGAGCTGGAACAAGGAAGCTGCAATTGCGTGTCCATCTATACCAGTTTCTGTGTTCTGCAGGGTCATGTGGTAATGCACATTTGATAGGGATAAATCATGAATTCAGGATACTATTTTGGGCAGATTGGTTGTAGGAGAGCAGATCTTACCTGCTAAGGTACTTCTTCAAAACATTTTGTACATCCTTGAGCCAACGAGGAGAGCAAGATTAGTTCAGTGCCTCGCATTCTGAGGCCACAGTGGTTTTGGGTCCATGACTGTGTACCCTGAAAGTGGAATTACCATAACAGAAAAGCCCAGCCTGAGAAGTGCCTGCCAGGAAAGCAAGCATCCTGTATTTTCTTTGTAAGGGTGGCATTTATACTTGCTCTGGCCCAGCCATATCAGAATTTGCAGTGTTTATTTATATAAGCTGAAAAAAGACCACCCAGCTATTGCGACCACACAGTTGTCAGCAGCCATCACCCAAGCAAAACAATATTGCATGTTAATTGACCATGGAACAGCATGCTGGGACTTTGTCTTTCCTTGTTTTGCTCATTCTCTCTGTGAAATACAAACCAATAAATTTACCATGCTGTAGGTTTGGGTTTTTTTTTTTTATTTTTTTCAGCTGACAGACCTGCAAGTCACTTCTCACACACTGCATCAAACATGGTTATAGCACAAATAAGATTGCAGATTTATCTTAGTTAAGTTATTCTATAGATGTAGATTATGCAATAGCTGTACTAAGATACCTGGTTAAAATGTACTACATAAACATATTTCATGCAAGATCAGGCTATGTCTTAACCATATCAAAAACTAATCAGATCCCACATGAAGATACAGTTTCCTGATATAAATGAGAATTAAAGCATGTATCTTTCAAAGGTTTTGCGGTTTTAAACTGAAGCTATGATGATGTTGTGTCTTATATCATTCCAGCCTCCAGTACTGGCAAATGTAGTTTTAGTTTATATCTGTCTTCTGTGGCATACATCCAGAGAAAACAAGACATAAGGCAATGTCAGAATGTCCTTATGCAGAATTGCAGTGTTTAACTAAATATCTGCAGCATCGCAGTATTCATTGAATTGATACACCTTTCTGTTTAGAACTTGCTATTCTCTTCCCACTCTCACACCCAGATACAATTAGTTAATTTTTCTTGCATTCTACTTCAGCCCATGTTAAATGAAACCCTCCAAACCCTCCGTATACAACTATGAGCAAAGTCATTACTCCTATAACAAGATTATTCTCAACCTGGTAATGGGAGTTTAGGCTATTTATTTATAGTCATTCAAAAATAAGTACTTAACAATATGTAAGAGATCCTTGATAAGTCTTTGCCTCTTTCTTACAAATTTGCACCTGCTGACAAGATGACCGTTAGCAATTTCCTTCCTCCTCTTCCTCTTGTAGCTGGAAGAAAGAGGAGCGCAGAGACCATCACAGAGCAGGGTAAGCACTCTAGTAACAGAGTGCTGCAACATCTTTGCCTGTACAAGGTAAAAATGGCCCTGCCCTGTCACAGTTTGGGGATCACCATCCCCACACCTCCTCAGATTGGTCCGTCTCTCATGCTGGCACATGTAGTGGATTCATGGCACAACCACTTTGAGGCCATGTCAGGAGCTAGACTACTGAATGGAGATGAGCTGCAAATAGGTGCATCCCTCCCTTCCCCCAAAGAGCTCTTTTTAGAGGCTCACTTCAGTGCTCCGGTTCCCAGCACAACCCCATGAGCGGTTGTGGAGGGGCTGGTACAAAGGAGAGTCTGGAGATGGAAGGGATCAGGGCAGGAGCTCCCCAGCCAGACAGGTTCATTGCTGAAATGCTTCTGCTGTGGCAGTGCAGCCTGGCAGATGTTGCCACCGAAACAACATCCAGTCCCATCCAAAGGTGGGGTCAGTGCTGAATTACTGACTAGCCATGCTGACTCAGGAGAGATAAGGAAAAGATGTGGGCTATACCTGTGATAGTGAGACTGTCTGTCAGGCAAAGGTCCTGAGGCAAAAACATGCCTTGTGTTAAGGGCTGTACCATGATATAGAGCTGCGTTATAGTAGTACCAGCAGCAGTGTCCCATTTTGCCAAACAGCTATAGGCAGGGACTAAGGTGGTCCTGTTTCAAATGTTTCAAAAGTCTGCAGGAGATGATGGAAAATACTGTGTTTGCCCTTAGTTGTCCCCATATGTCAGAGAGGTACATAATAGCTGTTTTCCCATTTCAGAATTGTCCCCATTTCTGTCACTTGGCTCTGGGAAGTCTTTGCTTCTACTGGCACTCCCCAGTTTGGCCAGATGGCTAGTGCCATGCCCTATTACTCCCAGTGACACTGGCACTGGAAAAGCCAAATGCTCCCAGCATCTAAGACCTATTAATTACCAAACATGGAGTATGGAAAGAACTTTCCCTTGGATCAACCTGCCAAGAACTAACTAACTAACTGACTAGCTGTCTATCTGTCTATCTGTCTGTCTGTCTATTTTGTCTTCTCCTGTAATGTAGGGCCACACTCCTAAATCTTCTCCATATTGTTTATCTAATATATCCTTTATAGGGCAATAATTCAGGGCACTAGTAACTCTCTGATACCCTGATGTCTTCCTATGGCACAGTTTGTGTCGTAGTCTCTCCTACAGAAGTTTGTTGTGGAGTATGGTACAAAGATCTGTGGTCCGTGGAGGGGTGTGGAACAGATGGCATGTGAGTTTTTTGGAGCGGCGTTGCTTGCAGCTACAGAAGTACTGAACCAAGGTTGTTATCCACAAATGACACCTTTTTCGCAAGTTAAGTGAAATAACAGAGTCCATCAACTTTTTCCCTTGCAGTTTTTCTCTTGCAGCCTTAGCCCTTCACAACATATAAGGGATACCTTGGTTCCTGAAACTTGATTGCTGTTTTATCTTTTGGAATGACAAAAAGCATTTCATGATTAGTATTTTTTCCTTCTCTTCAATCATCCTTTTTTTCAGGACCTCCATTAAAATCCCTTTGGAGATTCCACTGGCACTCCCATTACTCTCTGATAGACTCTCCCTTCCATGCCTCAGTCTCCTGACAGTGGTGCCCACATGACTGGCTCATGGGTTGATCAACTGACTACATTGCCCCACACCACTGCTTTTCCATACTCATGGTCTTCATATTGTGGATAGGAGTATAGTCGCTATCTGCCTCAACCAAAAATATCTCTGACAGTCTTCCCAGGTCCCTCTGAAACTGAATCTTTCAGTATTAGCCATGAAACTGAAGCACAGCTTGTTTCCGGTGCAGACATCCACACATCTGCTATCCCCATGGCCTCTCCTGGCTGCCAGACCTAAACCAGAAACTGTGCCGTCATGTCAGCACAGTCCTGCCCCCGAGCACACGAGCCTTGCTGAGAGGCAGAGGATCTGAGCTCGTGTGTGAGTACCAGGCTAAGGCTGTCACCTCTGTGCCAGAAGTGGCTCATGTCCAGGCAGCTTGGGGAGCAGGCAGCGCAGCCCTGGGACACCTACGCCTGCCTGCCTGGAGACACCCTCACCACTGCAAGGGGGCAAGGGCTGAATCCTCAAAGCACATTGCTGCTTCCAATGTCCAGCTATCCTGACAATGGGAGCAACTCCCAGCCCCAGGTCCCCAAGTCCAGTGCAACTAGAGCGTTGAGTAAAGAACTGGAAAACATTATTTCTGGGAATCACATCCTGAAGGGGAGAAATTCAAGTTTACATCTGATGATGTAAAAAAGGAATGTAGTCTAAGCAAGAGAAGGGATATAGCCTAGTAATGGATCTTCTCTTAAACCTAAAACATATAAGTTATGATATTTCTGTTTTAAAAAATCACTATAATTTAAGAGTCCTCTGCTAAGCATCTTCAAATATTTTAATCTCTACAGTGTAGTTAGGCAAAAAGTTTCTCTGTGGGTCTGGAACCACTGTAGAAGCTTTATTCATTACCTGTGCAACTTGGCAGCAGTAGAGAAGCCCATTGCAGCATCAGTGGTGAAATGCTTGCTTACTTACGTGGAAAATTATTAGCATAGTTTTCTTGTTACCTAACAGCAGTCTGAATTCCTGAAAGGGATAAAGGAAGATGATCATCTTCATTCTTTCCAGCTGCACCAAATAAACAGCATTCCTCTTCCATGTTTGTTATTGCTTACAGGCAAAGAGACCCATTTCCTTCTCCAGCTTTGATGCTTATGAAAAATTGGAAATTGTAGGGACACACCCTGCAGCTGCCTTCCACCAACAAAGAGTTAATTGCAATTGCTCCAACATTTGGCACTCAAGAGAAGGATGATAAAACCTTATCTACACTGAAGCAAAAAAATCTCACCAGGATAATAAGCATTGCATTGAGGAAAAGGCAGTTCAATGAGCAAGGGCTTCTTAGTAATAGGAAGCTTTGCAGCCTTTACTGTATTTGTATAGTCAAGGCAAGCGACCTTTCCCCACACTTTATCACAAATGTAAAGATATCAGCTGAAAGTGCTGCATAGTTAATTTTGTCTTGAGAAGCAATAAAGTTTATATTGATGTCTGACAGCTTTATTTAGGGCATAAGCATTTGTCTGGTAAAAAACAATATATTGCATAGCTGGTTAAAGTATTCATAACCTGTCTAGGGTAGACCAAAATGTCTAAACTTTAATCTAGAAAATTGTGAATCTGTACTGTTATAGCTCACTCTTTACACTTGTGCAGTGCATCTGTAATTACAATCTGTAAATTGACTTAAGGGTGCAGTGACATTAAGAACATGGAGACATTTGTGGAAAAAAGCCCTTAGGAGACTGAGCTGTTGGGATGAGTTAAACCTGAAGCTATGCAACTGAGTTGAATATCTGCTTTACATTCTGTAAATTGGAAATTTATGGAAGTAGCCATTGGAAACAAACACTGAACTGAAATGAAGAGCCTGTCTACTCAGGGTTTTGTGCCTTGTAATAATCTGAGATGGCTCTGAGTAACATCTGTCTTTGCTCACTCAGACGAGTGCAGATTCACCTCACAGCCTCATGTCATTTCAGCTGATCCTTTTTTTGAGCTCCTGATCTCTTTAAAATTATAATACCTCTATGGGTCCTGTGTCTTCAGAAGCAAAAGTACCATACAAACATCAATAACTTAACTCCTCATACTCCAGATCGCAAGAGAAAGATAATCAGAGTCTGTTTTGTAGGCTTTAGCTCCATAGGAACAGCTGGGTTAAGATGGGTGTTGAATCAAAGAGAAGAGGTGGGGAAAATACCCATCTCCTCCTGAGTTTTGTCTGCCATATTCATCTCTTCTCAAATTTTCCAGTGAATGGCTTACATTTTCCTTCCTCTCAGAAGAGCTGTTTCCTTCTGTTTGCAGTCATATAATATTAAACAAATGACTATGATTTAAAAGGTGACAGTAACAGCTTTCTATCACATGATGTAAATTGAACTCAGTTGGGTTACTTTGGCTACATATGCTTTTACAATGCAAAAGCAGACGTGAAGTAGTAGAGGAAAAATATGCTTTAGCCTTTCAGTTCAATATTTAAATTGATTTTTTCCATTAATATAATTGTACCAGGATAGTTATACTGACAGTCTTCCTAACGGAGATGTGCCTAATGCATATAAACTAATTAGCTGATTTAAATAAACTAGATGACCCAAAGGATTAATTTGCCTTTTTTTAATTTCTTCTCCTGATTTTTCTCATTCTATTTAATTGCATCTGTATGAGTAGAGGTGTGATTTCATCTTTCATTTCTTCTTTTGGGCTTGCATCCCTTCTCTTTTCCTTTCCATGAAAATTCTCACTAGCAGATTCAAGTAGTTTAATGGAAACAAAGTAAATTTGTAGCAAATATCAGATGAATAAAAAATTGACATAGACCTAGAAAATGCAACATTCCATTCCCAAAACAACTGCACTGAAAAAAAGGGACTGAAAAAACCCAAACATATCAAATAACCGGAAGGTTGCAGTGAAACCCATCTCAAAAGTAGCAGCCAGGCACCTGCAAAACACATTTTGGCTGGGGAATACAGAGCAATACCTGTGGTACATCAGGGCTGAACACAGAGCATGAGGGACTGCATTGACATCTCTTCTTCCCATCCCATGGTACAGAGTGACCTCCCCAGTGGCCTGTATCCTTGGAGGAAGAGGGGGAGGGAACAAAGTGGGGTAATAGAGATCTTGGGTCAAACCTAAACAATGTTGTTTTCATGCTCTGAATATTTGCCTTCTTATTCCTATCCCTCTAAGTAAATCACATCCTGAAGTACCCAGCAGATTTCTGTGGGTTTATTTTTATCATCTGGCAGACGGAAAGGGGCATGATTCCTCACCAGTATGTGCTGTGCCAGCAGATATCCTAGGGGGTGACTCAATTATTTCCCAAACAAAGTGCCTTTGTCAGTGCAGTTAATAGGTGGCTCATAATATGTGAATGTATGACTGTTCTACTGCTATAAATATGTCCTCACTAGGCATTAGTATGGGATATGGACACCTTATGCCCTAAGTAACACCTACAACAATGTGGTCTGAAAGCTATTGGCCAGATTCAGGAAGAAGCTGAAATTGATCTGAGATCCCACTGCTGCTGAAAGCAGAGGGCAGCCCCACCTCTGCCAGTTCTTTGGGTCACCATGATACTCACAAGGGAGAGCTCACATGGGACCTGCTCCTGCTCAAAATTACTTTCCATCAATAAAAAGCTTTTGTTTCTTCTTCTTCAGCTGACTGGCCTGGCTGTCCATGTGGATACAGCACATAGCGTGTTGTGGCAGCACATACGAAGGGACAGAACTGTATGAAGTGCAGCATTAAATCAAAATAAGATAACTGGGGAAGTAAAACATAAGTCAAAAAATAATGTTGATCAGTGAATGAATATGAGCAACTTCTTTTCTAGTCATGACAACTATCCATGCAGAAAGACAAAAATGTGTCAGGTATGTCAGTTACAGCAATTGAAAATTCTCTAATTAATTCAGAGTAAGAAAGGAGTGATAAGGGACATTAACCCTTGAATTAATGAACAGAATGTTTCAATTTTAGTTTGGTTGGAGCAGAAACAGAAATGCTTAAGCTGTTTTTTTTTTTTTTTTTTTAATGCAGCCCAAGATGTGGGCGGTAACAAAGCATCAGAAAGGTTGCAATTGATTTAGAGCATATGGAAAAACTCTTTGTCAAGGAAAGGGGGGAAAAAAGTTTTGTTTGCTGGAAGAAAAAGAAATGAGAAGACCAAAGCAATTCAATCTGTTGAGTGCGAAATGCATTAGGAGGATAGGAGTGTTGCACAGCTGAATGCTGTGCTGTCACTGCCAGACACTTCTCTGCTGGCTCCCAGTCCTGGAGCTCTGAAATAGGTCTGGCAGTTCCATCCCCATCTAGGTCAATGCCACAGCCCAGAGCTGTGGGGACAGGGGCATATTGACCCAGTCCAGCAGAGACAGAGAGGGCAGAAGGAGAGTTTGTAGGCATTTTGAAACAATTGGTAAAAAGCTTTTAAAGTATTTTGATGTAGAAATGCAGGCCATATATACCTTATTCAGATACGGATGGCATTCACATCTGGAAATCGCACATTTGTAGCAAAAAATCCAAAATTCCTCCTGTGTTCTCAGATTCCTGCATTCCCAACACTGCCTCCGGCACTGTGAAGCTCTTAGCAGTCCCCTTCCGCACATGTCATCGTCACTTCAGGAATCAAGTTAGCCATTGTAGGAAAAGAAGACCTGCTCTGTTTTAACTCCTACCATCTACCAGAGTGTGCCTAGTATAATCACAGGCTCTGTCTTGCTTCTAGTGAAAGAAGATAATTGACCTCTTTTCTCTGTTTTGGGAGAGAGGAAGAATCTGAAAGAGATCTGAAAGTGAAAGCTACTCTGTAAAGCTTTCTAAAACTGCCACATGGAATTTACACTGCAGTTGGGAAACCGCTGTGCTTTGTGAGATAAATTAAAATTTGGTTGCAAGTGAAGCCACAGAGATGAAACCACTGACTACAGAACCCAAAGCAAGCCTGCAAATTTTATTGCTCTCAGTGGACTGCTTTCAACTTCATCTCACTGGGAATGAATTGAGTCCAAACTCACCCTGTCACGTAGGCTTTGGGATCTGTGATCAAACATCTGCTATCAGTGGAAAGTGCCCTGATGGTCTTTCTTGGTTTAGATGTGCCTGCATTGCACCCACAAAATAGATACAATTAATTTATATATCGTTGAAGTTGCAACTGATAATCCAAATGCTGCTCACAGTGCCATGAGAGGTGGATCATAACTTGAAAATCAATGCATGGTCTAATGAAATAGCACAGGGGGAAATGGGAAGGAAGAGGGACATTTGTCAGCCACAGCTTGTGAAGGGATGCCACCATGAGATGTCAGGAAACCCACATTCATTCCCTTTTGACTCTTTCACGAAGGCTTTGTGCTCCAGCTAATGGATTGGATAGTTGTTACTGTGGATCTTTTGATGCTTGAAGCTCTCTTTGTCCACTTCATTCACAACAAACTTAATCTTTCTTTGGATTTAAATGGTTGGTGCTGGAGAGTGTTAGGTAACATGTTTCCATGCTTATAAATTAATAGATATTTATTGCAGAAGAGATTGTAACAATTCCCTTGTTCAACTTCCATAAAATCCAGCTGAAAAATTTCTTCTTAGCACAACCAGTTTATCTCCTATTTAAGCCTATGGAACTCCTTCTATAATGTAATGATACATTATAAATATGTATTCAGAAAAGAGAAGTTTCAATTTTTCCCAATGAAGATCCAACCTGGTAGTGAATTATTTCTGCAGGACAGTAGTTCCTTAGCTTAGCTGGGGAGCAAAGAGGAAGACAGGTACTATAATTCAAAACAGCCAAACAGACAATTTTTTTTTCACCTTCTTCCTTTCTTTTTTTTTTTTTTTTCCCCCCACTTTGACTGAACAAATCCAGCTTTGAAAAAATGTTTTGTATTGCCTGGCATCCAGATATGCCCCAGAATCTCTGATGAAAAGCTTACAGCAGTCAAGCAGGCTCTTACTGTCCTCCACTTACTATGGAGAAACTGCGGAAAATAGCTGTACTTTCTGTTTTGATACTAGCAGAAGGGTGCCTAAAATTAAATCCATAATTAGCCTTTATGATATTAAGATATATTTTAGACAGTAGACGTGGAATTAGAATTTAATCATTTGAAGCACTTCAGTTGCTGACCAACTCCATGCAGAGCTTTAAAATGTGATTCTTCTTTGAAAAATGATAAAGAGGAAAGAAATTTGAGTTCTGATAACCCTGTAGTGTGTTCAGAGTTGCCTTGAATGGTTCTAGTGTCTGTAGGGGTCTGTTGTCATTGTTGCTTCTTTATTGTATTGGAGAGGGAGTGTGCAAAGAAGCAAAGTCATATGGACATGCACACATTTCTGTTCTGACCATAAGCTTAATTTATTTAGTCCTCTTTTTCAGTGGATCCAGACTAATCTATTCCATGTCTCTGACTGAGATGCACCCTCAGTGGCAGGAAAGAGGAGAATGTGAATGTAGGACAGTGCCCTCAGGGGTTGACCCAAGGAGCTTGGCAGGGGGTTTATCCAAGGATGCTCAGCATTAATAACAGACCAGAGAACAAAGCCCTGGAGGTCTGGCTCCTGGTTTTTGGCTCTAGCCTCAAATTTATATATTTTCTGAGAATATATTTTTGTGACTTCCTTAGCAATTTCCAGATGATAATCTTAGTTTTGCTCCCCTGTTTCTTATATGCCCACAAAATCTATAAGACAAACACAGACTTGAACATTCTCTTAAGTGCTAAGGAAAAGCTGGAATGCCAGGAGCACAGCTCAGGAGGGGTATTACTGTCATAGAGCAGACTTAGCTTGGAAACGACAATGCTGGTGGGTGCCCTTCACTGATAGGTACTTCTCAATATTACCTGCATACCTGACAGACATAAATAAATAAGCACAGGCCATTTCTAAACTTACTTGGTATCTTAATTGTTCAAGAGGCTGACACCTGCTACAGTAAATAAGCAATGTGACCACAGGGAAAACACTGTGTCTGTTTGCTTTTATGTATTTATAGAGCACATTTATACCCTGGTGGCATGCAAATATCCTCTTGCATCACGTTGCCTACATCAAGTTCCTTTAGAACACACATTGCTCACAACAGCCTGAGCTCTGGTGGATCATTCAGCTGAGCAAACTGTCCTGCTCACAGTGACTCATAAGAAAGAGGCCTACAACAAGCAGCCACGTGATGGATACACAGCAGAACGTGAGGCTAGTTTTATTTTTCTGAGCAGTTGATTTCACTTATTTCTGTAGTTCACAGAGCTTCCAAAGCAGTCGCTGATATACTGCAGAGGAAACCCAAACTACCATTCCCATAATTTAGAAGCAGTTTCTTCTAAAGCAGAGCAAATGCTAAAATAGTGGACTATGATAAATTAGGTACCTTTAATCCCCTTTTGTATTTAATCCTCTTTTGCATCATGAAACACATCAAAAAATCATTTTTATATAAAACTGGTGCTTACTTTCATGAGACAAGTGATTGAATGCTTTTTCCCAGACAATAGTGCTGAGAAATGGTTTGCCGTAGGGGATTAGGTATTTTCATTAAAAAGATAATAGCAGACAAAGAATATCTCTAGCCTCAAACTGTGTTAATTCAAATTCCTGTGTACATCCAGTTCAAAGGGTGTTCTGAGTTCCTCCTTTAAATCCTTGCAATCACAAGGACAAACCTTTGATGATTTAACATCTCCCATCTCAGCTTTCTGCCTTATTTTAGGACTTCTAGAGTGGGAGACAGCTCCCACCCTAGGGAGGTTCCTAAATTCATTGACAGATGATATAGTCACTGAGAAAAATCATCATTAATGCAGAGTTAAAGCTGTCCTCTGGTATTTCATGCCCTTCTAGTCAGCTTCAGGTCTAGAACCCACATCTGAAAATATGGGGAAAAAAAGATTAAAGGACATATCTGTGAAACCTTGACGCTCACCCTTCCTTGTCAATAGCACTGGAATTATGTGCAAATCATCCAGCTACCTTGCCTGTGTAAGGCATGATTAGCCAGAAGGATGAGTCACAGCAGCTCAACAAAGCTGATTCATGTTAAAAGCTGACCTGGATGGACCATTCCCACCTGTGAATGGAGGAAAAAATTCCTTGCCAGGCCCCTCATTTGATCAAAAGACGGCTTCCCGTAGCTTCAAGAGCTCCTACATACCTCATTTAAGCACTGCATTGAGTCGGTTCCTTAAGTAAGGATGCCAGCAGCTCTCTGTGCATGGGCTTAATGGAGGGTGAGTGTAAGGTTGTACTGTGTCAAATACATGAAGGCAGAGAGACTACAAAAGAGGAGCAAAGGGCTTATCAAACGTGAGAGATCTGGTGTTCTAGGGGTGAGGTGCGTCAGGAATTTGGCTGCAGGGCAGGTGCAGCCACCCCCCTTCAGAGTTCAAAGCCACCCTTTGGTATGGGAGCGATTCCCGGAGCTGGGGTGCACAAGCCAGACAGGGTAAAGGTTGCCTGAACATGTACTTTTAATTCTTTCTTTCTAGTGTTCAGAAACTTGTGTTTTTCTGACTTGATTCTTTCTAAAAAAAGGCATGGGACTTCATCAGATAATCTTAGCTATGCTTCAAGAAAACTATTTGAAGCTTAATTTTCTATCCTTACGCCTTTTCTCTAAGGGAAGAGAGAAACACGATTGACAAGGGTTAGGCACCCTATAGGAAGCCACAGCTATCACAGTTTTGCCGGAGAGACGCTATGGCAACTGGTTAAATATAAAGCAGGCTATATGATCTCCAAGTGATTCTTCTGTTATTTATAGAAATGGGGGCTGAAATATTTGGGGTTGCTGATATGGATTCTCTTAAAGAAACAGTGACATGCACTAGATGGGATAACTATTGAATGACTTGAAAACTTGGAGCTGCACCCTGCAACAACAGCCCATGCAAGTGCATCCCTAGTTCAAATAGGATTGTGGCCTCCCAGGTCTGCTCTATGTGCCTGGGTTTCAGGGCTTCTGTCAGGGACAGGCAGAAAATATTAGGGTTTCCTTCCAGGTATGTATCAAGGAGCTCTGTACTCTCCACTAGTAGTTCAGATGAAGAATACAAGGGTGAACATTATAAAGTATTATTCCCATACACCTAATTCTAGTCTCTCTCTCTCTCCATGCACTTCGCTTTTGGCTGTGCTATTCTGGTCTTCCAGTTTCTTCCCATTTATATCCTAATTGCATGTTTCATCCCCTTCATTCCAGCTGTGCTTAAATCCTCCCTTTCCTTCAAGCCCTAAAATCATGGTCTTTTCCCATTTAATACAATCTCACCGAAGTGGCTGGAGAATTAGACCATGTGAAATAAGATAGCACAGCATGGCACATTGATTTTTAGTGTATTCCAGCCTCCTCAGCAGTAGGAATTTTCTCTTGGGCACCCAGTGTGCTTTTGCTGCTCTACTACTACCGTAGCATCACTGTGATTTCCAATAACAAGAATGATCACCTTATTTTTCCAGAACTTGAATGCTAAATGTTTCAATTTCATGGTGGCAGAAAGAGAGAATATTTTTAAGATTTATCTGGAGGAATAAAGTGAATACTAAAAAATGATGCTACAAAACAGCTTAACTGAAGTAGGGTCCTAGAAACAACAGGATAGAATTGATCTTATATAAATGATAGATAAAGAGTATCTGAGGGTCACTTAAGTTCAACTTCAAAATGAGGGGTGATGCAGGGCCTTATTAGACCAAACAGTTAATTTTTCAGAAAGGTGACCTTTACACAGGTGGATTTTGAAAAAGAATACTTGACTGTGCAGAAGTTTATTACAGTGGGTTAATTATCTTCTAGTACATTTGAAGAATATGATATGCATGTGAATTTAAGACACCCCTATAAAATGGATGACTGCTACTAAAGAAGAGTTCAGTGACCTCCTCTACATGAGCAGTAAGGGTGAGCCAGTGGCCTCTCTGCCATGAACAAAGTCTCTTTCTCACCCTTTGGTTTTGTTTTCCACCATGAAACACCTCCCCTTCTCTCTGCTTACAATATTGGTGTTTCTCCTACCACACCTTTCCCAGAAGCTTGTTTCTGTAACATAAGTTACCAAATACAAGCTCGTAAAGTGGTAGAAAAGTACTTGGATATTCTCTTTCTCATAACCATCCAGCTGAAAAGTGTCACCATTTTTTTACTCTTCCCCTCTCTCCATATACTTTGTTTCTTTCACTATTTGTCTGACATTGGACCTCTTAGCCATATCCCTTCCAGACACACAGCTGCACCTGATTTCTTCTGAGGACATAAACACATCTGCTGAATGATGGGTGTTATTTATAACAGTGAACAAACAACAGCATTGCTCTCATGCCTTGGTTTAAGACACTTGGAAACTGTGCCTGATAAGGGTGCAAAAGAAAACAAGCACTCATACAGATCCTAATGTTCTGCTGAGCTTTTGACAGTCACCTGTGAAATGTCTGTTCCTGGCAAAGACTGGAGCTTTCTGCTCTACAGACACCTCAGGTGGAGGCAACCTGAGGGTGTTGTGGGTCAGAACTGTAGATTACATGGGAATAAATGTGAGATCACTGGGACTCAAATACTAGCAGATAATCACGATGGTCAGAAAGGAAAAGCTCAGGCAGGCACAACTGAAGAGTGAGGATTCTTATTCGCAGAAAAGCTCAAAGAATTTACTTCTGATTTTCTAAGTGTGTTCACAGAAGCAAACCAACAACTGCAACATGACACCTGGACAAATGAAAACGCCTCACCCAAGGTGGAGGTTGTTCACAGTAATTTCTCCCTATGCATGTGAGTAGTTCTTGTAACTTGACTTAACAACTTCACTATCACTTCTGTGTTAGACCTTTGTTCCCGTCCTATCTCCACACTTCAATTTAAGCTCACAGCACCGTGTAGCACACACCAACACTCTTCTTCCTTTTGCAGAGGAGGAAATAAGGCATTGGGACATCATTTGCACATAGCTTTAATGTGCAAGTGATAATAACATGAATTAGGGTTTTCTGAATCTGTGAACACTAGTCCAGCTGTTTCTTCCACAGTGACTTCTGCTTCCTCTGTTGGTTAAGTGCTGTATCTTCCCTGGGTTTTAAAGTCCTTCCTAGATGGCCTATATCAAAGGATTGGGAGCATCTGAAATACGGCGTCTGGTTTCTGAGCCTCTCTAAAAAGGCTCAGAGGACCGTGATATTCAGTTCCTAGATTGTGTGTGCCCACCTCCAGGAAGGTCCCTATGCTAAGTGAGGTGCCCCACACAACAAGCAGGCAGGGGCAGATGTTTAAAGCTGAGGTCGACAAAAGGCATCCCAATACTCAGGACACTGAGCCCAGCAACAGGACATGCTGAGGAAAGGTTTGTGTTTGAAGTTCTCCCTCTTGCCTCCACTTAGTAGTTTAACTCTGTTCTAGAGTTAGGTGCTTTGGTGAGGCAGAAACCGAAACCAGCTCATGGGCATTGACATCTCACTCATACTCTTGATCGCAGGCAAATGAGGTGGAAGAACAGCCCATTCCAGTGGCCCTCCTCAGCCTCAGGGGCGTTGTACCCAGGGCTCCCTCTCGGGAGCACAGCCAGGCGCCAGATATTGGCCATTCCTGGTGGACACCTCCTACCCTTCTGTGGAGGCTAAGGGGTCAGGACTACACAACTCAAGTGACAAGGATCAACAGGACAAGAGAGATAACAGAGCGTCACCAGAGTGTCTGGGGACTCAGGAAGGAGGGGAGGACCTGCATCTCCGATGCCATGGTTGGGTAGATACTTTGTGTTGCAGATCTATTCTATGGATATAAGTGTAAAGCTCATCTTCTCAGTTCAAGCTATGTGTCCCTAGGCAGTTTAGATGAGATTTGAGTTATTTGCCTCAAGTAGTTGGGAAATTGTCTTAAATTGCTCTTCATGTGGTTAAATGCTGTTATGGATTGCACTGTCAGTTGCTGTAATTAAGAAACTCATTTAGTGAGAGTCAGAAGATCTGTTTTCTATTCTTTGTTCTGTCACAGATTTTCAGCATGACACTGACAATCAAATCACTTCCGGTCAAGTAACAGTGAATTCAGTGTTCAAGGCATTGGCTAGTACAAAAAATTTGAATGTATCTGCACCTCATTTGTGGGGTCCAGTATTTATCCATTTCTTACACACATCAATCACACAAGTTTACTTATTTTCTTACATTTTGTGAAGATGCTGACCAAACACACTAGTTTATCCTGGAGTTAAATTGAGATTATAACATTTTTGTACATTATAGGTAGTGAAATAATGTTTGCAAAGCATCTGAGACTCTCATGTGCATCAAATTCTGTATAGATGAATATATTTAATGCACATACCTTAGTTAATAATTTTTAATCTTCTGAAGTTTCACAAATATGTCAGTCTTGGATACGGACGGTACCTGAGGCAAGAAGTTTACAATACAATGTCAATCTGTGTTTCTGAATCTGTTCCAGGAAGATCTGGGGCAACCATGACTTCAGACAAATTTTTTGATTATGGAAATGTCTTGATCTCATCTCTGTGATGAGACAAAGAATCATTGACAGTGACACCACTTAAGACATAGTAATGTATCAACAATATAATTAATAATAAATGTACTATTTATATTGTGGTAATGTTTACAAACCGCAGTCATCAAGACCCAAGTCTGCTGTACAAATACACACAAACATGATTTCTACCCCAAAGAGCTTGAAATCTGAATCAGGGAAAAAAGCCATTTTCAGGCTCTGGAAAAGGGAAAAATATCAAATCAGTGACAATAAAGGACTGTGCAAAGCAATTCATCCACTCTGCAACAGGGGTCTCATGGTTTCTCTGCAAGGGAAGGCTACTCTAACTTGAAGAGATTTTTGAACAATATAAGAGGTTATGTAGTATTCCTATTTCAGAATATTAGTGGCTAATTTAAGTGTAGATAAAGATTTGCCTAAGTGCTTGTCTACATGGTGTATATTTTTCTCATTATCATAATGTAATTAGCTAATGAAAATATTGGTGCCATTTCCTCATGTAGGCGTCCAGAGGGAATACAGAGGTTGGCAATTATGCAGTTGGTGCAGGGAAGTTATATCAGCACTCTGTTATTCTCTGGAGACTTCCTAACACAGATACCTACATTTTAGGAGTTCCATATTTCCATGTCTTTCCAGATGTGCCCTCTCTGTCTGCTCAGCGATTCTGTCCAGGTGCCCAGTAACCCAATTACTAGAGTAATACAGCCCTGCCTGGACTGTCTGACAAGAAAGCCCAAAGAAACTTCCAGCAATTTTGTGCAAAGTTCCAGAGTTTGTGCAGTTTGTCCCGTGAGCCTCACTGTATTGGATGTTCACACACGTCATGGCACAAATATACTTGTTAGGGAACTTATATAAAGAAGAAAGGGAGGCCTCCCTAAACTAGAAAACTAGAATATATACTGTCCATGCAACTTTACTTTTAGTAGAAAAATGTCTCTTCAATTTACAGTGTTGAATTATTCAAGGCACACAAAGTTAACTGGAGAGAAAAAATTATACGTGAAGTATCTGAATGGTGATTATGTTCTTCTTCATGGGGAAGGAGGGGGATTAAGTAAATCCCCATCATGGTTTTCTTCTTATTGGACAAGTCAATCAAGAGCAAAGAGAATAATTGGAGTTGTAGTCTTGAATTACAGCACTGATTTTTTTCTGGTGCTCATCTGCCAAAGATGCAATGGCAGTGTCCACATCAGTTGAATCATAGTGACATAAATTCACTTCTCAAATTAAAATGAGTTTTTCAGGCCATAATTATGCTGTCACATAAAACCCATTACAATTTAGTGGACAAATCTAGGGAAATCTCATAGTGCATGTGATTCACTCGGATCTTTTCAAACCAACACAAATTGATGTGGCCTCAGCTCACCCTCAAATGAATATTGCAAATTCAGATGGCTCAAGAGGATGGGAAGACCAGAGTACTGGAAGCTGTTGAGACGGGATATCACATCAGAGCCCAGAGCCAGGGGCAGCTCCAGCACAGCAGTAACTGCCCCAAAGCTGGCATGCCACTAAATGCTTTGGATTCCATGTAGGTAAACAGCATGTACCCAGGACATACCCATCTGAGTGCAGCAGGGCTGCTGACAAATGAAAAACATATGCTGGGAACTGAACAGAAGTGATTAAATTTTGCCTCTGGTGTCTGCATTTAAGACCACTGTTTTTAGTGCTGTTACCCTGGTTTGGTGTCTGTGTCAGGGCAGGGAGCCCTGAGAGCTGTTGTTGCTTGGGGCTGTTGCTGGAGGGCATTCAGCCAAGACAGGCACTTGGTGCTGCTGAACATCTGGACACACACAGACATAGAGGGAATTTTTCCTCCTTAGACTGTGTTTTCCTCAGAACTTAGTCTGAGTTCCTAGTAACCTCTTCACTGATAAGTGAAATTAAAATAATGCTGCAGAACCAGAAGCCCAAACAGTCATTCTGAGGAGACAAACATGTTTATAGGTATCTGTCTGAGAACATCTTTGCTCACTTTTACCATATACTTTGGCTAGAAGAAATCCAGTGTTTATGAAGTGCAAAGTGCTGAGAAATGTAAAAATAGGGAGTGGAAAATCTGGAGGTATTGTTCACAGTTCCAGATTTGTGTAAATATTGTTTACAGCTGTAGCTTCTGATTGCATGTTAGAAATGGCAGGGTCCTGACCAGTAGTCTCTACTGCTTAAGTTCATTAAAAGCCCTGCAACCTTGCCTTACAAGATAGAAACAATATATTGTGTCACCACCGCCCACTGCTAGGGACCTGTAGCCAGCACACTGAATTAATGCTTCAATCGCCTTCCACAAAAAGAACTCAAACATCAAGCTTCAAGCCCTCTCTATGAGGTAACAAAATACCTTTGCCATGTACTTAGCCCAGATCGTGATTAACTAACACAGTTAACTAACTGCTTGCCCCTTTGGACATTAAGAATGGTGAGGCTGGAGTAGCATTAACGAACTATACACCGTCATTGCCCAGCTGCACTGAGTATCCTATCCTGGAGTTCATCTTCCAAAATGCACTTACACTTTTCTGGGCTTTTAAGCCCATTTCAGACTGATAGCACAGAAGGAATACAGCTGCACTTGTAATAGAGTTAAAATCAGGCACTAATATTGTCTTTGTCAGTGTCTGGAAATTTTTCCATGTTATGACTATGAACTTCAATGTATTATTAGGGGAGATGCTTCATGATTTAAAATCAAAAGCACCTGACAGTATCCATTAATAAGAATGAGCCAGATAGTGACTATTTAGGAAAGATTTTCCTCAGAGATAAACAGTGATACCTGAAGGAAAGAACAGAGATAAGGAAAGATGGAAAATCATAAAGTATTCCATAAAGTGAAGCATCAGAATAAAAAAGTGTTCTTATTTTTCCCCATTGCTTTCCTCTGCCCAGGAGCTGTCTTTATCATGTGTAGTGCTCTGAAAACAAAAAAGAGATGCCTCTGTGCCTGTTAAACAAGCTAAGGCTGACCTGCCTTCCTGAGTTCACTGTTCTGAAGATGGGCTATTTTTGCTGCCTGAGGTCTGCTACATACACAGGTGCTGTCTGTAGAAAGGCATTTCTGAGGGAGAATTGCCTTTCAGAAAGCTCCCCAGGGCAAAGGGTAGTTGAGGCATCCTTGGCTTGGAGTAAACTAAAGACCTGAATTGGACTTGCTTTTGCCCCAGGTTTTGTCTCGCCTTAAGATTGCTTGAGAGCTTGTGGCAGTGTAAATAGGAGGAAAACAAAGATCAGTGGCAAATTAGGAAATTAAAAGCCTGAAGGACCGGTTTTGAGACACATAATCTAAGTCCCAGTTAGAAATTCTTCATGCAGTGTAATGCAGTAGCCAGCCTGAGTCTGGTTCCATGGAAAAACTGTATGGTCACTGCTGGTTATTGCCTCCCTTGGGAGAGCTGTGCTGGGAGGCTTTCACCTTGCCTTGTCCCTGGGGGTGGATGGGGCTGGCTGTGGCAAAGGTTAAATGACTGCTCTTATGAGCTAGAGAGGAGAGGAATGGGGAAACAAGGGTCCATTAACTGTGGAAAAGAACTGAGAACAAAACTGAGGTCAGTGGGGAATGTCTGTGGCCTGAGCAATGGTTATAATTTGAAAATCTCAGATCCATTCTGCAGAATGAACTGAGGGGTCCAGGTGGGCTGAAAGAGAAATCTGACTTGGAAATAGACTAAAGAATAGAGTGCCTGTGGTGGTCACTTGCTTGTGATGGTCACTTGCACAAATATATGGTGCAATACTGTTGTTATTAATGAAAACATGAAGAGTAAGGCAGAAAGAGTCATAACCAGAGAAAATGTTAGGATCAGAGTGAGTTCCAAAAAAAATAGGACAAAGAATCAGTGGCCATATACAATTTCATTCTTACTCAGTACAACTAATAAACACTAGTACAGATACAGATCAAGTATTCATGGATGAAAGTCAAACACCTAACTGCAGACAACTTGCTTTCTTGGTCCTAGAAGCTTTGAATTTGTGAATTTGGCCTGTTTGCCCGAACAGCTCTCAGGCTGGACTGTGTGTGTGTACACATGTATGGCACAGCACAGCACCCACCAACCCCAACACCTGAATCTCCCAACAGAGTTATGTTAGGAATGATAATCAATCAGGGTATCTACTGACAATTTTTCCATCAGGGATAACATCAGAAAAACAGATGGATTTTTACAAGAAATAAAGTGTAATATTGATGTCAAAAAGCCCATTCAGACAGGAAAGTAAAAAAATTGTTAATATAAAAAATCAGATTCTGCAGAATAAGGCCTTCAAGCAGGAGTGAATTGCGTTCTTAGTGTATTTTAATACTGGTAGGGCGTTTTTTCTCCCCCAGATCTCAGTAAAGAGCTATTGCTGACAGGGGTGGACTCATTCTGTAGGTAGTGTCCACATGGTTTGAAGTTAAGGCAGAACAGATTAATAGCTAAGGCAAATAGGAAGGAAACACAGTTAATTAAAAAAAAAATAAAAAAGCAAGCAGCTAAATAGTGACATTCAGACAGTTCTGTTAGTATTGTCATGGGTTTTCCCATGACAACTTCTGCAATGATGCTTTTGAGAGCAAAAGAAAGCTCCCTATGTTTTCTATTGGTCAGACAATGAAAGATGGTCTATAATTCACAGTATCTTGGTTTTAAGCTAGAAAGTTTTAAATCCTTGCTGGCTTTTTTTTTTTTTTTTTTTTTTTTTTTTTTTTTTTTTTTTTTTTTATAAAGCCAGTACTAGTTTTGAGAACTCTTCTCCAACTGTGATTTTAAGAAACAACAGGAGCTGAAAAGCAACAGCTTTCTGCCCAAAGGAGCATTATAGGCTGGATCTGAAGTCATATTCAAGTCAGTGGATTCACATAGGTAATATCTCCCAATGTGCAAGGAGGAACAAGACTAGGCAGACTCCAACATTAACACTCTCCAATATGCTGTGAAAGAAAGGGACAGTGCTCAGGACCATGGAATTACTGGAGGGGCAGGCAGGGGGATGTGTTCAAGGTTATGCCCACTTTTGTTTATTTCCACTGAAATATTGGTTTGCATGTGTTCCTTGCACGAAGGAATATATTGAGATCACAGTAACCAATGAGGTTTTTGGTGCATGTAGGATTTGAGTATTACACAAGATCAGTTATGGTTTCCTACCTCTTTTCAAACATAAGTGATTTGTCTGGCTGGCATACACACGATATGGGAATATTAGGTGGTGTAACTGGAAATGAGATAGTGTCACTGGACAGGGTAAAAAAGTGAGTGCTACAGGATGCTCTGTTGATATTCAGCCTACGACTATGAAAGAATTTGGGTTACTATGTGCAAAACCACATATTGTCAGGTCTAATCCATGCATGTATTTTCTGGAAACTTTGCCAAATGTTTAGTAATAAAGCCAGCCTTCCTTATAATGATATGTCAAAAAAACATACAGACACCAGTGTAGCAAAAGCAGCTTCTTTTTCTTTTCACAATATCTTTTTCTTTTCTGTGATACTTTCACACTCAACTTAGCCACTTAGAAGTGCCTATTAAAAAAAGGGTTTTTTTTTTTTTTGCTTGGGTTTTTGTTTTGTTTTTGTTTTTGTTTTAATGCATGGATACAACTAGGGTTCTTAATCCTTATTTAGCTATTAAGCTTTCGGAACTAGTGAAATCTCATGCCTGAAGATGTCCTGGATATTTATCACACTTGGTGTCTAGCTGTGAGCCCATGAGTTTAGGCAGCCATTTTAAAAAGCAGGTGAAGCTTTTCTTTATATTTGTGTCCAGTTTGAATGTCTGTTGCACAGCAAGCAGGTGAAAGGGCAATGATAGTGAAATGAAGGCATTGCCTCAGGTATCAGAATATCTGGATATCTGGATTCTGTGCTTGGCTCTGCCAAGCCTTCTTTAAATAAGTTGCATCATTTTTGAGCTTCATTCTTTCCTATCTACAGAACAAGGAAAACAAATCCCAATTTACATTGGCATTGCAAGCATTAATTCATCGCTGTCTGTAAAGGAGATCAATCCTCTGATAAAAGGTGCTAGAGGAATGCAAAGTATTTCTATAATGCAAATATGAAAATGAGGATACTGTCAAGGTTTGCCTTGGCTAAATCAAAGTTTCCAATACCAACTTCAGTCCTTCTGAGAGCTGAAACTCTCTGGTGTTTGGATATGTGGCAGGATATGTGAATTCTGATGAAGGCAGGAATAATATTTAGCACTAGAGCAGATTTTCTTTAAAGGTAACATTGCTGTTTCTTGGTAACACAGAGCACATTACTGTCCAGCTTGTCATGGTTGTGTGATTTGTTGCAAAGAATGTGCCTGTCTCTGCTCTATATTCCTGCTGGCTTTTGTCAGTGGAGGGAACATCAAGGTACTCAATAACCTGTAAGTGATCCATAACAGCTCAGTTGCCCCTTTTATTTCTTATTATCAAGTCCCATAAGGTTCTAGTGACAGCCATTAAGCCTTTATGAGATGCTATGGAAGCAACATAAAAGAAACATTTAGGAAGAGACTGAGTGAAGCAAATGAGTAGATTTCTATTCAATATTCACCTCAAATGAGGGTCAATGTAGGACACACAAGTGCACAAGCCAAACCTAAGTAATAATAAAGGGAGTGTTTTACAAAAATAGAACATCCAAATTCTGGGCAGTGGCTGGAGTCAGCTATACCTCAGACATACGTGATTCTTGGTGTACTAAATAACTTACTAAACGTACCCTGTATGAATTGGTAAATATTAGCAAATGCTGTTCTGAATTGCAAGAATGCAAATTTAGAGGCAAAATATTTCAAATGGTCTAGTCCCATGGGTAAAACAACTAGTAATGAGAATATGAAGAACAGTAGCTCCTTATTTAGTGGAGTGCTGTTAGAAGGGGCAGGGTAAGGATTTGAGCATGCTCTTGGCCAGCCCTTTGAGGCCTTCTAATGTCTACCTCACGACTTAGTCCTTCATCATCACACACCGTGTTTCCAATGTGTACCTCCCTTTGGCATCAGCAATATTTTGTAATGATTCCAGACCTCAGGTAATGGAGACTATTTAAGCACCACAAACAGAATCAATTCTTAACTTGGTTACAACTTTTTCCACCAAAACACATTTTCCAGAAAATAACACTTTTTCACTGGCAACTCTATAACTATTTTTTAAAATTATTTTTCCTCTGGAGACACACTGGTACTTTGAAAGCTTTTGGCAGAAGTCTGTCAAATTGGCTGCCTGGCTAAAGGTGTGACTGCCTGATGGACTCACAATCTGGCTAAGCTTCTTGGGGAATCAGCCAGCTTCCTTGGCTTCCCTACTTAGAGCTGAGCAGGTATTTTGGCTGGCCAGTGGACTGGGCTGTTCCCATTTACTGGAAACTTGGCCACTGGTGTTTTGTCCTAAGTACAATGTTAACAACCTGGAGTTTTACACAGAGCAGAAGCTGTTTTGGTTGAGTTTTTCCTTCCTGCCACCACTATGGAATATGCAGCACTAAGTGGTGCCCTGTTATAAGGTGTTGTGTCCAAGTAGACAGGTTTTGATATCACTTTTGATCAGAGTTTGTGTTTCAACCTGTGTCTAAGGTAGGTGGCAGAAGACTGCAGTGATTTCTGGTGTGGTCTAAAATATTACTTGTTTTTATTAGTTGATTCATTTTTTCCAAGAGTAGAAAACAAGATAAAAACCGTTGTGTGCCCTCCTTTTTTCTATTCATCTTGTGATCTATCAATATATTTCAAAAAGTCTCTTGTCTTAGATCCTTGACATTAAGAAGTGATAGATTTTTTTCCTCATTCCTGCTACATGTGGATGCATGTGATGGTCTTGTCTGGTTTTGTTTATGTAATGAAACATCAGTGCCCCAAAGGCACTGGTCACTCATCTGCTTATGCCAGCATTCTTGGCACTGTCTTGGCTTTTTCCAGGCAGCCTTTTTGTGCATCAGCATCAACACATGAGACAGCATGCCTTCTTTTATCTTTTTCAAGGGGCCTCTTGAAAGTTTTCTTTATTTGTCTTCTCTACACATTTTTTTGGAATTTGAATGTAGCTAACCGATACCAATCTGACAAAGAATACAGACATCATGTTTTTAGAGGCTAGGATCACTCTGTTTCCGGTGAATTTGTATGATTTTTTTTTCAGGAGGTATAACTTTGTATATCTGAAGTGTAAAAATTTTTGATGGCAGTCAGTTTAGTACAAATTCCACATTCAATTTATTTTGTCCAGCCCAGCCCAGGAATGTCTTTTATATCTCATTAATGTAACTCTCATATATTCATGTAGACTATTGCATAGTGCGCACATTCAGTGCAATTACAATTAAACCTTTGGACCACAATCCATCTTCTCAGATCCTCTGAGTCTTCCCATGTCACACAAAGTATATAAAACAGGCAATCCTTTCTCAAGAGTTTGCAAAGAAATTACCTGAGCTAGACAAACTTTGAGCAAAGTATGTTTGGATTATTTATCCCAGTGTTATTCATAAATCCAGTTTGATTTCAGTAGATACTTTTGTCTAGATCCTGGTCTTTCTCCTCTTTTACCACATAGATAAAGGAGGATGTGACAGATACTGGATTTATCTGATAGTTGGGTGCCTTCCTGGGCTGTGAGAAAGCCTGGGTTAGCACCTTAACTCCACATTACAGTATTACAAAAGAAAGACCACAAGAAAGTGTCCAGGAATGAGCCTCCACCTGTTGTGTGAGAAACTCCCTGGAAGGCTGGGGCTACAAATGTTTGTCCAAAGTGAAAGTGCTTCAGCAGATAACTGGAGAGTGGCTCTTTGACCACACTTGATGATTATGTCAGTTTTCTGAAAAGGTGAGCAATGGAGACAGGATGGAGTTGAATCTAGATAGTTCATGTCCTTTGCAAGTGCCAGAGCTCTTGGGGTACTGAATAGAGGGGAACTCTCTCCCCAGGAGCAGTTCTGAGAACTACTGCAGCTATATGCGTTTATATTTAGTTTCTGTGAAAATTCTTCAGATGAAATATCTTGTATTAGCCAGAACATGACATATCAAATTAAATAAATTTCTAATAATTTGTTTGGAAAGAAGATTCAAATTCTGAATTTCCCCTCCAGTTTTTTTTTTTGCTTCCAAGACACAAAATCAATTATTTAACAGCCATCTGGTAGATGCATCTGATGAAATTGCTCAGAACAAATTTTACTGAAAATTTTCTGTGTTTATGTAAACATAATTTTCTGTGTTTATGATAACTTCATTGCTAAGCAAATATTTTAACCATTTACCTTCCCTTTGGATCCCCCATTTCTGTAAGGTTTTCAAGGACAACCAAAATATCCAAACACAGCTTGTTCTTTTCTGTGAAGATTTCCATGCTCAATATGTGGTACCCTCACAAGACCTGTGAGGAGAACAATCCGTGTTTTTATGGACGTTTTCTAAAAATGTATGTATTTTTTCATTGTGTTGCACACACCACTGAGGAGCCAGATGTGTACTATCCCTTTCTTTTGCAAATACAGAAAATGAGACTCAGGTCGGTAAATTGCCAGCTTGACTCTACCCAGGCAAAGCACCCAGGGGGGTTTCAGGTCAGAGGTTCTCTTATCTTTGGTGAATTGAAAGAGTTACCAGATAAGGTACAGTGACTGATCATGGTCATGGTCACGGTCACAGCACTGCAAGCTAAGGAGAGAAGTCTGGATCTTCTCTAGAAAGTGTCTAAAGCTGTCCACACTCAAATAGTTGTACTTTTTCAGCTGAATGGGCAGCAGCTGCTATTTGTCAGGTGGTAGTTGGAAGCTGAGCAGTGAAACTATGGTACAAATGCACATCCCCTAATGTTTGATCTCAGATTCTATACTGTACCAGCAGCAGGAATTAATATGGTTCTGTTACCAGGAGCACTGGCTGGGAACTGATGCAACAGCTTTATCAATCCAACAATTGCAAGAGAAGTGGGTAATTCAAGCTTCTATCGGAATGATATCTGCTTCCTCAAACCTGCGGTGCTCCACCCACATTGTAAAGATGACCATCTGTCCAATGTCATTGTTTGAAAGACTGACCTCAGGAGTTGTTTCAGATAGTTACACAGATTAGCTGAGCAGATGGTTTTAAGTAAACATCCACCCAAGTGGTTAACATGTGTTTATCACCCCAGCAGAGCTGACAGTCATGTGCCTGCATCTTTACCCATTCACAGTGATCAGAGCTTGGTTCCTCTGAGTGGTGCAACTCCTGCAGTGCCCAAAAGAGGTAAACTCTGATTTAACAAAACATTTAAACCTGTGTTTAAATATCACCACAGCAATTAGACTTGAACTTTGAATTAAGAACCTTGTTCAATTAGAAGAATACAGGAATTTCCATGAGAAATTGGACTGAACATCCAGCTAGTCCAAACCCACTTGAGACTGTGGCCAGACAGATGGAAATCCACCAAATTCCATCAAAAATGATAATCTCCATTCTTGATTCCCAGTGGTAGACAGAGGGGTCATGGAGAGAGATGTAATTTCTCAGCCCCTTTTTGTCACCTCATGTCATCTTGTTGCTGTAAGCTTTGATCCTGAAAACTGTTTGTAGTTAAACATGTAATGGGTGTTTGAGTAAAGTGTAAGTTAGTGATGGATCTAACCTGAAGGGTGCTGGGACCCTGGGAAATGAGTGAGGTTTGACTTCTCTGATACAGTTACTAGAATTGCAGATAGATCAGCTCAACAAGCATGTACAATTTCAGTTCATTTTGTATTGGTCTCAAAACAAATACGTGTCTTGAAAGGCATATGCTGAAATTCTAGGTAGGGTTCCAGGTACCTTGAGCTGATTTAAATTTGGGCAGTCTTAACCTTAGATTCTCCTTTTTCTCCTTTCCAGCCTCAGATTCCTTCCTTGTTCCTTGTGCTAAATCTAATATTTGTGTTTCAATGTCTGCAATATGATCTGGTTTGTGAGATCATAGAATGGTTTGGGTTGGGACCTTTAAAGGGCATCTAGTCCAAACCCCCTGCAATGGGCAGGGACATCTTCAGTGAGAGCAGGTTGCTCAGAGCTCCAGCTCTTGAATGTTTCCAGGAATGGGGCATCTACCACATCTCCAGGCAACCTGTTCCAATGTTTCACCACCATCATTGTAAATAACTTCTTCCACATAACTAATCTAAATTGACCCTCCTTCAGTTTAAAATCAGGACCCCTTGTCCTATTACAACAGGCCCTGCTAAGAAGTTTGTTCCCATCTCTCTTATAGGTTCCTTTTAAGATGATCTGGTTTAAAGAGGATCACTTTTTGAAGACTTTTTTTTTAAATTGCCAAGGCCACTTGGCAACCATTGTGAACAATTTATATCCTTTTGCCAAGGTAAATGAAACATAAAAGTTTCATAGGCTTTGAATTTACCAGCCACAGACAAGGCATGTGCCTCTTATCTCTTCCACTCAACTGTGGAAAGATTTACCTTCTAAAATTCCCTTAGTGGTATATCTAATTAATTTTCTCTTAGAGTTTAGAGCTGCACTGCATATGGGAGCACTGTATCTGCAGAGCTACCTCTTGCAGCCAGGATCAGACCATGCTTTTGGCAAGAGGCCACTAGAGCAGAAGCAACAAGCCTATTAATAAGGGGCATTTTGTCCATCAGAAGAATGTCAACAGACAAATTACTATAACCTGCCTGAACCAGCTCAGCCTCCCAAAAATGAAAGCCCAGATTGTATTGGGAATGTTTGTTTTGCCATTTTTCAAATACATGAAGAGCTCAATGGTGTATTCATGGCTGTCAGTAGAGCAAGTAGTTATTTTAGATGGACAATCCCCAAACCCTTGCTGCTGGCACTAAGGGACTGCAGTTCTGGCTGGTATCAGCATTAATCCTATCTGGGTAAGCACAGATTTGCCTGAATCACAAATTTAAGCTGTATCAGCTGCCATGCTTTCATCTATTAGTTTCAGGAATGTGGTTTCTACACCAGATCCATCTGGAAATTACCCCCTCAAGACAGATTGCTTGTCAGTATATCCTTAGGGCTTGTCTTCAGTGCTGAACTCTGATTTTTCTGTTTTCCTTTTTTTTTAAACCCTGGGGTAGCTGATGTACATCAACGATCTGAAGATAAAAGGAAAGGTAAAGAATACCTGCAGCCATAAGAACACTTGCAGTGGGACAGGGGAGAGATGCTGGCTGTGGGTGGGTTAGAACCTTTAGTACAGTAGGACTTTGTAATCTTAGGGACACCTGGGAACTGTCTACCCCATCATCTCATTCCTGCTTGCACACTTGCTGGGCAAGTGAGTTTGGGCATAAGACTGTACAATGTCCACAAGAAAAAACAGATTTTTCTTTTTTTTCCAAATCATGATTGTGGAGCCCTGACTCTTCCATTTTGAGCTATTAAAAAATTCAGTCCTCTACTTTTCACATGGTTTCACACACAGGTTAGTTTTTGTTTTCAACTACATTAAGGTCCTTCTGTACCTTCATCTTGGTAATTTTACTGCATGATAGCCCTTTTTTATTGACAGGGAAGTAGCTTGTTGTTGTTCATATTTTCAAGGTAGTGCCCTGGAGAGGAACACTGACTGGAGAAGCATTGCCCAGCTGTCCCAGAGCCTTGGACAGAATCCCAGAACTTCACGGGCAGATATAAAGGGCTGGTGTGGTCAGGCCACTAGGTCCATCTGCAGGCCTTGAAACATTTGGCTGCATTCCACTAGCAAGACACAGGAAGAGGCTATTCTATGAGTTTCATATGTACATATTTAGATGTTTTTCTGTTCAAATCATTTTCCCTCCTCATGGAAAATACTTGCCTCTTGAAAGCTAGGATTAATGCTGAAACTGTTTTTCTCACATTACAAGGCGAGGTCTTAAAGCTTAGCCAAGCATATATGATGATGATGATGATGATGATGATGATGATGATGATGATGATGTACCTTTGTGTCTCAGATTTGGGACCAATGTCACCATGTCCAATGGAGGTAGAAGATGAAAGTATTAAATCTCCTTGGTTATATTAAATTACCAGATTGATGATTGAGGCAGGGAAGGAAAATTAAGATCATGAAGCTGTCTTAAGCCATACTAACGTTTTGCTTACTCGGTGTATTGACGCTGCCAGAAACTGCATCCTCATTCCTAACTTTTTATGAGTCTATGTATTACAGGATAGTTTAACGGCTGGGTTTCTCAGCCTTCGTGTTTGCAGTTCTCTCTCTGACTCCAGTTTCACTTTGCATGCTGTCTTCCTCCCTTCCACACCCTGCTCTTTCCCCTCAGTGAGATGCAAATACCAGATAACTGACAGTTTAAGAGCTTGTGATCACCACTGGCTTTCATGATCGGAGATCATTATTAAATGAGACATGAGAAATCCCCAGGCACGGAAAAAGTGTAGCTAGCTTGGAGTTCAGGTCTCTCCATAGAACTTATGCCTGGAGACCTGAGATGGCTTAAATGTTGAAGTTCCTGTCATTTCTGAGTGTGAAGGTGACCTCAAAGTGATCACTGCTCCTAACCTGCAGCTGGGCAAGTTTAAACAGTCCAGGTCAGAAGTGTAAGTTCTCTCTTTGATCTCTCTGAACTGTTAATTGTTTATCCTCAATTAAATATTTACTTTGGACTTGTTTTCTAATCTAGGGCTTTAAGCTGCATGATGCAGGTGGAGACTCTTGCCATTTTAAGACCACTGATATAATTTTCAAGATAAGCTTAAGTTTTAGTGTCTTACAGAAAGTCTGAGCTTCCTGGACATGCAGGTAATTTCTAAAAGTAGTCTTAAACTTTTATATCACTTTATAGAAAAGACAACTATAATGGTTAGACAGAATACACCCTGATATATAGGAAGCTATAAGTAGGTTCTAACTCCACATTAGCCAGGACAGCCAACAGGGTTTAAAAAGAACCATGAAAGTCATTTGGGCAATGTCTCCATCCAGAAATTGTACTGTTCCAAATATGTTCTAAATTGAGGAGGAAGATATATTGAGAGTGAAGTGTTTAAATCAGAGTAATTCACTACCTTAAGAGGCGCAGAACATTTTATCTGCTTTTTTCAGCTGCATTTTTCCTACAGGTTTTACCTATATAGTTATGCTGACAAAAATCTTACTCAGACCAAAATGCTAAATAGTCCACACTGAAAATGACAAAGAAATTAATAACATTATCTGTTTCAAGACATCTTGAGTTTGTGAAGATAGATCTGGATGGAAAAATACTTGCTGTGCCTGAAAAAGTGATCCTACTACTTAGTTAACCAAAAGGGGTCCCAAGTGATTAGGCATTTTAGGGGGTGAACACGAATCCAGTATATAACAGTAACAAGATAAAATACAAATGAGGATAGTAAAGTCTGAAGAAGGGGACTAAAAGAGGAGGTTACAGATTTATAACTTAATCTATATTGTCAATTTCTTCCATGCCTTGGTTTCTGTTTTCATTCACATATTGCAAATGACATAAACATTAGATAGTAATTAAAGAAATGAGACAGGAACACACTGGTAGGAAGCAGCACTATAACACAGAAGCCTCATAAAGCTATATTCCAGAAGCTAAAAACATGGGCAGCAGCTAAAATCCAGCAAAGGACAGAGAATGCCTGTAACAGCACAGCTTCTGCAAAAATCAGTGGACAGGATTAATACTACTTTTGACACTTTCTTTTTTAGGGTTGAGATTTTCAAGTAACTTACTCTGATGTTAAAGTGATTTACAGAGAGAAAATAATAATTTTTCTAGTTCTCACGAGGGTCTGGAATTGAAAGAATTGTCAGTGTTTTTTTTTTTTTTTTTTTTTTTTTTTTAACACTGGTTTACCTAAAGGACACTCTGGATGTTGTATTGTAAGCTTTTTATTTCTATTTGAATTACTGTCATCAGTGTCTGATTAAATAGTATGAGAGAATAGGAAAGAAGGAAAGATAAAGTCTTTAGCAAAGACTTTTTTTGCCTAATAAGTCTTTATTGGGCATTAAAATTGTAAATTTGCAAAGTAGAAACTCAGTAGCAATTAAGTAGGCAGAAAAGAGTCCCCGTCACTTCAGATGATCAGCTTAATTTTTCTAGTTTAACATCCTATATCAGTGTCTGTTCACTGGTATGATACTTTATCTAAATTTTTATCATTCTTAGATATCTATTAATATTTTATTCCTAAAAAATAAACCAACAAGGTAGAGAATCCAGAAATTCAGAGGTATCCTTTTGCTCTTTCTTTTTTCCTACGACAAAGAAGTGCTAAAATCTTTTCTGTGTTATGACTTAAGAAGACTATTGCAGGTTTTGGTTTGTTTGTTTGCTTTTTTTTCCNTAAAGATTTCACTTAAGTCAGTAGGCAATTAACTAAAGCTAAATCAACAGACAGAAAGCTATGTCCACTCAAAATATATCAGGTAACTTCAGTTTCTATACAAATATAAGACTTACTTGCCTAATACATTTATAGCTGTGTGAGTGCAACTTTACACAAGGAACTGCTCTGAGCAACATGAATGTGTTTTTCAGTGGCATCATTGCTATAATGCCACACTGCACCCTAAATGAAATAATGATTTGGTGCCATGCATTTAGGTGAGAATCACTCCTCACTTCTGAGTGTCCTGAAGTTGTTCCCAGCAGAGAGACCTTATTTCACACAGACTCCCACATTCCCAGCCATGGCACTCAGAGATAGGAGGCAAGGAAACATTTGGACCACTGGTTTTGAAACAGCCCATCTGGCAAGGCAGGGCTGATAGCAGAGGACCTGGGTGCCTTGGAGGGTAAATGTGAGCCACCAAGTCAGCAGTGTGGCACAGAGCCATGGAAGCTCAAGCTTTTGGTAACATTCCAGACCTAATGGCTGGACTCAGAGCAAGCTGCACATCCCCAGTGGATCCAGTCTGCATTTTATCAGAAGTGCACTGAAAATATTCTGGTGGAATGTTTTGGGGTTTATGAATACATATTTTCTAATAAAACCCTTTTACATTGCAAATTTCTCACTACTCTCAACTGTTAAATTTTCATAATCACCTTTTGTCATATTCACAATTCGTCCCAACATATTTGATTCATTTGACCCTGCTAGTGTTTGGAGACTGTCTAAAAATTCATTTACAAGGAAAAATTACAAGAAAAAGAGTAGATAAAATTATGTATGTTAATGACAGTCTTTGCTGCAGCATCACATCACATCACCTCACAGGGATTTTATGATTAATATATACTATTTATCTCCTCATCATTCTTGTTTTCTTTCAGTCGTTAG
>VZTX01017179.1:106346-121525 GCA_013400915.1 Pardalotus punctatus
CTTGGTTTCCCAAAATTTCCTGGGAATCTTTGCGTTTAAGACTTTAAAGGTATTATGGAACAGAATTTAATGTAAACATACTTCATTTAATCCAAAAGCAGACCAGTATGAGGGAGATGTCCCCAGAGGATTAGTCAGGAGATTTGATTGCCTCCTAACAACTTACATTGATTAATGTTTTTTATCCGATAGGGAATATTCAAATATATATTTGTACTTAACCTATTATACTATAATATAAATCTGTGTCTACAGGCAGCTTGGCAAAATCACATTCATGTTCTTAGTAGTAGCTCTGTGGTTCCTATGAGGAACTTGAAAAGTCTAAATGTGCCATTACTGTTACCTAAACTCTAATCTGATCCCTAAACATAATGTGTAGGATGACTTTTAAAAATTACCTTTCTTGGAATTCTCACTCATTTAGAAACTAAAAATCATATTGGGAAACAGTTTTGTAAACATGTGAGTGAGAGATGTTGTATTTTTAACATGTGAATATCTGGAATGTATGTCTGTTTTCACAAGAAATTGATGCAAATTGAATTCTCTAAGGTTAGGTGAAGTATTGATCATTTTAACCACCCAATTCATCCCTGGACTGATCATACAAAAATACTTTCATTTTGTATTATACTACAGAAACTGATAATACTGACAGAGCTGGCATACTCAAACCTTAAGCCATGTTATTTTTCTGCATTCATCTGTGTAGGTCAGAACTGTGTTTGTTCTCTAAAGAAAAAAAGAAATAAAAAAGGTCAGTGCCAGAAACTCAGCACTCATACAACACTGCTAACAATTTAGAGCCAGTAAGTGGCCAGTGGGACTGGTGACACACTTCCTTTCTGAGTACTGACAATAAAGAATTTGAATAGTACATTGCATAACCTGAAGATTTGCCTTCCAAAAAATAGAGCGAGAGTTGAAATTATCTATAACTGAAATCCAAACACCCAGAGGACATGAAATCTGCTATTCTCAGAGGCCACTACAGTTTGAAAAAATTGCCAGTCTTGCGGTCCTACTCATTTTCCCAAAATGTGACAAGCAAAGATGACCTTGTACAGAGCTCCACCATCACATTCTCAATTGGATGAGCACTGTTACAGCTCCAGAAGTGAACAAAGGCAGATATGTTCTGTGCATCTTTATATATAGATATACTTAACATGTAGATTTATAATTTGATGTGATAAAATCCCATTATGGGAAATGAATACTACAGAATAGTTTTCAGATTCCACTTTTAACTATCTGTAATACACATAGAAATCCATCCATGAATGCTAAATTCATTTACACATGCAAATTGCATAACTGGTTGAGCAGTTACCAGACTTGTGTGCTCAGGTGGGGGGTTATTTTAACATCTACCTCGAACTGTGTGGATGCAATGTAGGCGTTCTGCTGAGTTTATGACTAATATCCCTCAGGGGAGATCTACAAAAGGGGGAACATAATCTGTCAAGAACATACTTAATTTGATTAGTTCGAGCTTAAACATTTTTGAGCAGCCTTTGAACCTGAGCCAAGATGGTTCCAGAAACCTTCTTGAAGACAAACACAAAAATCCTGACTGCACGTTCAGGATTGCCGTCTCTTCCTTGTTAAAGGAACGTATTGTACGTAAAAGGATGTTATGCTGGATCTGGAAAATTTTTTACAGGTATGCACTAAGTCTGTAGTTAGGTACTTAAATACAACTTCGCACTACTTTCAGACAGTACTGTGCATTTAGGGCATGGCCCTGACTCAGGAGGTTACATATGGCAGGGTTTGGTTGGTTTTCGGTTCCATTGCATTTTAAGTTTCTCCTTACCACGGTCTTATCTAATTGTTCCTCTTGCTTTACACATCCACTGACTGCAGGCTTCTTCTAAGAGAGTCCCTAGACAGTCCATCTCTATGCAAAGAAGTACTAGTTAGTTTGTTGTGTTTTTGGGGTTTTTTAAAAGCTGATTCTCCCCATATGTTCCTTCTTTCTGTATGAAAGTTGTTTCTCCCCTTATGCTAGACCTCGAGAGAGGAACGTACCTTCGGAAGTAACCAGCGCCCTTCAAATTCTTATCTAAAGGAATCCCACAGGAAACCTTGGAGCTCTTACAAAAATTTGGACTGTCTGTTATTTATCAGATTTACAAGGACACTAGTCTTTGGCTATCAAGCCCTCCTGAAGCCAAGAACTGTTCTCTCCCCTTCTCCTTGCTTTTAACAGTAGAGGTAAACATTGACTTAAGTTTTCTTTGTGCCATCAATCTGTAATAAAAAGGTTAACTATAAATGCTGACAAGATCTTAGCTCAGTATTAGTCCTGAAGCCCTGACATCAGCGCCTGGTTACGTCAAGTTACAGGCTCTCTAGCAACTGACAACAAACATTTAGGCCCAGCCTTTACTGGGTGGGGAAACTGCAGGAGCATCTTTCTCACAGTAACCAGTGGTCTGCCATAATTTTCCTGGTCTATTAGTTGGAGACTTTTATGGGTGCACATCTCTCAACATTTTCTTAGTTGCAAAGTTCCCAGAATTATTTTTCTCTCATAGGAAAAGGCCCATACATTTTCTATATGGCTGGTTCTTATGACAAGCCAGAAACTGAAGTAACCTTGCTTGAGTGAGAACACAGACACTTATTATAAAACTATCTTTTTGAGCATGTTTCAACTGTGTCATTGCAATGATATGCACGCAAAGCACTGCAAGAACATCCAATGCTTGGGAAAGTTAAAACGGATGGCTTGACAGATACAGCTTATTCTAAAATTCTGAGGAGCAACTGGGTTTAGAAACTGTTCCAGGAGTACAATAATACAGTTTGGGCTTCTCTGAGGGTAGATATTATTATCCCTCCCTGAGGGAACCTGGTAAGTGGTCAAAAAGAAAGCAAATTAAAAATATAAAAAGTAACATAGTGTAGAATGACAGTGTGTAAATTGACATCCTGTTGGTCGGGTAAATTAGTGAGAATGATGGTGACAGAGAATATTGTCCAGCAGGAATAGGAGGCAAAACTTTAATTCCAATCTTTATTGATTCCCTGGCCCTTTTCTTGCTTCCCTTTCCCTGCCTCCTTTTGTTTTATTCTTTGTTTTTTGCTGTTTTGAAATTTTGTGAACTAAGGTAAATCACACAACCATATCAGAGCTGCCTATGAAAACATTCCCACAACTGAGAGCTCTTCTTAGTGCTAAATAATACTTATAAATGAATTGGAGACCATTAGGTAAAACAAATAAAAGAACCATATTCTATTATTACATTAATTTAAGGAGCTTCTGATAGTCTATTTTTTGGGCCAAATCCTGCTCTGTTTGCAACTCAGAATGGGGCAAAAGCCTTTTCAGTTCATGATTATTTTGTACTACTTCCAGCTTCCTGAAATATATTCTGTCCACAGCTGAAGAGTTTCTGATGAATCCAGCCAGTTTGATTATAGGAGTGTTTGAGGTTATGACGTGGTTATCTGCACAAATGTGCAGACCTTCAAGGTTAAAGTTCAGTATTTGAAGCACTATATCTTCACACATACTTGTCCTCAGCTTTCTTAAGCATATTATTTAAAGCATTTTAAACAGTAACAATTACTACAGCCACTGCATTCAGAACTAATTTTTCTACATTTTCACCTGGAGTAATATCTCACGCACACTATTTTGTAATAAAAAATCCACAACAACAAAGGATGAGTTGACAACAGAGATGGGTCTGCTCCAAAACTCCACTTCTAAATGTATCTGAACTTCAGCAAGTTCAAAGAGAAGTGAGTGCAATGAAACTCAGCTCTTTTAAAAATGGCTTTTTTCCTGACTCCATGGGTTCCATTCATTTTCTGTCATACAAATTAGTTTTCACCTAGGGCATATGCATTTACTTCTCTGAAAGACAATTTTAAATTGAAGCAGGGGCTGGGAGGAGAATCCTGCTAGCACAGAAAAGAGACCTGGTGTTTTAAGACAGAGCTGGTGGTTCCTCTTTTCCTTGCTGTTTGAAAGGGCACTGTTCATGTCACTGCCTCTCCTTCCTTCAGCTGGCCCCATGAGACTTCCTCTCCCACACTTCTGCACTTGCTGACACCCTTCTGAGAGCTGCAGTTTCTGTGCTTGAACAGGAGTGCTTTTCAGAACTTTGGCTGCAAAACACAGGAACCCAAAGAACTTCTGTATTCTCTGACCTTCTTGCTATATATATAAATATATATTTCGTTCTTTAGCATATGCAAATCCTTTGATAACTTCAGTGTTTTTCTAGGGGAAAGGACACATCTGGTTTGTGAGGAAGCTACAAGGATCTTAGTAACCTGGATTAACAGATTCTCTTGAAAGAACCTCTCTAGTCAAATACGCACAAACTAATCTTTCAGTAATAAGATACAAGACACAGCATTTTTAGGCCTTGGGTTGACCTGGCAGGAAGAAACTGAAGGCTGACAGGTTACAGCCATTTGGCAAGCCAAATACCATCCAAGAAATACATGGTTCACTGTATGAAATTCCTCTACTTCTAGAAGGACAAGTCAACCTTGGTCAGTGCTTCTGCAGTTACGAAGGCAGTGGTATGAGCCTTTGGTAATGCTGAGAGAAATCCTGCTGAGCCTGAGACAGTTTGAATGAGATTCTGTCTGCTGCCAGTCCTCCACTGCCAATGGCACCCATCCCTGCCAGCAGCACCATCCTCCTGCACCCATCCCTGCAGCAGCACCCCCAAGGTAGGAGCCATTGCCAGCACTGCGGCTGCAGAGAGGAAGCGCTCCAGCCTGGGGCTGGAGCAGGTGGAGAAGAACCTGCAGGGGCCAGCATTCAAAGCAACCTCGTTAAGCAGCAGGCACCTGCTAGCAGAAGCATGCCCCATGCATCTCCTTCGTGCATGATGTGACATGCACAGTCGGCCGGGATTAGGAGCTGAGATGTGGGCATGCATTCTCAAGCGATGATTCCCTCTGGCCTCCTCCCCTCTCAAGTGATGCAATCGCTCCAGAGTCTCGCTGTTCTAGGCTTTTGATAGTTCAGAGGTCTGCAAAGGGTTGAGCCAGACTTGTTATTGCGGATGAAATACATCTGGGACAATGGTTAAAATCAGACCTGTCTGTCTGCAAGACTTGGAGAATTTTAGAGGTATGGAGGGCCTGTATCCATTTCCTGTATAAATGGAATTTCTGAAAGAATAAATGGGCTGTCTGTTTTCCAGTCAGAGACTTGTTGCTTTTTACTTGTCTTATTCCAAGACACTATTTTTAAAGAAATATATTTGGTTCAGCTAGTGTACTTGGGTGCCTTCACCCATGTCCTCACCGCCACTGTGCTCAGCTGAGCCGTTTCACAGCAGAACAATGCTCTGTGCCAGGCACCCTTTATGACAAACAGTCTACTAACTATCACTGCATGAAGCAGACACTCAAGCAGGAACATTTCTGAATAGCAACTGCACTGTCCAAGCATGAACAATGCATGGAGATGGACCACTGTAACAGAGAGAGTGGTGGTGTAAAACCTTTCCCTTTCTCCCATACTAGTTGCAACCTTTATTGTCTGTCTTTATAGTTCAGTAGGCAGAAGGGCTTGGGTGGTCCTTTCCTGAATAAGAAGAAAAGAAAATATCTTCACTCCTCCCAAATAATTTTTCATTGTTTTTAATCAAAATTTGCATGTATGCAGATGTGTAACAAGAGTTATTTCCCACTTAGAGCCAACCTGAGCAGAAAGTAGAACTCAGGTGCTGTAGAAACCATGTCCAGGCCCTGTCCTGAGTGAATTTCAGTATTGTGCTGTGCACAGTCCTTCAGGGAGAAAGTCAATACAGGGAATAAAGGATATACAGTACTACTATTGTTATTCTATATATGTGTCTGATTCCACTGTCTTCCCTATTGGCCCAACAAGTGTTGATATTACAGCAGAGGCAGCTTATCCTGCTAGAAAACAAGCTGGCTGCAGGACTAGCCATAGAGAAGATACTGTGAAAAGAACCAGGATATGAGAAACAGCCAGAGCTCAATGGGAATAAGTCATGTGCCTAAAACTGCCCCCAGAAGAACAGTAAATCTTTCAAGTTTGGAGGACTTTCTATTATAGAGGACTTCGTAGCTCAGCTTTGTGAATGTGACTGTTTCAGCTGAGGGCTTTGCATGTCACAGGCAGCCCATGTTGGTTTCAGTGTTTTTTTACAGGTGCATAAAAGAGGCTTTGTGAGTTCTGATATATTGCCTGCCATATGTGAGACAACACTTAGTGTTACAGAAAGATATAACTTTTTGTGTCATGCATTCCAGTTCACGTGTAACCTCCCACAGTTAGTTTTACCTACTTTACCAACATAAAATTTGCAGTTTTAAGAAATAGAAATGTACTAGGAGCAGGGAAAGTTCTGCTGACTTTGTAACTCTTTGCCTGTGTAATATCTGCCTTACTGTGGAGCTGAGTTTAAAAGTTGGATCAGGTGTGCTGGAATCTCTTCTCCTACCCAGTCTGTTTGAAACCAGGCATAAATGGTGTAAAGAAACTGACCAAAAAAGGCAGAGAACTGGATATACAGCTTTAAAATTAGTTCAGGAGAATATCAGAGTCATTCTTTCCATTGTTATTTGAACGCCCTCATTACTGCATGGTACAGTGTATTCTTTGGAAAAGGAGTGCATATGGGGGAACAGATTGGACAGTGTTATAGTCTAAAGTTATTTGCTATTCACTCTGCAAGGTGCAAGTGAAAACATAATTCACTGCAGGGATGAACTGAAAGGTGCGTATTGCTTGTGTGTGCATTGGCAAGCTGTCAAGGTGCTGCTGGGAGCTCTGCCTTACCCCTGCACCCTGGTCCTGAAGTGGGTGCTCAGCTGTCCTGAAAAGCCTGTGCTGAACTGCAAAAGTCACACATGAAAAGACCAAGGGGTTATTTGATCTGCCTCCTTAGCAGAGGATCCCAGATCCCATCTTTTATGTTATTCAAGGCATTTTTACTTTTCCTTTCTTTCTCCCTCTGCACCACTGTTTGAAGATATTCAATCCTTCTCTCCACACCGGACTGAATTCAAGCTTTATGTCTAAACCACGATCAATGTAAACAATATTAGATTTCTAATATGGAAGACTGGCAGACTAAGAGGAATTCTCCACACAGTGGGGACCATAGGGAAAGGTCCAGATTTGAAGTGGATCTTAAAACTTGGGATCTCTTTTCAAAAACACATGAGTTTGCATCAAGGTTAAATGGAGAAAAGGCATTTTAGTTTAGCCACCCCAGATATGAAAGCCAACTTTTTTCTGGAAAATAAAAATTATAGATGGAGTTGTCTACAACACGGCCACCAAAGGCCTCCCATGGGAGCCAGCCTGCACAATTATTCCTGGAGGATCCATCTCACCCTTTCTTCCACTGCCCAGCTTATGGCAGTAGCAGCCTTCCCTCTGTGTCTTGCCAGTGAGGCAATCACAGATACCAAAATCCCCTCTCTGCTTTACCTGTGAACCCCAGCAATGTCCTTCCCACACTGTTCTGTTAACAGCTGTCAGATTCCCACACATTATCATGATAATAAATATTCCAATTGTAATCTTCCCACATTTTCCAAGCAGCATGCCCTACAAGCAGTCCAGGTATAAGGTGAGGTAAAGGAATTTAATCTCTCTAAATGTCATACAAAGCATCTGCACACTCTAATAGAGAGCTGCAAAATAACTCGCTTCCCACTGCTGAAAACAGATATTTGTTAGTTAAGGTATAATTATGTAACTAGGGCTTTTCCCAGCATTAGAAGGAAATTTGGGAGGCACGTCTTCAGATGACACATGCAGGTTTAATGATCTTGTCCGAAGTGCTTGTAAAAGACTAGTGTTGAGACAAGCCCAGAACTAAACGAAGCCTTCTTTATTAAGCAAGGCTGCTGTGTTTGCACTAGACAGCACAGCAGAAGAAAGACTTCTCCGACAGCTCATTTATTTATCTGGCTTAGACATTACTTATTTGTCCTGTTTTAATAGCTCTGTGTCGATTATCAGTTCCTTTAGTCAAAATGGAAGTTGCATTGCCATCTGTTTGTAATAGACACACACTGAAATAACATACAACACAGTTAATGTCGACTGGCAGGTTCTGGCCACTTCTGTCTAGTGAAAGCAGCACAGTTTCTTCAACCCAGCTACAGAACATGATGTTTTTGGTAGAGCAGGGGCAGATGTCGTGTGATCTGTCGTAGACCCAGTACAATAATTTCAGCGAGGCAGCCCAAGCCTGTCCATGTGCTTGTGGAGTAATGCAAGATTGCAAGCTCCAGACTACTTTTAGACTTATCTTGGAAGAGGGGGAGTGAAGGGGTGGGGGAGTACAGTTTCTGCAGGACACATCTCTGCACTCAGATATGGGCTGCAGTAATCAAATCTCTCTTATGAAAATTAAGGGCTTCAGGCTTCTTGGTATAATGCCAGGGCAACCTTTACTTGGACAAAACGATGCTGCTCCTCCTTCCTCTGTGAAAATTTCATCACAAAAGATGATGATGCAAATTGCTTTATAGGATCACAGACACACCTTTATTAACTCTGATTGTCACTGAATTGCAAAAGATTGGGGGTGAGAATAGGGAGTAGTGAAGCAAGGGTAGAAGATGAAGCAGACGGAGGAGCCAGGCTCCCCAGTCTGGAGAATCTTTATTGTTACAAGTATCCACATTCAGTGAGAGTTCATGGCTGCTGAGCTGAATGAGCGTTTGCAGATTGGTCCCATTATTTGCATACTTCCTTGTTCCAAAGAAATCTTGAAAAAAAACACATGCAGGGAAAGCACTGAATTTTCTGTCTTGACTGAAGCAATGCCATCTGCAGAGCTCACCCATCTGCTTATTGACTTGATCTTATAAAATAAATGAACTAGCCCATTTAGTTTTTATTTCCTCCTCCTCCCTTTTTTGCCTCTCTTTGGCAAAAGAAATAACTAATATTGAAAGGAAATGAGTTGTGAAACCTCTAACAGGCTGCTAACCATTAGTTTCTATAACCCATGTTGGCAATGCAGTATTCCCTGGGGATGTTCAGCCTCAGATGGCCCTCTTGAATGAACAAAGAAGCTTGGGATGTTCACCTCTGTTTGGATGCCCTTAGAGAGCACCACAGCCCTTTGTCTTGATGGGGTCAGTGTTTCCTCCCCCAGAGTCTTCTCTCTCTCTCTCTCTCTCCCAACTGCTTCAGAGATTTTTGCAGAGGTACAGGTATAGTTAGAAGTTGTCTATTCTTATGCTCTCTGCCTTCCCTCAATTCTGCTTCCTACCAGGCCTCTCCCACACCTCATTGTGGGCACCATTGCAAGCCCGACCTGAGTTTCCAGGATTTTCCCATGAGCTTCCAAAGGAGAGCAGCAACATGGGCAATTTGAATCTGTTCCCATTCACTCACTGCTTCTTCACTTTCCTTGAACTTTATTCCAATTGTGAGATAGAATGATGAACAGAGCATTGCTGAGGTGCTACACAACAGAAGGAACATATCCAGGATCTGACTTGCTTTTCCACCTCAGTCATGAGTTATCTTGCAATTGACTGTGACCATGCACACACACATCCCTACAGAGTCACTGAGAGCCAAGAGCATGGTGCCCACCATGGGGCCCAGACAGTGTAAGTTAGAACTTGCAGGCAGCTTCTAAGCTTACAGCAATGACAACAGTCCTGATGTTGACCGAAGCACTGGACCAGGAGGATTTTTTTCTGATGTTCAAACTCAGTCACTTTTGTGCCAGGTTACCTCCCGAGAGTCCTATCTGGGAGTCACCTGGACTTTCTTGCTTCTTTTAAACTGAGTTTTAGCATGTGGAAGGCACCACTGGAAGGCAGCAAACACTGAAATCCAAGTTCCTCCAAACTCTCTTAACACCTCTCCTGATGATGGTCTCAGAGGGTACAAAGCATAAGTTAAAAGCCACTAACAGCTTTGCAAGCCCTTCACTTGCAGGACAGCTGTGGGTGTTAGTGCTCAGCCTTTGCTGTCTTCTTTCCCAATACCACACGTGATGGAGGAGGGATCACAAAAAAACATGTTACAGGCTAAGGGGCTGTGGAGGTTGACTAGGCCAGGAACTCTTGTCTTCTTCCAAAACTCCTTGAAACATACAAGGGAGAGGCACATGCAGAGAGACCGCGTGGGCCATGACCCTTCTTTCATTCCAGGACACCAAGCACAAAAGCAACTAGTGTCCATAGGAAACAAAAATCTTAAAAATCCATACTCCTTTAACTGCATGTAGCCAACTCTCTCACTTAGTTACTCAATCTTTTCTTTCCCTAGATAAGACCCAATCTAACCTTACAAGCTGTTGCTGCAGGGTTTGGAACAGGAGAACAGATGATAAAAATATTATCTTTTTCAATGTTTTTTTGGTGTATAGCCATCTTCATTTGTTATCCACAAGGTTCTATTCACCCAAGAGGAAAAAAAAAGAAAAAAAAGCCATCAACCTTCCCTCTGCTTTCCCTCTGCTAAAATTAATGTGCTGACTTTTTTTTCTGTGAAGGGAAGAGATAGGTGGGAACAGCTCTTCCAGCATGTTGACTAACAAAACGTGAGTGCTGCACACCGTACATGGAAGGGAGCCCAGTGTGGATTTGGAAGCTGCCCAGTCACATACAAGGCCCTTCATTGCACAACCTGGCACACAGACATGCAGCTGTGCAACCCAGCTGGGAAACAGGGGAGGCTAACAGCTCCTTGAATTCTCCCCTGTAATCCAGCCCCATCACATTCAGGCAGTAACACTGGAGAAGGTTTGCACTGCATGCACTGCATGATACTAGATGGATAAAAGTTAAATTAAACTGGTTTGGGAAACAAGCTGCAAGGCAATGTGCAAACATTCATCCATATTACTATACAGAAATAAAATTTAATTCCTTCTTAATGACACAAAAATAAGACCTGACAGTGATGTTTTACATAACAAAATAACAGATTGTTGCATATTCACTGACTCTGTTACCATGGTGCTCAGCTATCCTTGAGCATATTATCTAGAAGAGTAATGCCCTCCGGGATATGGTGGTAAAAGCCGGTCCAGGACTGACATTGCACGAGTCGGGGGTTTTTTGTAGAGCTGTATTGTGGAATGCTTAGATCACTGACATGAATGTCAGCATGAAGGACTGCCATAAAGCTTTTGGCACTACTAGTGAGGTCATGGTGGAACAGAAAGAGAAGGCCAGAGTATTTCTTTTTGAAATAGTTTGAAGGAAAATGTGTTTCATCATCCGGTGACTGTTATGGATGGCTGAGGAACAAGGCAGTCAAGGAAATACATGCAGAAAACCTGTTGAAATACCTAGGCTTCTTCCTGATGAAGACATTTCTCTCGAGCACTGCAGATACATCAGCGAAAAACAGATGATCCAAATGCATATTTTTCCTTGAACATATTACAGCCATTTCACGCAGGTATTGTACTCATCACCAGTTATTCATTAAGCAGCATGACTAACATCTGTCATGTGGTGTTTGTTCACTCATTATCTGTCCATGGGTGAAGAAGTCTGTTGCAGTGGTATGCAGGTTGTTTTGGTAAAGGCTTTTATTATTTTTATTATTATTTACTATGTGTTACTGTACATTCAGGGCATAAAATGTGCTTTGTGTAAATACTTAAGCCAAAAGGTATGAACAATCCCATAGAGAATTTTTGAACTTTCCACAAATGTCTTGTATAAAATTCTGCATCATCTGCAGACCAGCCTTATCTTCTCTGCGTGCACTGGACTGCATCAAAGAAGACAAACTGCTCATGATAGTAATGATAGTGCACCCTTAAACTTACTTAAACTATACATGGCTAGATGTATAACACTTGAAGGCAACATTGGAGGTGTCTAAATTTCAACAGTTAAAAAAATATGAAAGATGCAGAGTTGACAGGCATTGAGAACAGTCATCAACCAGCCAAAAACAGACTTCTAAGTGAAAAATGGCAGAGACTTGAAGAGAGGCTCATGGTTCATACTCAGTATAACATGCAGTCTTTGCCACTACATGACAGGTTTCTTTTGCCCAAATAATGTCTTTAACTTACTCCATCTAAAACATTTTCTGACATTTATTCATTAATTTCAGGCTGTTCTAGGAAACATCTGTACAGCAAATGTGTCTTAGACATACAGCTTGGATGAAAGAGATTTCCTTTTGGACTGGACAGCCTGAAATAACGTCCTATGCAAATAATACAAATGATTGATACTTGTGGTATTGCTCACCACAGTGCTTTCTGCTGTTTCTCCCTTGATTTTTAATGAGATTTGAAAGCCTGTGAGTGAACAACTCTGGCCTTTTCATAAACTCAGCTAGCATGAAAAGCTGTGGGGCCTATGTGGCAGGTGCTGTGGGTTGACAATAGGGGTACTGTTTAATCCAAGGGAAACAAAGAGGAGAAAAGGGCCATGAATAAAAGGATATGGGATCTTTTCTGAGGTCAGGAGAAGCATTTTAGATCAGGAGGTGCAAAGAGAGGCCAGCTACACAAAACATTCCTTCTTGCCGCACTGACTCGGCCAGCAGCATGAAAGTATACCTTGTAATTTGTTCTGCAAAAGACAATGGAATCAAAGTGAAATATCTAAGTGCTTGAAGTTTGTTGATACTCAGTGGATCACCTCTACTTGTAGAAGTAGCTGATTATGGTTCCTTGGGGAATAAACTATTCTTCTGGATGTTGCTCCTTACCAGGCTCACCTCTTTTAAACTCCGGGAAACACAAGGAGACAGTATAACAAGTGCAATAGCATTTCAACACCGGGGAACATGGCATGCTATTTACAGGTTTGTTTGTTTTTAAACACCGACTGACTCAGTTACTGAGAGTACTAATTATGGAATCAGTGATTGGGAGTTTAGAGTGGAAAGTAGAAACGTTGAATCAAAATCACAAACAAACTTTCTGTAAAATGCCTGAAAGTGTTTTTGTACTTGTCTGTGCTCTGTAACTGCAGTGGGTTCAGGGTCATTTGTGTCATTCCTTGCGCCTTTAAGATACTGTTTCAATATATAAATGGGCCTTTAGAGACCTAAAGACAGATGGAGAAGAGTATAGTTTCAAAATTTAATCAAATACCTTCCAGTTACGAAGCACAGATGTTCAGGGTCAGGAGCACACAAGTGCAGCATTGCTGTAACGTGTCAGGCTACTGCTGTTGCTGTTGGAATAACCTAACCACTTGCAGGTGACTCAGACGGTGTAAGAGCACAGAAAGGAAAATTATAATTTGCCTGCTCAAAGTTCTTCAATACTTTCAGTCACTTGCCATAAGTACTTATTTACCATATGATTTTAAACTTTACTTTTAAATCAGTGAGTGAGTGAGGCAAGGATGGATGCTCACATTATTAATTTATGTGGCCAGTGGCTTTTCAAGTTTTGCAAAGGTCTTGGGCCAAGTGATAACACCTGGGATTAATTTTCATGTGGTAATCGTGCATCACAAAATTCTTTTCCTTTTAATTAAAAGGAAATTACAGCCTTTCAACTTCAAGAAGCATTCCCCATTTTTGCCGTAATAAAGATTAGTACAGTTTCTTTATGACACTCATTTTAAAAATGTTTATTATAATGCTTTTTTCTTGCTATTTCCTCTAGCATATAAAAATTTCCTTTTTTTATTTTTTTTTAACTACTACAGTTTGAAAATCCTTTTCTCTTCTTAATGTTTCCTTTAAATAACTGGGAAATCCTGTGCAAAGACTGATCACTTAACATACTTGTGGATTTTGTGGTTTCTCCAGTCCTGCTTTTAGGCTGCCAGGAACCTCTTGCAGATACATTTTTAATAAGCACTATATACATTAGTAGGAAGGGCTGCTTAATGGTCATGTGATTTCCTGGGGGCAATCTCACACGAGTATCTATCGGGCATGATTCAGTTTTATACAGGTATCTCCATATACCTTCCAACCAAGGCATGTTCCTCTGCCTTTTATGTGCTCTCTTTTTTGTTTTCTCATACTCTGCTGCATATTTTCTACTTCTTTCCTTTGTCTTTCCCATTCTCCTCCATTCCCCCTCTTCCCATTTCAACTATGTTTGCGTAGGCTCATCTTAACCTTTCAGTTTGTGTACTCCAACTGAGTACCTATACATCCCAAATCTCTTAAGTGTTGATGCAGTTGATGTGAACCACTCTACTTCTTGAGTGTTTGCTTCCTGTTGAGGGGGCTGGAAGAGGAAGAAAACCAAGTTACCCCCACAAAAACAATGTTCGTAAGATGGACCGTGTCCACACCAGAAACACTTTGCCAGGGTGTGGAACACATCGCTGTATCCTCTCCCTGACCCTCTTCCAGCCCCATTCGAACACGGAGCAATGTGGACTTGTGCGTGGCTGTACCAGCTCCCGAAAAAGGTTTCACAAACCAGGGTAAGCTTCAAGAGAACTTCAGCCTGGACGATGTTTTGAGCACCTCATGGAAAATCACTACCCGGTGTCTCCCCTGCCCTCCCAACCACACAGACAGCGTATCCAGCAATATTTATTGAAGGTAGCAAAGGCATGAAAGAAAGGAAGATGCAGTTTCTGCTCCGAATCATCTGTAATGCCCACGTGCGGACGTCTCAGGGAAGGGGTGAAAAATCTGCGGACGGACACCTTATTTTCACCTCAGAGCTCCTGTTCACCTTTCCCCCACGCTGCCATGCATCCAGGAAAGCCACAGACCTCATTCCACAGCCCCCCGGCATCGAAAACTAGGAATTCCGCTGAACCTGCCGGCATGAGGGAACAAGTAAAATAAAACTGAGGGACCTTCCCCCTCTTCCCCTGACGCAAGGGAAAACACGGAGGGCAACGCACGGACGGCTGCGGGCGCAGGGACCAGCCGTGCTCAGGAGGAAGAAGCCGGGGCCGGGCTGCCCTCTCGGCCCCACAGCAGGGCGGGAAGAGCGGAGGTCGCGGCCCCGCTCCCCTTCCCCCAGGCGGCCCCTGGAGGGCGGGCGATGGCGATGGCGATGGCCNGGGGGAAGAGAGGAAGCGGTAGAGCACCAGATTCAAATCGCTGCTCTGGAGGGAGGGGAGAAAACTGGGGGAAGGAGACAGCCCGAGGGGAGTGGAGCGAAGCGCAGGAGGGAGGAGGAGAGAGTGGGAGGGGAGTGTGGAAGGGGAGTGTGGAAGACTCTAAGGGAACGCGGCAGAAGCCGGGAGAGGAGGCACGGCGCACGGCCGGCGCAGTC
>VZTX01017179.1:121601-306912 GCA_013400915.1 Pardalotus punctatus
CGCCCCCTGCTCCCCGCCCCCCCGCTCCCCCCCCCCCCTCCTCGCCTGCCGCCGGCACCATGGTGGACAGGGGCCCCTTGCTGACCTCGGCCATCATCTTCTACCTGTCCATTGGGGCGGCGATCTTCGAGGTGCTGGAGGAGCCCCACTGGCGCTCGGCTACGGATAACTATAAGCGGCAGAGGACGGAGCTGCTCAAGCAGTTTCCGTGCCTGGGCCAAGAGGGGTTGGACAGGATCCTGCAGGTACAGCGGGCGCCGCCGGGGCGGGGGCTGGGGCTGGGGCTGGGGCCGGGGGTTGCCGGGCAGCACCAGCAGCAGCACCAGCAACACCAGCAGGTGCTGCCGGTCGCCTTGGAGAGGAAAACCCTGCGCCCGTGGGCTGAGGAACCAGCCGGGATCCGGCACAGCCCGACCGCGTCTGTGCCTTCACAAAGCCCGCTGCCGAAAAACTGTCCCTCGAGCGGGAGCGTAGGGAAACCTCTTAATCGTTCCTAACTACTTAATGATGGAGCCCTTAAACGGGTCCGCGTTGCCTTCTCTTTCCCTGTGAGTGCGAAAGGAGCCGGGGGTTGATTTCAGCGTTAGCTGGCCGGCCCAGAGGTGCCGCCCGGAGTGTGCTCCCTCCCGCTGCTCAGCCCGGCGCCCGTGAATGCAGCTCTTGTTTTAGCACCCAGGGTGGTTCCTTCTGCTTCAATGGATGTTGTGTTAAGAGGAAGGGAAGGTGAAGCCAAGTGTCTCGATCCTCTTCTGTTTGGTCTGATTTTCCCTCCTTTCTCTTTTTTTATTCTTCCCTCACTAAATGCTGAAGAGGTGCCTGGGGGTCCCGGAGGTCAGCCGGGTTAACTGGGGGAAAGGATGCACGGCTCGCACGGAGGGATGCTCGCAACTCTTGCGCTGCTTTATACTTTAGGAGACTGACTTCTTTCCAAACCATAAGGAGTTGATAATCGTCCTGTCTCGCTCATCTGGCAGAATGCTTCTCCAAAACTAATTATTAATCGATAGTATGTATTAAATCCGAGAGCAATACAAACTTGGTTAGTGCCTTTTTATGGATGTGGCATCCGTTAAAATGTGGTGGCAAGCAGTGGTGAACCATGAAAAACGGGCTGCCCAGATATGTCGGGCTCCGGTGGTGAGAATGAGCCATTTGGGACTTTTATTTCAGAAATGTTTATACCGAGTAGATCTTCTGTTCATTATGTTTTGGATTTTTAAAAAAATAATTTCATTTTCAAATTCACTAAAAGTCTATTAAAATGCTAAAATACAGAAGAATGGCAAAGTGACTAATTCATTTTCTTGGTGTAATCGATACTGTGCAAGCTCAGAATATAAGTTCTTGATCCTAAAAGTTTGTGGTTTAAGTTCTCTTTCTTCAGTTGGTGGCTGCCTTCTGTCTGCTTCAGATAGCAGAGCTTTCTGGTGGTAGGGTGCTTATTGCTCCCATCTGAGTGCCCTGTTAAGTGTGTCTTTGTGGTATACAGTGGAACAGGTGGATGGAGACTTGAAACTATAAAGGGATGTTGGAAAATGAGAAAGTTATGTGTTTGGAGTATGTTTTTGCTGTTCTGGAGTCTTAACGAAATCTTACTCTAGGTTATATCCCAAACTTGGACTCAAGAAAATGTACTCAAGAAAAAAACCTTTTTTGGGCTGGGATGTGCACTAAGCCTGGCATGCTTAACTTGCTGCAGACATAATGCAGAATATACATTCTGCCTCTGCTGAAGATGAAATTTATGTCAGTGTGAGGGAATCATTAGGGTTTTTTTTGTTTGTTTGTTTTCTCCCTTGATCCATATCACAATTAATCCTGAAGTGGCAGAAGGTTGTGGGTTGTTTTTTTCTTCTTTCTTAAAATACAAGACGACAATGACAAAATGTGGAGGGCCTTCTGTCTTCAATGCATATTAGTCCCCAGTGATAGTTTCATATGTGATTTGAGTTTTCCCTCTGTACTGCTTCCAATCATATCCTACTTTCCATGTCCAGTCTTGCTGGTCTGGTGATCCCTCACAGATATTCTGTTGTCATCCTAAACTCAGCTTATCTAAAATGTAAATGCCTTTATTTCACTCTTATTGGTAACTGGAAATTTTACAGCCTGCTTTCTTTCAGACTTGTAGTTTTGTCTCTGTTCTTATTCAACTTCCATGTAAAAAGTGATGGGAAAGAGAGCTGTGTCAGTTCTGAGAGAGGAGGATGGCAGGGTGAAATCTAACCTAGCTGAAGCTAACGGTTATAGGAGGAATCATGCAAGGGCATCAGGATTCTGTCCTGAGTAAGCTGTAAAGTATATCAGAAATAGTCTTTGTAGTTGTTTCTCAGGCACAATCAATGCTGCATCTATTGGGTTCTGCCAAATCTTTAAAACATTATTAACATCTCTTCTCTTTCACAAATCCTGATCATCCTCTTCTCATATTAAACCTCCAAATTTATTCTCTTGTAATAAATCCTGAATGTTGTTGATTTGAAACTGGACATTTAACACCTCCCCACCCATCCTCATTCCCACTTCTCTCCTTGAGCCTCTTCTTCTAGCTTCTTCCATGGATGCCCTAAACTTGTTCTTGGGATTTTGCATTATTTACCTAATTTCTCTGCTGTTGTCTCTTTTTTTAATAAGTAGCTTCATCTTGAAGCTTTTTCTTTCATCGTGTTTTTGGTCCCCACTGATACTCGTGATTTTACAGAGCTACATGAGCTTTGCTGTTACTTCTCTGATGTTCTACTTAAGATCCCCATTCAAAACACACTGAATAAAGTTCTTCAGCAAGTATCACCAGCTATAGAATTTTAAATGGGTGTTAGTAAAATGCAAGAATGCCAAGAAATTTTCAAGTTGAACTAACAATACCAATTTTGTTTCCAGAAGCAGCCTGAAAGGTGACAAGGACTGACTTATTCAGAGACCGGTCTCTCTGCTGCCCTTGTTCCCCACCCAGGTTAGCTCGTGTGTTCCTTTGAGCCTAATGTTAGCTGTAAGTGCAATGGAAACTGTGTGCAGTGACTACAAAGCTAGATCTGTAGTGTTGATCTTGAGCACTTAAAAAGACAAGTAGGTTATCAGCACACGTTCTCAGCTCACATACAGACCAGTATCTCTGTACCAACAGTTTGACTGATTATGAAGTGGGCTGTATTCGGTCAAACACTGTCTAAAGTTTATATTCTGTAATAAAAATTTCACGGTGTATTACAGTAGAAACACACCACCATAAATGTCTATTGAAATGTGGTTAACACACTTGCAGAAGTCTACCAGCTGAGTATTGTAGGATATGCTAAAAAGAAAGCCTTTTCCCTCCATTCTGAGAAATGCCTAAAAATAAACTTGCTTAAAAGCAACTTTTAGAAGTCTCTTGTGTGAAGAATGCGTTTGCTTTTCCTTGTTGAGAGTACCATATTACTTATCATAACTATAAGAGGTAAAGAAGGTACTTAAAAATTTCTTGGAGTAATGCTACATAGACCCTGATTTTAAAGGTGACTCACCCTGAGCAGTGTATAGGCTGGTTTCTGCCTGTCCATCTTCTTCTGCATAGAGCTGATTGCTCAAGTGTAAATGTGGCTGAAATGCTTCACATGGCAATTTATTTAAGCCTCCAAAGACCCTCAACCACAACTGTATACTGACACAAGGAACTGTGTAATCTCCCATCACTATGTATAATTACTTTGGAAGAGAAATGTCTCATAACTCTGCAAAATATATGCAAAAATTAATATTTTTAATATTAATGTTACTGTACTGTATTTGTCATCATTGTAGAATCTTAGAAGTAGTGTAACAGCTTTGTCTGTTGATAAAAGTCTATGGCTTGTCATTGCCACTTATTTCAGTGGCCCTAAGTCCTGGGAGTCTATAGGAAGGGGAACAAAGCAGGGATTCACAGTGATGACACCTTTTTCTGCCCTGCTGTAAGAGGGAGTTTGGAAGACTGAACCAAATATAAGGTGATTCAGTCATTTCCCTCTTCTCCAGTTCCTTACTTTTACTCTTTATTGCTCCATCCTGGTTGTGAAATGTCAGCTTAATGATAAAGGAGCTATTCATGCAAGGAGGTGCCCTCTTGACCCTCATGTCTATTCACATGAGCAAAGGTTTGCCTACCCTGGGCCACGTCTTATTTACTGGGGAATCTTTTACTGACCCACCAGAGTCATTGAAAAATGAAATGCTTCCCATTGATAAGCATCAAGGCTGGTGAAAAGAAAGGGAAAAATTCGAAGATGAGTGAAAATGGTTACTTTCAAAACAGCAATAAAATGAAAAGAGGAACTGCTGGCTGTGCTTAGGGGAAGCAGACAAACATATTGAGTACGACAACAAATAGTTGAAGTCTTTATTTGAAAAGCATACAAGACTCTAAGCAGGCCTGGGAGATAACTTTAGAAACCTAAATGTTTGGACTTAAAGCCCAGGGCTGTGAACAAACATATTAGAAGGCTTTTAAGGATAGCTGCTGGGATATACATTGCACATGGTTTATGCCAAAGGAAATAACAGTTAAGTTGATTAACAGTAGTTTCTCCCCTGTTTTTTAAAATGTCTTCTCTATTCACAAGTACCTACAGGTGCATTTGCAGCATTTTGGTTTGTGTTTGAAGATGCTCAAGCTTGCTTCTAGATTTGAATATTCTTGGAATTTGTCTGTTTAACTGTGAAAATTTAAGAATATTTTCTGATTCTGAACTTTGTTTCCCACATTGCTTTACTTTCAAGCTGCTACCCCAAGGTTTAAATCTATGTGCAATACTCTTGAGAGAGTCTGCAAACTATAGTTTTGTTAAAAATTTTAACTAGTTTTAAAATGCTCTTTGTTCAACATCTAACAGAGATGATGGCTTTTTCTTAGGCTTTGTAGAGTGACTTGGTTTTCAATGTAAAGTTAATAAGGGCATCTTTTTCATAATCTTTTCCCTTTTTGTGCACTTCAGGAGATGCATAAATGAGATTCTAGACTTACTTGGGTTTGTTTGTTTGCCCTTTACCTTTCTGATCCCTTCCATTGAACGTATTGAAGGTGGGGTGGATAAATAAGGGGCTGAATAAATTATCTGGAGTGCCAGTTGACTTGTACTTTTCAAGACTAAGCTTTTTTCGTAGGCTGAACGAAGTAAAGCTGAGCATCTTTCAGGCAAGGACAAGTGACTGCCAATAAAACAGAGTTGCTGACCAGGTCTAATATCTTTCATATAAAAATCTGTCAATTAAGGCTTATGTTAGTGAATAGGTATTCCTAGATTTTTCAAATGTAAATCTTTAATTATGCATCCTCTAAGTTCGGCAGATAAGATGAAAATGTAGGACCACTGTCCATGGCTGACTAAAATGCCTCAGAGTGTGAGTTACGGATATTGCCACTGCAACATTAGGAGAAAAGAATTGAGGACAGGCAGCACAGAATAATTTAGGTTGGAAAAGACCTCTGAGATCATAGAGTCCAACCTTTGACCAAACACCAACTTGTCAAGTGGACCCTGGCACTGAGTGCCATGTCCAATTGTTTCTTGAACACCTCCAGGGATGGTGACTGTGCCACCTTCCTGGGCAGTCTTTTCCAATGCTTAACAACCCTTTCTGTGAAGAAATTCCTCCTGACATCCAACTGCATTACCCTACAGCTTTTCTCTGTGTGTTTCTACACAGAAAACAAAATGTAAGCAGGCATGCTTTTCTGTTGTGTTTTCGTCTTTTTTTTCTTTTTCCCTGTTTAACCATTAAATTGTTTGAACATTCTTGGAACATAGTTAAACAAAGCTGATAGTGCATACACTGCAACTCTGCTGATGGAGCAATAGCAATCGATCAGAAGCTATAATTTTCCTGCTACAGGCTTTTCCTTTTTCCTGTTACAAACTGAATCCTTGAGTGTTTCTAGTGTCCTGAATGTTTGTATTACCTTTCATGTTACTTTCTGTTACTAGGTGTGTTTTTGGCAAGCTCTGCTCCAGAGACCATGGCATGCAAGCAGTTTTGCAAGTTATCAACAGTTTGTTCTAAAAGATCTTGGAAGCCCTGCTTTGGTGCATACTGTATTTATGGTTATTGCAAGATACCTTCTGTAGCCAATGAAGGTACAGGCTAATGATGACTTCGTGTAGGTTTCCTTTTTAAAAACAAATTGTTGTTTTTGCTGTTAATACTAATTAAACATAATGAATTGTTTTGCTTTTCTCTGAATGCTGTTGACTTTCAGAACCGTCATATTCCTTGCTGGTAGTGCAAGTAAATGTCAACATAGTAAGATACAACCCAGAAGCAAGCTGGATTACAAGTGGCAGTCAATAATCTGATCATCTGGGGAGCAAAGGAGCTTTTGCACTTTGGTGCTGTGGATCTGCTGATCACAGTGCCTATGGTTTGCAGAGGTTGTTTTTGTTTTTTTTTTTTTTTTTTTTTTTGTCCTGGCACTTGTATGATTCTATGGATTGAATACATATGAACATGTAGTTAAATTTCTTCCTGGAGTAGATTGGAGTAGTAGTATGTCTTTGGGCTTTGTTTAGTCCAAAATGAGTTTAGATCACAAACTGAGTCTGTTCTGTAGTATGTAACAGAATGTGGTAACAAGACAAGTGGAAGAGTTGCACTCTTCAGTTAAATTAAAATCCCACTTGTGGTCACACTTGGAGCACCTGTGGTGCTACAGACATCCTCAGAAGAGCCAACTTAGAGGCAGATTGAACCTTTAAAATACAGCATGCAATATACACTCTGCATTTTTGCTAGATCGCTCTGTTGAGGAGATGACTTGGGCTTGAAGGCAGTCTTCCTTTATTTTATGTCTTGGTTCTGTTAGGTCCCTCATCAGCACTGCTGGTTCTAGCATTACTAGATCTTTTCTTTAAAACACCAAGTTCTTTAGCAGGGAACTTCAGGCTGGCTGTTTGTGTTCTGTGTCCACCCATCTTATTTTATTGTGTCTTTATATGAGAGATTTTAGATTTTTCTGTGTTAGTTATGTACCTACCAACACTTGAATTGTAGGCATAAGGGATTATTCCTAGGCATGTCCTTGCCCTAGTAGCTCTGTTTACAGTCAAATCAGTAAGGAAGTTATTCTTTTTTTTTCCCCCCATGCATTGTGTTGTGTGAACTCGAGTGGATCAAAGACACTCTTGGGTGCAGAATAGCATCTGAAATGTTTTAAAATCAAGCCTCATACACTGGTTTTCTTAAGAGAAAGAAATGTGAGTGATAAAAAGGAAGTAGCAAACCAATAATAAGTTGCATTTCCTTTTCTAACCATATGTGCATCTGTAGTGTTTCTTATGATGGATCTATTTTTTTTAACCCCTGTTGTGGATTGATGGATACAGATCAGCCAATCTGTAGGACTATATCTATGCCTTAATGAAAAGGTAGACACAGATTGTGATTGAGCAAACTGGCAAATACTAAATTGACTTTGTTCTGTGCCAGCATCTTGCAAATATTGTGTAAGCAGTTTCCAGCTGGTAAGAAACAAAACCCAGACCTGTGCGTCTCTTTGAAGTTGCAAGAGGTGCAAAAATGTCCCAGTTGGGCCTATCACAGGTCTCTGAATTCTGGTACTTTCTAACAACAGCTGACATTCATTTGGACTGCAAAGTAAGTCATAAGATTGTCAGATAATAGCAGCGAGTGAGGTATAGCTGATGGAACTTGAAAATAATTCTGCAAAGGGTTGTGGAGGTCCTAAGGTAGAAAGCATAGTCAGATATGCTACAGTATTTTTGATGGCCTGTCTAAAATATCAAATTATCAGTGATGACTTCTCTGCATGACCTCCAATGCTCTTATTGCTTCTCCTCTCTGCTACTCCCAACCTACTCCAAAGGAGTAAAAAAGCTTTGGAGGAAAGTTGATGAAGAATCATGTTTGATCCCTTGCTAGAGAAAGAGCAGTTTGCAAGTAGGTTATTTATGGCCTGTAGAGGAAGTGAGGCTGATGAGTCTCCTCCAGGCACCGAAGAAACAGGAGGTGTTTGGAGCCAAGCAGCTGAACAAAGAGAAGGGTCTAATGAAACTCACTGTGATACTGGCTTCTCCCTTAGCCTCTCTTGCATTAGTCTGGCTGGAACACTCAATCTACCACATGCTCAGCTCTTACAGTTGCTGTTAACCAGCTACAGACTGTAATGCAAATATGTTAAAATCAAGTTAAATAGTTGATCTATGATAACTTGCCAGTTAAGGCTTCAGGCCTCTCTAAGTGGTGTGTACGTGACTGCAGAATGACAGAGGGCAATCAACATTTGCCTTGTTGGCACAAGGGTTTTTGAAGGAGACTGGAGTTTATGCTTCACTCTTTCTTATTTTTATCAGTGCACTTTGAAAGCTTTTCACCTGTGTCACTGTCAATTGCCCTTTTAAAATACGACTTCCATGTTTCCAACCTTTTTTTATGCCTTTTCATATGGAAGGCAAGAGAAGGGAGAGAGAGTGAAAATTTTTGAAGTTGCTTCTGTTTAGCAGCAAACCCAGTAGACATCTTTATTGTGTCTCTGTGTTATTTGTTACAGTAATAGTAGATTTTCAGGTAGTGTCTTAACTGAATTGTGACCACAGGTCACACTGTGCTGTTTCATGAAGTTGTTATGTAGTCCTAAATGTCCTAAATGCAATGTCTTAAAGCTGTCAACTTGATTCATGAAATGAGCATAGATGTCTTTATCTTACATTTCAGGGAAGTAAAATAAAGTTCACACTATGAGAGTGCCTTGGCCTTATTTGCATGTTTTGATTATGCTTGTTCAGCTCTGCTACAATTACACAGTTGGTTATTTGGACAGGTGTCCCCACAGCTGGCTGCCTCTTGTCTCCTACTGGAGAAACACTGTCATAAAGTAGTTTCACACTAGACACTGACTAGGTGCTTTCATATGAATACTGCACATCTTAGGAAAACAGTCTCACTTATTTGAGGTAACTGCAGCTTTTCTGTGGTTTTGTTGACTCCCTTAGCATCTTGTATGTGAGCAGATTTTAAGCTCAAGGGTTCTCTACTAGAAATGTGCGAATGCTTCCTCTGTCTCAGCTTCTGAGTAGGTAATAGATGCTGCTGAATACTCACAGATGCCAGTTGTAGGAAATCAGGGCTAGGAAGCAAAAGAGTCTAACAGAATAATACAGTAGCAGGAAGATGACAAAGTGGTTTGGCTTTCATACATCCTCAGGGATGGGACAGTGGAGAAGTGACAGGGCACAGTCTGTTAATTACCTGCCACACGTCAATGCTATACATTACTCTTTGCCTTCAACTTGTATTGTGTTAGGTGTTCAAGGGAGACCTGCAGACGTATGGAAAACTTTGTGAATCTGAAAGTGTGCATGGTTTGGTAGTTTTAAAGTGGAAAGATTTTTCAAGTTGACTAAGCTTACTTTTTCGCTTACTTAAAATCCTTTCTACAGGATATATGCAATTACTTGTTTACCACTGGGTTTTGACCAGGAACTAGATGTGGTACAGGACTGAAAAGGTTATTGGAGAATTATTAAAGCAGTATCTGCTCTGCATTCTGTCAGTTATGCTTAGAAGCTCTCTTGCTAAGAAAGCCCCTTCTGTATACTTATTAATATGATGCTGAATGTATTAAAATAGCAGAAGATTGTGTTTCCAGTGCACACGTTGTGTGTGTGTGGTTTTTAATGTTATACAATTCCTGCAAAAATGGGTTTTGTATATATTCTGGCACAACTGTATTTAAGAAATACTCTAATATATAGCTGGCTCTTAGCAGCAAACTGATGTTATAGCCAGTCTAATTCACTTACCCAACAGAAGAAATAACCTAGACTAGGCAAACCAAGCTATTACAGGTCTGAGAATGTCTAGGTCTTACTGTTTCCTAGCGTTCCTTATCTCAATTACTGATCACTTTTTAGCCTGCTGTAACTGTGCAGACAGATCTCTCTGTATTTGAAAACATTTGTTCGGTGCAGCCTCCACGCTTTCCCCAGTCCTCAAAGATCAGTCTTGAGTTAGTCTAGTGTTGAAGAGATTTATAGTAAGCAACATAAAAACATTTTGTTTCAGGTTAAGCCCTGGCTAAAGCTAAATATATAATAACAGAGATCTCAAAGCTAAGAGCATTTCTGGGGCAGGTTTTTTCCCCTTGTTGGACCTATTAACATAAACCCATCACCTTGCTATTCATACAAAGCATCCTGTCCCTGTTGATGTTGGAGGCTTGCCTTGCCTTTCCTCCTCCTGCTGCCTGATAGAGGAATGATATAGGGAGAGAGACTGGTGTGGCTGAGGTTATGTAAAGTTTTTGGTTGACCCTGGAAACCTGGTTGCTTGTTTGGCTTAACAAGGCGGGTTAGTGAGGGTACTACCCTAAAGAGTTAATAGCCAACAGTGTGTCTTTTTCTTGTTCCTGTTCTGTAGTTCAAAAGTCTACCTGTTTAAAATGTTGTTACAAGTAGTACTCTGCTCCACCCAAGTCTGATCACTTTCAGTTTTTTTATTTGATGCTGTTGGGACAAGTAAGATTTTTATTCTAGCATGTGTAAACTCACTGAATTGCCAGACAATGAAATTGTTTTACAAGGTCCTACCTTTTTTTTCTTTTTTATACTTGTTTCTCCTTAATATAGGTTGTTAAATAGGAAATGAGGTGCATGATGTCACTAGCACACTTCAGTAGCAACTTCTACCATGTCTTCAGAGAAACATGACCTTTAAAGTTGTATTGGGGCATGAAATACAAAAGTGCTTGTGAAACCAAAAGTCTGTGACATTTTCCTCCTAGTGCCTAAGAAACAAACAAAACAGTTTTTAGAGTGTTTTAAACAAATGACTTTCTGTAAATTTCTTAATCTGAAGTGTATTTTAGTGCATAGTTATAAATGGGAGAGAATGTAGTATGCTTCTTAATGCAATGTTACTTTATGCTGCAATTCACTCACAGAGATACAAAGCTTATTTGGGCCTCTATAAGCAAAGCTGTCAAGCTTGGATCACTTGTGTTTTGACTTGTCCTAATTAATTATTCTTATTCACTGAAAGTATGGCGGGATGGAGGGGAGGGGGTGGCGGGAAGCTTAATTTTAAACTCAGCTTCCTCTTGTACTTCTCCTGTGTAATATCAACATTTTCTGACCAACCTCTCTCCATCTAGTAAATTCATCTCAATAGACTGTGCTTTTATTGACAATAGGACTGTTTTTGTTTCATTTAAATCTACTTAAATCAATTTCAACTGAACTGAAATGTATTATTTTGGAAACAGAGGTCTGCAGGGGTTACTATGTGCTTGTGCAATCCGTACCAGCTCTGTTGCAAGTCTCATGCAAACACTGTCTGGTTCTAACCCTGCCTAACATAGGTCACCAGTTGGTGTGAGGGCTTGATTAAACTCTTTGACTCTTCTGCTTCCACTTTCTTATCTCTGAAATGGGGACAACAGCATTTTCCAAAGCCCTTTTTAAGGGGAGTTGGCTACATTAGTCACGATGTATGTATTCAGATAGGAAGGAAGCCTGATCTGCTGTTATAGATTATTCCAATGTCTTAATTTCAGCTGATGCCTATAAAAGTTGTTGAAATACCTTTTTTTTTTTGCTTTTCTCCATCCAAGGCAAAGTGTGTTATAAGCATATTGGAACAGAAGCCCACAAAATTAAGCTGTACTCATGAAAGCTATGAAATAGTCTGATAGGTTTTATTGCTGAATGAGAATGATTGTAGGCCAATGAAAAGTAGGGACACTCAGCATCTGCAGAACAGCTGCAGTTCTCATGCAGCAATAACCTTTGATTAATTTGTCTTCAAAACATGTCTACATGGAACCTGGGAAAGTGAAAAGGAAACATTTCTATTATTGCATTAATCACAAGAGCAAGGGAATGCTGGTAAAGCACTGAATATGCTTTTCATCAAAACAGTTTATTAAGTAGTACATAAAACTGGAATCTAGTCCTGAAATTAATAGGGGAAAAATCCATATAAACTGTTAAATTCTGTAGTCATGATCAGTCAAAGCCAGATGCCTCTTCAAAACAGTTGGTATTTACATCCATTGCACATAAATGGAAAGGAAAAATAAAATTAAGCAACATCGGTTCACTGAAGCATAGGATCTGCAAGTATCACAAATAGGGAAGCTTCAGTGTTCAATTCTGCAATGACAAAATAGTTCCAGTTAACTTATTTGCTGAATTAAGAGTTTCACTTATTAAACTCTGCAAAAAGTCACAAAAAGGAAATAACGTTGTTGCTCTTTTTCCATTAATAACCCTCACATTGTTTGTCTTATGAATTACGACTTATAGGAAAATTAACTGTCCATGCTATACATCATACACAAGCAAGTCTTAAACAGTGCATGCTGTAAAAATATTGACATGCCTCCAAGAGGTTAATTTCCCTACAGATTAGACCTTTTTTTCCAAAGGAAACAGTAACACCTATTTGTTCTGAAGAACAGAACTCATTGAAATTACTTTTTTTCATGGACTCTTACCACCTAAATCTCATTGACTTCAGGTTTCACTCTAAAATAGAAACTGTTCCAAAACATGGCAGATTATTGGTGAATTAATTAATTCTCTCATCAAAATAGTTTACCCCTAGTCTTTTTTATGCATCTGGGCTGGGAGGTCACTAATCATCAAGCATGTTGTTAGCTAGTTGTTATATCAAAGAAAAATTAGCAGCAGGACTGCAATGGTTGGTAGTGAGGGAAAGCTTTATTTATTTAACTGTAATGGTTCAATTTGCCAAAACTCCACAAAATTCACCATGTAGCATCTTACAATTGCTCAGTTTCTGATCGGGGGGTTAAATTTACTTTCTCTTCAGGGCTTGATTGCATGCTTGATTTCATGGTATAGAAAGAGCAACAAATATTTCAAAGACTTGACTACTCACAGTTTTTCTGTCAATTCATATGAGCAATGCTGGCTTGGCCTTAACTTGCCTTAGTGAGGAAGTGTGCTTAGGTCTAACCCTGTTTGGGCTGAACATCCTTCAGTGATTTTATTCTTGAATTTTACTCCATGAAAAATGAAGCCTCAGACTTGGGGCATTCCTTTCAGTAAAGGTAGTTTGGGAATACAGTGGGCAGTTTCCATGAGGATGGAGAAAAAGGCAAAATACAGAACTCGTTGCAGACCATGAAATCAATAAGCATTATCCAAATCATGTCTGGGCAGACTACAACAGATTTCCACAAACACCCATGTACACAATGTGAGGACTTTTTAGAAAACACATATGTGTGTTTTGACTGAAAATGTCTTAAACTGCCTATTTTTAAAATGCTATTTTGTAAAATAGATGCTTATGATGCAAAGCTGCAAAGACAAATGTAAATCTTGCATTGGTTTTTACAAAACAAAGGAACAAATCATAGAATGGTTTGGGTTGGAAAGAACCTCAAAGATCATCCAGTTCCAACCCCCTTGCCATGGGCAGGGACACCTTTCACTAGACCAGGTTGCTCAGATTACAGTGTTCTGTTTCCATTGTCAAATGGAACATTTTCATGCAAAATATGCTTAATCTGAAGAGAATAGCTGTTGTGTTATGTCTGTAGCTGTAGACATAACAGCCATCTGTAAACCTTCAGTACAACAGCACTTTGTACAAATAAGGAGTGCAAATTATCGTACAAAATCACTAATCTTGACTTGGACTTCTTTTCAATGTAGCCTTAAGATGAGGCTTCACAAAATCAGTAGGGAAATGAATCCACTTTGCCGAACCACTAGTACATTCAACAAAGGAAATTATATGTATTTCATATTGCTCAAACCTTACTTAATGACCTTATTAAATCTCTTCTTAGAAGTCTGTCAGGAAAAAAATAAGTCAAGCTGGTGCTGCAAAAGTGTTGGTCTTCTATTTATCGGTAGAGTTGTTTCTTTCCAAGTAATTTGTTTTGCTCTTCAGCATTTATCTCTCAGGTACTCTGCATTGTGTCTATCCTTGAGGAAGAGCTCCTGCATGCCTTTTAATGGATGCACAGAAAATGGTGAAAGAGTAAACACTTTCTCACAACATCTCTCTGAAGAACTCCTTCTCTCTTATTAAGAATATTTTACTGTAGGACAAAAAAAATCTGCTCCCCAGTGCACTATAGTAGTAATAAGGATTTCAGATCCAAAATCTTACCTCTAACAACACACTGCAGAAATATTTAGATTAGCTAAACCAATCACTGTTAATCTGGACCTTGGTTTAGGCAGGGAGGTGAATATACACCACCACGCTGAATGCTTTGATTAACAGCTATTGCCTGGTTGAGAACCTGTTTTACGTTGCAGCTTAGTTTCACTCATGCTCATTTTTTTTGTTGTTGCTTATTCTTACACCAAACTGGCTTTTTGTTTAAATGGCTTCTGCTTGTGGTCTTGCATTATAGTTTCTGATATAGTACAAAGAAAGTGATGCTATCTCCTCTTGCCCTTTATTTTTGCAGTACAAGTTGCTTATCTTCTCTAAATAAAATTGATGACAAAACCGATGTTGTTCTCAAGGGCAATGAGGTCCAGTTTCAAGATACGGAACTTTTGGAACCCTCCTCTTATTTCAAGCTAATTGAAGGAGAGTTTAAGTTCACAGTATGTACTGAAATAGGAATTAAAGAAACTAGATACATTTAAAAATGCATTTCGCTAGTCTGCTCTCTCTTGTTGAAGGATATAATTGGACTAAGTCAGATGTTTTTTCCATGGTTCTCTTTTGCAGGCGGGCACTTTCTGTTGTTAAACTGACAGCCTTTCCTGGAACTACTGTTTTTCTGTTAATTTTCAGATATTGAAGAAGTTGGGAAGCTGGGAGGGTTAAGTTTGATCCCCACCCATTTGTTTGTCCCACAGGAGATAATTCTCTCATTATGTCAATGAGGATTGTTTCCCAGCATATTTTCCATTAACTTTAAGCTCTGTCTTTGTTCTCCATGCCAAGTGACATGCAAAAAAATACGCACTTGCATCTTGGGAAGCATCATATCCTCAGGAAAGCTCTCTTGATTAGGTTTATTACTCAGCTGTAACTTTCCCTGCAAAACTCAAACATATCAATACACTTTGTGATGTTTGTGTCCACCTTGGAGGGAAGGAAAAGGCAGCGGTGCTAGTTACCAGCACTGATTGAGCAGGTAATCTTGCAAGATATTACACAATACTAACGCTCTGTTTCTCCAAGCAGAAGCAACCCTAAGGACTTGCTGTAGACAGAGTGCAATTCATTGCAGTGATCAGCATTTATATCTATAATGAATTACTAAAATGGTCAGCACATGAATGTCTGGTTTTAATTGGGGCGTGGGAGGTGGGGGGCTGCAATGTGTGCAGGTAGGTAGAAGGAAGGAGGAGGAAAAAAGGAAGGTAGGAGGAAAAAAAATACTCAATATATCGAATGCTGGCACTATGGAATGCCATAAAATATTTGTCCTCAAGTCTTATGTATCCTGTTTGATCCAGCTCGTGCTTTGTCTAATTTTGATCATCTTTTTAAGCAGGGAAGAGCTGGCAGAATTATTTACCTTTTCTGTTTCCAAACAATGATGTGGAATTAATTTGTCTGTAAACTCACAAATTGTTTCCACTGGACTGTGTCCTGAAGTCTCCAGACTCATAAATATTAGATTTAAGCCACAATTAGAGTTTTATGAGTCTTTCAGGTTCAGGCATGTATGTAAAGATGGTTCTTTACAACTCCTCTAAATTCATGATTTATTGCATGGCCTTCAGATAACAAGCTAAAACCAGAGTAGAGCATATATCTTCTAAATTTGTATTGAAACCCGGCGTCCCCCCTCCCCCCTCCCATCTTTGACAAATGAGAGCTATTTCTGGATATAAATTGAGATTGTGCTTGAAGAGCATGATTTTGGCTGTCTAATTTAGGTTAATTAACAGATTGCCTTTCTGAAGGATCACTTAGTCTGATTAAATTTTAATTGAAAAACAAGAAAACAGATGAGCACTTAAAAGACTGAAACAAGGAGTGTTTCTGTGACTAAACATTCTCTACCCTCATTCATTTTGCCAGCTAGGAAGCATCTAGAGTAAGAGAACACAGGGACAAGAAGAGGTGCTTATGCCTGTAGTACTGTCTTTAATGAGACTGCCCTTTGCATGTTAAATCAATTATCTCCTCTCTTCACTGGGTTGACATTGTCAGCAGTTGCGGATTAACAAAGCTCAATGCTTGGTCTCTGTTACAAATTTATCGTTTTAGCATTGTTCCCACACACATGCTGCCCTTGCAAAAACATAAAACCCAGGAAAAAAAACCCCTGAAATATCCAGACTTAGATTTGTCACTCTTTTCCTTCTGAGACTCAATCCACTGAAGAACTTTCTGCATTGTTTAACTTGCATAATTGGTGCTGCATTCAAGTAGTAATGTCAGAGAAAGAGGGTGGAAAATCTATCATCAGTGGCTGAGAGAAGGTGTGGGAAAACTCTTTTCCACTTGCCAGAATAATTAGAAAGCAGGTCTATTCTGCAAAGTCAGGACAGATTTTTAAGCCATTAGCCTTAATAATGGTAGGGAGCTGTGACAGTATTATCAGTCAGGTTTTATTTATGATGGCATTGCATCTAAACACAAATGCTCCTGAAAAACTTCACTCACAGTTTTTGGAAGGCCCTGGAGACTGTATGCAATAGTACAGTGTGGTGGGCTGACACTGGCTGGATGCCAGGCACTCACCAAAGCCTCTCTATCACTCCCCTCCACAGCTGGACAGGAGAGAGAAAATACAGCGAAAGGTTTGTGAGTTGAGATAAGGTCAGGAAGAGATCACTCACTGATTACCATCACAGGCAAAACAGTTTCAACCTGGGAATGTTAATTGAATTTCTTACTAACAAAATCAGAGCAGGATAATGAAAATTAAAATAAATCTTAAAAATACCTTCCCCTCACCCCTGTCTCCTTCAAAGGCTCTACCTCCTCCCACTCAGTGGTTCAGGGAGATGGGGAATGGGGGGGTTACTGTCAACTCATCACACACTGTTCTGTCCACTGCTCAGGGAGAGGAGTTGTTCCCTTGCTCCACCGTGGGATCCCTCCCACAGGAGACCATTGTCCATGAACTTCTCCACTGTGAGTCCATCTCATGGGCAGCAGTTCTCTGTGAACTGCTGCAATGTGGGTCACTCTTCCACAGGTGCAATCCTTCAGACACAGCCTGCTCCAATGTGGATCCACCACAGGGTCACAAGTCCTACCAGGAAACCTGCTCCAGTGTGGGCTCCTCTCTCCACAGTTCTGCAGGTCCCTGCCAGGAGCCTGCCCTAGCACAGGCCTCCCACAGGGTCACAGCCTCCTCTCAGGCATCCACCTGCTTTGGCATGGGTGTCCTCCACAAACTGCAGGTGGATCTCTGAATCCTCATGGTCCTTCATGGACTACAGGAAGGCAGCCTGCTTCACCATGGTCTGCACCATGGGCAGCAGGAGAACCTCTGCTCCAGGGCCTGGAGCATCTCCTCCCCCTCCTTCTACACTGATCTTGGTGTCTGCATACTTGTTCCTCTCCTGTATTCTTGCTCCTCTCTGCTCTGGCTGCAGTTACATCTCAGCAATGACTTTTTGCCTTCACAGAGGCATTACCACCAGTTCTGATTGTCCCAGCCCTGACCAGCAGCACATCCATCTTGGAGCCAGCTAGCATTGGCTCTGCCAGACATGGAGGAAGCTTCTGGCAGCTTCTCACAGAAGCCACCCCTGTAGCCCCCTGACTACCAAATCTTGGCCACACAAACACAATACATTCACTAACCCATAGCAAGGATGCTGTTGTTCAAATCCTCTGTGTACTTACAGGTTGTTCTGGGATTGGGTGGTGTGAATTTTAAGAGCTAATGTGATAGAACTTCAGGTGCAAATAGGAATTCATTTGCTTATCCAACAATCTTCTGCAGAGAGATTTTGGAGCTCATGTTGAGCAGTTCCAGTTTGCTTTGGGATATGTCAGTGTTATTCCTCAGTTCTGAGCGCCTAAATAAACCTTAGAGAAGCTTCCTCAGAATTATACTAAATAGTGAATATTCTCAAGTGTAAAGGTATGTGTGTAGAATTAAGATGTGAATGTTTTCTAATCCCTCCTCAAACTCAGTTATGTCCTTTGAAGAACATACACAGGTCTTCTTTAGAGCACAGTGATACAGTTATTTAGTCAAGAGTGTTTTCTCTCTGGTAAAGACCACTTCTGTGTTTCTCTGTGTTTAGTAGTTTTTTGTCTTTGGTGTTCTTACTGGACAGCCTGTTCTGTGCTGTTTAATCAGTAAATTAAAAAGGATGCAAACTCTAATCCACAGTTTTCTTCGTAGCATGTGTTTAATTACTTTCACAGGAATCTGCTTTCAAAGCCCAGTAAAGGACAAGGTGCTTTCTCCATCTAATAAAACTAGCAAGACTGCTTTAAAAGATAAAAAGTGCCAGCCACATTGAAGTCTAGCAACAGGAGTTTCCCCACTTAAAAAAAAAAAAGAAAAAGAATTGTGACAAAATTACCTAAATAAGAAATCAGGAACAAGACACACAGAAAGAAACCTTCTGGGTGTGCTGTATTCTAAATTAACAGCCAAAAACGATGTCTAGTTTGCTGTCTGTTATATCACAAAACTATGCAAAGTGAAAACCACGCATGTATTTACATGCATTCTTTAAATATCAGGCTTAGATGTAGGGACAGCTTTGTATGAAATGGCATGTGCTGGAGGCTCAGTTAGGTAAGAAAAGGTCTGCTTAGGTGAAGGTACAAGTTCCTGACAGACCAAAGTAAAGCATAATGAAGGGAAAGCAATAGAGTGTCTTGGTTCTGTAATTCATTTATGCATTGAGAAGCACTGTTGCATGAACAGAATGAAACACTAAGAAGTTAGTTGGGTAAATGAAGAATCAACAAGATCAGCCAAACCTTTTTTGCAGAGCAAGTTCAATCTTGTTATATAACCTTTTGGATAAAGTGTGTTGTATCCAATGCATTTGAATTCTACATATACCTTTCTGATTTGTATGCTGTAAGATACTGGTGGATCATTTAAAGTCACTTGTAGCAAATTTAAATAACTTTTATAATTGCCTTATTAAAAGCACACAAACAAACAAGAACCACTGACATGTTGAAGCAGTTAAAAAAAATACTTCTTTGAGTTCCTCTTTCTCCGAAGACTCTGGAAAAGTGAGAAGATAATATTCTATCTGCTGCATTGATAGAAGTGTGAAAATAAAATCTCATTCTGGATTAAATCTTGCTATTGCTGGAAAAAACTCCTCACTTGAAGTATGTTAATCCATATTTTGCCAGGATTTTTTTCCCCGACTGGGACTTTTCAAAACTTTGTGCTTTGATAGGAGAACTATATTTTTAAGACTAAACTGTTGATTGAAAAATGCAAAACATGTGTTTACTTCCAATAGCAGTTGCACTGCATTTGTAAAGTGATTGGTTATGGCAGCAAGGGGAAAATTTGTCCCCTGCTATTTGTAGTTGATCTACCTAGGAATGTAAACCTGTGGAATAACACTTGCTTTCCAGGGTTTGGTTTTCTGGTTGTTTTTTTTCCCTATTTCAGTTCATAGATAAGGGGGAAGGAATCCTGTGTACTCATTGATCTTTCTAGTTTTTTGCATAATATTCATGTATTCTTTTGGTTATGTGTATTGTTTACATCTGTCAACATCAACCATGAAGCTTGTGAAGTTTTTATTCTTCTAGAAGTGAAAGTTAATATCATTCCCTCAATGGCTACTTCCTATTTTTTGCTTCAGTTTCAACTTTCCCTTTGTGGTAGGTGGCTACTGTCCATAACCCCGTTGGGCTGTTGGAAATGGGCTGTTTCTGCCTTGGATTTTGTTTGTTAAAGCAGATTGTACAACTTCCAGGATTATCAAGAGTCTTGCAGAGCCTAGTTTAATACAGGCCAGCTGGGGATTCACTCCTTTATGCTCATTTGATCTGGAATCAGCCTTGTGTAGTCAACTGATGTCCTCTTCACTTAATGTGGAATTTATCAATTCCCACCCTCCTTCTATAATGCAGGTGCTGCTGACTCATATCCTGCACCTCTTGCCCCAGCCACCTTCCAGCCCAACTCTTCACATAGGTCAGTAAAGGACAGTAAAATTTTCACAGGTTAGCAAGACACACGGGTGTTGCCTGTCAGACTGAGACAATGCAGTTCATTAGTCTTATTTTTCTTTCTCTAAAAAGGTCGCAAACCATTCCCCACAGAAGTGAAGTAGGAAATCCAGGGCTCAGCTAAAAGACTTCTTTTTACATCTGGCATGGTTCTTGCCCTGACAAACATGAAATTCATACTGCAAACACAGATAATGCTGAGAGGGAAATGAGAGGTCAGCTATCCTAAGTCCTGCTGGTTCATGTAATCCTGCAGAGACTGTCAAGTGGCAAAGGCAGCCTCAAAGGCTTGTCCACTTGGCCCTGTGTGCTGGCCCTGGTCATATGCCAGCGTGATTCAGCTGGGAACTCTTGAGTCCAAGCGAGCAATCAGGGTAAGTTTGTCATTACAGTAGAGATGGGAGTGAAAGAAGATGGCAGGAACCACAACTGTGTGCTTTTCTGGTGGCTTTGAGCTGCTCCGAAGGGGAGGGTGGTTACTACCTTCCTTTCCTAAGAACTCTTGCCTCGGGCAGATTACATACTAAAGGTGCCAGGTGCCAAGTGGCAGAAATATGCATGTCCAAATAGGGTGCTGCTGTTTTGTATTCTAGGCTGTGTGGCTTTTTTGTATTTGAATCCTTAAAGAATTTTTTTCCTCTCCAAGAAGTGATGAGCTTCCATTTCTGTGCACAGACACGTGTATAGCAGGCATCTAAGGATGACATGAGAATAGCTCATCTTTCTGCTGCCTTAATGAAATCATTTCACCGTATGTGAATTCTCTCTGCAGCTCTGCCACGTTGTGTCTCTGGCTACCAAAGTAAGCAGCGTGGCAAAGCAAGATTTTCTTAGCATTACTGCATCTGTCTTCGGAATTGAGGTTGGGAGGAGAGGTGAAAGAATATATATAGGTTAATATGAAGTCTTTTCAAGAACTCAAACAGGAAATTTTAATAAAATGTTACTTGTATGCATACACCTCATATATTTAGACATGAAAAGTAATTGGGGAGAAAGAGTTTTTTACTCATTGGTAAAATCATTAGTTGCATAGTTGGCTTCACATTCCCTTTCCTTACCCAAACCCCAAGCTGCCAAGGTATTCGAGAGAGGAAAATATTTTCTCTGATGGACAGTATCTTCCATTCAGTTGGGGCACATCAGGGGTGCAGAGTGAAAGCCAATCACCTTTAATATCTACTTCATTTGTTTGTTGTTTTCTCTTTTTCCAGTGACTATAATTCACAAAAATAGATTATGGCATTTAATATTATATTAAATATGTATTGTTTAACAACTAAACAATACATATTTATTGTTTAGTTGTTAAACAATACATATTTAATACTGACTTATTCAGTAGTTCAGCTACGACAGCTGTAAGCCAGGATTAATATATTTTAGTTTGATTGTGAATCTACAATTTGATCTAGCTATAAAATACTTACAAATTTCAGACTGTGCCTGTGAAATTGGTTCTGCTGCTTTTAATATGCATCAAAGTGCAATATGCCAACACCACAGGAAGTTTCTGGCCATGGCCACTGTTCTGCCTGTCTGCATAACAAGACTGAGGAAGCTGTCCTGTCTATCTAGCTGTGACCACCCACAGACATTTTCCCTTCAAAAGGGTTACTGACTGAGAGGGTTTCTTTTCCCTTTACATACATGTAATCAATCCTGAGATAATATTATCCAGGTCAGCAGAACTTTAATGTATACCTGACCTGGGAGTCTTAACATGTGACTCAAGTTTCTTATTATTGCAAAGATATTCATTAACAATTAAATGTGTTTTTATTGCATTTTAAAATATGATTCTTATAAACAGCTGACTATTACTGTAACTTTATAGCTGGAGCCAGAAGACCTAAGTCACTGCAAAACCCATGTGGGACAAGTAAAAGGGTGTGCAGTTTGCATGGCATGGATTTTCATTGTTTATGTATTTTAAAAGCAACTATGACTTATTTTAGGCTTTTTGTTCATACAACTGTCTGTACCACTTCACCTATCTGTGTTGCCCTGTTGCTACTGAATTTGGTTAAAACTGAAATCTGCTTAAAGATGAACAGCAGTATACAAGTTTCATCTGATAGTTTAAATTAAAAATTTATTACCCTGGACAATTTTATTGTGATTGGCTAAGTTGTCAATATTATACGTACTTGTGATTAGATAACTACTGCACTTTTCTGGTTTCTTCAAATTGTGTAAAAGATTTAGATGTCAATGTGAAAAAGGATTGCTGTTGAAGCTTTTATTCCTTGTAAAAAAGTCTCTAAAGTACTTGGTACATTCGTAATTCAGTGTTTTTCAGTGCACTAAATCTTTACATCCTTGATAAAAGAACTTGAGAAAGAAGTGAAATTACTCTTAACCGTTCTTTTGGAGCCAGAAGTGAGGACAAAGTCGGAGTCCTCAAAGGATGCATCAGTTATTGTTTTAATGGATTCAGCTTTTGCATCTAGTAGCCAGCTGTGATTGTCCATTACACTGTAATACTGTTGAGAGCAGAATGAAAGCCATTGGGTCTGATTTCAGGCTTAATAGTCCAATTACATCTCCTTTCTTAAAGAAAAACAGCATTTCAAAAGACAATTGTTCACACCACTGGAAGAACCTTAAAGCTGCCATTAGACTTGTATGTCAGATCTCCAGGGAATGCTTTGAATAACAAGGGAGGCTGCTGAGCAAATCTGGCTATTCTTCCTGTATGTAATAGGGTGCCTGTGGGGCAGGATCTGTTGCTCTAGTTACATACAGCTGGTTCATTGTCTTCTGGTGTATCTGTCTACCTGGCCACAAGTAACACAGAAGTCCTTTTTCTTTCCTGTTGTTTATTGTCATCAGACCCAACTGCTCCTTACTAGAGTATCTAAGATTTCATGCCAAATATGAAATTATTCCTACTTGTTATGCAAAACTTGTGTCACACGTTTCTTGCACTCCTTAACTCTTAGAATAAAATCAGCAATAGTGTGTGACCTATATGGGCGACAACTTCACCTTGCTATTTTGAAATTTGTTTTGAGAACTTTACAGCCCTACTGTTACTCTTATGGGGGGATTCAAGTGGTATGTGCCTAAAACGTTGGAGAGAAATTCCTCTCCTTTGTCCAAGATGGAGGACATTTAACAACTATTTCTTGCGATATCTGGTGAATCTGGACTACATCTGGTCATCAGAGGGTTAACAAAGATGTCACCAAAGCCAGGAAACACAAGTCTGTATTGGAGCAGTGCTGGTGTTTGGGGGGGAAGCAGGAAGGTACCTTGCAAATGGAGCATATTGTCTGCTTGATTACTTTCAACTTACATCCCTTTTTCTACTTGTGATAATGTCACTAGACAAAGTAGTAGTTTTAAGTCTGTTTAACTTTCAGCAATAACACCAGAGTCTCTAAAACGTCTTTCCCTTTCTCCTTGGCCAAGAATTAGAATTGGATTAGTAGGGAATGAGGGATAAGAGGGGGTTTGGTTCTGCGAGGCAAAAGGCACTTGACTGAAAATACAGTCCTGCCTTCATCAGTATGAACTATACTGAGGTGAGACTTAAGGCGATATGTAAATTATGAGTTAGCTGTTTTCAGCTTTTGCATTTGGGCATACTTGAAAAGGTATTTTTAAATTGCATCTTTCCAGATATTAAGAACACTTACACCATCTGCCCTCTTCCTTGCCTCCTGTTTTACAATCCAAAGATTTTTTGAGGCAGTTTTCTGTAGTTTAAGAAATCAAGCACAGCCAGCTTGGGGCATTCTGTATCATAGCATATGAAAATAAAGGCACCTCTGACATTGCCTGACGGATTTGCCAAGGAAAAAAAACCACAGCCATGTTTGCCGTTCAGTTGTGTAGTGTCCACTCATATTTTTTTGTTTGAAGCCAAAATCTTTAATTACTTCAGTATGGGCAAAAGTTATGCTGCTTGGAAAGCAGCTACACATTTCCCACAGCACCAAAGCTATCAAAGCATGTTTTGTGACCATCTTTGTTCTTGCAGCTGGGGTGTGTATAGTGCATTCAGACTTATTGCAGGCATAAAGTAACTGTAAAGACTGGACTGTAGATCATAGATAATTGTGTGCTAATAGTCAATAGTTCTGTGCAAATAGGGACGGGAAGAGGGTGTCAGCTGTATCTGGAGAATTATCTGTGGGTTTTCTGTGCCCAGAGTTTCTGTAGCTTGTAGAGCTGGCCATCTCCCCCCACGTTAGCTGCCTGGCTGTGAAGGGCAGCTGTGTGCCACTCAGTCCAGCAGCTTCTTCCCCTCAGATCTGGGTCTCCTTCACACCTCCAGACCTCAGATCCTGGCAGGTCTTACATAATTGTATGTGCTGGGAAACTGACCTCATGAGGTCAGACCAAGGTGGAGTAATGCAATGAGATAATGGTCTGTGACAATGGAAACAGATAGTTCACTGTGTCTCTTAGCGATCACTTGCTCCGTGAGGAAACAACAATTAAAATAATGCAACTCTGCTTATGGAATGGAAAATGTTTGGAAAAATGGTGTTTAGTGTAACATGTAGGCAGTTGAAGAAGTCAAGGCATCTTTTCAGGGATAATAGGTAACAGATAGTGTTTGTCAGGTACTTTGGATGTCCTTTGGGATTTTCAGGAAGTTCATCTGCAGATATGGCAGAAATGAGTGATTGTACTTTGATTGATTTCTTCTCAGATGAGCTCTTGTGATCCATTGTAGCTGCAGCTTTTTATTCTAGTTTGTTGGGTTTTTTTTTTTAAGAGGGGTGGGTGGCATTGTGTGTTTACTTGCCTGCTCTTGACCTGCCTGTTTTAGGGCTGCTTCTCATTTGTACACCACTTTCTTGTGACACATGAGTGCCTTGGTGAGAACTCTGTCCTTTTCTGTCCAGATCCTGTAGGCTACGGAAAGACACTGCATGCAGTTTTGCACAGACTTTGAGTTTGAGGAGAAAAAAAATCTAGTTCTTTACCTTCATTCACTATGAATGCTTCTTCTTTTACCTTCTGAAACAGCTTGTGTGTTGGAAGTGCATTTTAATTACATTGTTTGCATCTCGTATATGCACAATACATTCAGTTTGAGGGCATTTTTACTACAGCAGGAGGGTGGTGATATGTAGTAAGTCTCAAGAATAATTAAAACCTGTGTTAACTTATGTATGTTTTCAGTAGTGATTGAACTTTGTGTTGAGTCTCTGCTGGGTCCAAGATCAGATCTTAATCAAATAGAAAGGAAGGAAGGAGGGGTGATGGGGGAAGGAAGAGTTGGTTGTAGTTACCTTTATAAGTTCTTGCCAGTTTAAGATAAACATCACCTGTCATGTTTATTTCTAAATTTTTTTTTTAAAGTATATTGCTTCCAATTTTTTAGGTATTTAGCTGGAGACGGCTTTTATGTTCAACACTTACTGAGGAAGAAATGCAGAAAATGAGTGGGTAATATTATAAATCAACATTTGGAGATACCTTCACCTCTCCTGTGTATGGGTGTAGCCTCAGAGTTTTGTTCAGTGTTTACACTGAAGGGAAAAAAGCAGAGTAACCTGGTAAGGCTTTTACTGCATCATGATGCGACAGGGCAAAGATTTCAATAACTAGAGATTTCCTGGAGAGAATATGGTAAATCAGTTTGGTTTTCTTCTTTTACTTTGAGGAGGTAGAAATGCACACCAGAATCGGCAAGATGCATGGTTTTGATCTGAAACGTTCACTTTCTGCACTGAATAGTAATTAGGGGTTTTTATCAGTGTGTTTTCTAGAGTCTAGTTTTGGAAAAGGAGAGGGGGTTACTTCTTCCAAGCTCCGTCCTACAAAGGTGAAGGCGGTTAGGAATTCTTAAGCATCTCAGGATCTGAACATCTGTTAACAAATTCACGGCTGAATCTGTAGAAATGCTACTGCCCTGGCTTGCTTCCCTGGATCATTGTTAACGAGTGCTTTGCATTCATCATGGCATACCAGATTCCATCGTGGGAGAAGAAAAGGGCCTAATTCAAGGACAATGATTGTATTCCTGTTGCATGAAATGCTTTGAAAAAATGTTCATTCCTCTATCTTTAAAAGTAGTTTTTCTGTTGGCTTGTAGATGGTTTGGCTTTGCTAGAGACAGCAGGTGAATTAACATGAATCACATGAGCTTTGCTAAGGATTCTATGACGTTCATACCCAAGTCAAGCTGAGGCACATAACAGTGTTTTGAAATGGATAGTAGTTCTGAAGATGCCCCTAATATTAAACCAAAGTCAAGATCTGCACTGGAGGTTAAATGCTAGTTCCGTCTGGAGGAGTATATTTGCTCTCTGGAAGAGACCCATTTGGTTTAAACTGGTAAATCAAGTAAAAGTTTTATCTAATTAAAACTCCCTATTTAAATGTCAGCGCATCTGCATTACTTTTTCTTATGTTGAGAAAGTTTTTTGTATTTCATAAAATTATTGTTAGTGAATATACTAGGCCAGCCTTCATGAAACACTCAGAGACTATTTTGAAAGTATGAGCAAAGGGGGAAAATATGAGAGAGACAAACACATTTCTTTTTTAGGCTGCCAGGATTTTACAAGATTTGACTGTAAGCTTTTTCCTTACAGATTGTGTCAGATGCTGCTGGACAGGGGGTTGCCATCACTGGGAACAATACTTTCAACAACTGGAATTGGCCTAACGCTGTGATCTTTGCTGCTACTGTGATCACTACAATCGGTAAGAATTTGCTGTGTCAACCTTCCCAACTGTAGTTTTCTGTAGGCTGTAGTGTGTTTGTACTTGCCCATTTCTGTGTCAAGGTAGCCACCAAATAAAGTTCCCATGGCTGCAGCTGCCTGGAGTGTGTGTTCACCTGCCGATTCATAAAGGAAAAAAACAGGGCTTTTGGCACTCTCTCCCTGGGTGTACGGAAGAGGAAAGTGTGCCTTTCCAATGAGTAATGGATTTAAGGTGCTGTTCGGGTTGGCTGGTGTCATCCCAGTTCTATTGATTCATGCACTTAAATTTCCAAATCATAAAATTCTAAAACAAAAGCATAACAAAGTATTCCATTAAACTAATACCTAAAGCAAGTGCATGTGAGGTTTTTGTATTGCTGCCTTGTTACACACACACATCCTCTTGAGCTACTACTAAATTATCAGTGTTCCTGGCTTGCAGAACTATCTAGACTTTTTATCCACCTCTTAAAAGAGGTGAAGCAGAGCAACTGTTGTTTTTTAAATATCACTACTGATTTGTGCATATAAGACACTCTGCACTGAAAGATTCCTTCCTCCTCTGATATATAGATTTTCAGAACTCAACATCTTTTGCCTTCTGCTTTTACAGAAAAATCTTTGCCATATGGTGTTGTTACACACTTGCTGCACCTACAATGAAAGAAAGAAGGAATGCAAAATAACCAGAGAGGACTGGATGTAGAAGTCTTACAGTTAAACCACATGCAGTACTGTGGTTTTCTTTATTATTTGAAATTCACAATACCCAGCTTATAATATAACTTCTGACAAAATGTTGAAGTCAATAACACACCTAAATAAGAAAACCCTGTCAGAAGTTCAGGAAATAGGCTGCTGATTTTAGAGCCTGAGTCTGTAATGCCCTGTTGGGTTCTGTGAACAGCAAAGAACTAAATTCAGTTGAAATATCTTGCACTTACTTGCCTTGCACTTAACTTACAAGCTCTTACCCAGCAAAGGTACCAGGTCACAAGTTAAATGTGTATAGTGGTTCTTTCACATGGGAACTAGCTTCAGGATGAATTTTGAATTTCATTCCTTAAAATTGAATCAATCAAGTTTTTAACAGTACGGCTTAAGATTGGGGCATCATATCAGAAGTTTTGAGATTAGCTTTACTTTGTATCTCTCCCATCTTGTCAAGAAAAAGATGCACAAAATCTAGGGAACACTTAAAGTGCAGTAATGGATTATGTGTTTGCTAGAGTAGAACTGGAAGGCATCCAGATTCAGAAGATCAGCAGCTGGAGTAAACTAAAGCTCTTCTGGATGGTGAAGTAAGGAGTGGCCGACACAGCGGGAGCCCACACAGTGTTGTTCTGTGCCCAGGTAGAATTGCCTTGAATTCTCTTCAACAGGAACAGACAGAGCACATACTTATCTCTTTCAGGTTACGGAAATGTTTCTCCAAAGACACATGCTGGGCGTCTCTTCTGCATATTTTATGGGCTTTTTGGAGTTCCTCTCTGCTTGACATGGATCAGTGCTCTGGGGAAGTTCTTTGGAGGACGTGCCAAGAGGCTGGGCCAGTTTCTGACGAAAAGAGGAGTAAGCCTGGTAAGCCCTTACTTGTTTACCCTTGAACTGTGTAGTTTTGATGCATAAATTAAGCTTTCGCTTCTTAACTTGCCTGCTTATCTTGTAGTAAATGAACACTTGCACAAATATGAATTTTTCCAAATGGTGTTGCATTGAAATTACTAAAAGAGGGATTGGATCTGATGTGTTAGTTCTGCAAGAAGTTTAGCAAAATGAGATCTCATAGAAACCTTTGGTACTACTTTCATTAAAGACCTTTAGGACAAATGTACATGAAGCTCTATTTCACAGACATTTCTTTCAAGCTTCTCGGGCATGGAAATGAAAATAATCTGTCCTGCTTGGCTCCCACCTGCCTGTGTGCCAGCATGAGTGCTTCCTGCTGTGCAGTGAACCAACTGGAAAAAAATATTTTGTTCTGAGTTACTGGCTTGTGGACTTTTTTTTTGTGGCATTTTGTTGGTTTTTTGGTGATGGTTTAAGTTTTTTCCTCCTTCTCACCCCCTTCCCCATTGTAAGTGAATTCTGTTCTAGCTCTACACAGAGATGGGAGTCAATGGAGGGTCATAGTGCCTGGAGAGCACTGTTTTAGGTCCTGCTTTCAGAAACTGAGCAAGAACTTTCTTGGTTTTGTACCTGAAAAGAAAGTACAGAAAATAATAATGAAATGCATGTGTATGTGCAGGTTTATACAGAGGTTGCATGAGTGGCAAAGGGAGGGAAACACAAATAGGAGAAAAACATCTTAAAACACTTCTGATCTTCTATTTTCAAATGAGTAAAAGGAAAGTTAGAGGTACTAATGACTTTTTAGACTAGAGTGCTATGTCCATATCCCATGACAATTTATAAAATACCAAGGACTCCTTAAACTTTTCCAAGAGCATGAAAGAAAACCATAAGGAAATAATCCTTTTTGAGCAAGTATTTGTAAGAATAGGGAGTTCTGCCTAAAGGAAAAAAAAAGTGTGTGTACTTCAGTCACTGTTAGTGACTTTTAATTATGGTACCTAAATTGTTAGCACAAAACTCTGAAATATCTGGTCCTGTCAGATCATTCTTGGTGCCATGGATGGGAAAAAAAAGAGATCTTTCCCTGAATTTTTCTTTTTTCTTTACAGAGGAAAGCACAAATTACATGCACAGCTATTTTCATTGTTTGGGGTGTCTTGGTCCATCTGGTTATTCCTCCCTTTGTCTTCATGATGACTGAAGGATGGAACTACATTGAAGGCCTGTATTTCTCATTCATCACTATCACCACCATAGGATTTGGAGATTTCGTTGCTGGTCAGTAATTGTATTTTATATATTATCTCATTACATGCATAGTGTGGCAATTCTGCTTCCAAACTCTGATTTGAAAAGATGTTTTCTAAGCTTCTCCAGAACATTTTGCAGAATAAAACATTCTGATAAATCTGAGTACTGACCCAGTGGACTAGATCTGGCTCATCAGTGTTTGTATAGATACCAAAGGCCTTTTTTGGGTTAATTTTGCAGCCAGGTTCTAGAGCTCATTAGTCCTTCTGGTGCCTCAGGTCTGTATTTCAGGCAAGAAGCTACCCTTACATCATGATGGCTGTGCACCTTTGGATGGGATCCAGTATACTAAGCAGGATGTGTGGGCATTGGGTAATGCCCGCTACACCTGCCTAGAGCTAGTCAATGGGGAATGCTGAGCGTTCTCTAAAATCCACTGCTTTGTTCAGGGTTTTGCCAGAGGGGTCCTTGTAGGTGGAATTCTGAATCTTTTTCTCAAAGAAGTAGAAGACTTGTAATTTTCAAATGGAAAAGCATTCACTTATATATCTAATAAGGAGAGGATAAATACGCTGCTATTTTATTTTGTTAGTCCAGTGGTCAGAACACCTGAGGCCAAGAAGTAGAAGATGTGGGATCGACTTTTTCTTTTAGTGAGGAAGAGAGCAGTTTTCAGGGTCATAATTTCAAAGGTTTATCAGCTATGAGTCTTCTTTCAGTAATGGTTTTGCTTTTAATTCCTTGTAGGTGTAAATCCAGATGCAAACTACCATGCGCTTTACAGATATTTTGTGGAGTTATGGATCTATCTGGGACTAGCTTGGCTTTCACTCTTTGTTAACTGGAAGGTCAGTATGTTTGTGGAAGTCCACAAAGCAATCAAGAAACGGAGGAAAAAAAGAAAAGAGTCATTTGACAACCATCCTCGGTCTAAAAAACCCCTTCAAATGGGTACCTCAAAGGATGTCAACATTTTCAGCTTTCTTTCAAAGAAGGAAGAGACTTACAATGACCTTATAAAGCAAATTGGGAAGAAAGCCCTGAAGACAAACAATGACAAAATGATTATAGTGGAAAATGCCAAACAAATGAATGCCAGTATAGATGTTCAGGTGACTTACACAAAGACGGAGTCATTTGAGTATGATGAGGCTTCCCTGGACATTCAAAATGGCCACGTACTGAGACCCCTCCATGACAAACGCATTGGAGACAGCCCTCTGGAAGGAACCATGTTTGTAAACCAGCTGGACAGGATTAGTGAAGAAGAAGGTGAAGTGTGGGATTCCAGAGACTATCGACCCTTAATATTTGAGAATGCCAATATAACATTTGTAAATGAAGATGATGATGAAGAGGAAGATATCTCAGATGATGAGGAAACATCAAAATCCTCTATGGATGACAATCTTGCAGAGGAATCTGAAACTGCAAAAAAACTGGTAAAATTTCCATCCTCTGATGAATCTACCTTTACCAATAATGAGCTAGAACTTTCTGTGCCTTATGAACAACTGATGAATGAATATAATACAGTAAGCAATGTGAAGGCTGCCACGTGAAGCATGTTGGACAATGGTTTTCTGAAAGTGGTCAGTGCATATTGAACTTAGAGCAAGGAGAAAAGGATGTTTTTGCAGCTTCTCCTGACTCTTTGAAAACAAAAGCAAGTCCCAAACTAAGAAACTCCAGTCTCCTTTTCCCATCCTAAGTTGGCTTCTGAGCCCGTCAGCTTTGCTTTTCTGAAAGACTTGTAAAATAACAGTTGAATTTGGAGTCCCACTCCTTCTTTGGATTTTATGGTTCTTGAACAAAATAGAATAGAAAAGACTAGTTAATACACTGGATCTGCTCTGAGTTCATGCATTTCATTGAGGAAATAGTTCGGGAGTGTAACTATACAATTGTAAGAGACTGTTTTGGGCATCAAATGTGTTCGGTTACTCCATTAGCCTTTCACCTCTGAAAACCTGGATTTGAATCCTGCTTTTATCAGAAATGAAATCAAGAGGGTTGCCCATTGTTGTTACTGCCAAAAATATGGCGCTAATGCTACCTGTACTTAATGAGAAACTTTAGATGAAGTGCCAGGACACACAGATCTAAGCTGAGGTGTGCTGGTAGACTGAGAAAGAAGCTTCTGGAACATCTGTGTAGAGTATGTCAGTGCTTGCCAAATTATAGTGAGTTCTAATTTCATAAATAAAATGTTAAAATTCAAAATTCCAAAGGAATGGATTGCGAAGGAGCCCTATAACAAGGAAGAATCATCTGTGATGAAGCTCGCCAGTTGGGCTGCTGATCAGCACATCAGCCCCAGAACTGTTAAAGAGTAAAGTGACTGGAAGACTTACTGATAAAAGCATGTATGAGCACAAGCAGGATGCAATGAACTTTTTTTATGTTGAAAGTGTCCTTCCACTGTCCATTTCCTAAAGGAAATACTTGAATGAACCTTATACAATATCTGTGTACAGGTGAAGTTTTATTGACGCTGTTCTTAGGAAAATTCACCTTGGGAAGCACAGATATTCTCCAAATGCCCTAATGCCTGTCAGAAGGGACCTGTAGCACTGCTGCTGATTTGGGCAGTGTGTTAGTCAGTATTGATGTTCCTCCTTGCCTTGGTACTTCAGACGTGACTTGAATGGGAGATGATTTTAAAAACAGTTGATTACACTTTGCATATTTTTTTGTTTGTTGTTAGAGTTCGACCTATGTGCATATACAATGGTTATTCTATCCCACTTGAAAGAAGGTGGGGTAATATCAAACCTTGGGCAAACTGAGATGTGATCAAATGACTTCAGGCCATAAGGCACTTTTTTTGAAGGAACTTTGGCTCTAAGCTTCTAAAAGTATTATCTTGTGACTTGGAGATGGGCTACTCACTAGAAGGAAGCATGTCTGTTCATAACATTTATGCCCAAATTGTTTTGGCTACAAAGAAATTTTACCATGATTTTATTTTTCTTTCTTTTTCCATATCTATGCATTAACCCTGACAACTCTTTCAAATGAGGCTCTTGATTATATGCTGGCAAAAGGTACTGATTCCAGTCTGTTCCAATATACTTGGAACAGAAAATAGCCAAGTCCTTTGAACCTTAACATATCAGGTTCTGCTGATCTGTTTGGTTTTAGAATATTTAAGTCATTCCAGTATGTCCAAAAGTTTCCAAAGTTCAGTGAACAGTTAAAAGTTGTCTCAGTCTCATTTTCAGTGTAATGCTGGCAGACCAGACTCACTAGCTCTGTAAGAAGAGCTTATGGAATCCTGCAGTGCTAATCTTAAATTGCTAGCTATTTCTAATAACTGCAAATATTGGCTGCAGCTTCAGTTGCTGGCCTGTTCCACAGGAGGAGGATATATGGGAAACTGGCACTCTAGTTGGATACCCTTTTGATGGGAAGTTTTGAAGTTATCTACTGTGAAACAAGGGACTGTCTTTACTAGTCTATTTCTTTCCTACAGTTTTCCACATATATGACATTTTTTCGAGTAGAATGTGAACGCAGTGGCCAAATTATGGCCAGCTTGTGGCCAACTCTGCTATACTAAACAAATGTGGAATCAACATGATAGTATTTGGTATTAAACCTGCAATTTATGATAGTATTGTTGAAGAGGAATTATTATTTGTAATCAAATTTTATTATATTAATGCTATTTGGAGCAGTGGTGGTTGGATGAATTTGACTTGTATCTGACAGGAAAGGGTGAGAGGCCATATCAAGAAGATTCTTATTTGCTTCTAGTAAGATACCTTGATTTCCACTGTTTTAAAATTACTCCAAGCCCTTCAAGTATTTGTATATATCTGAAGGGTTGTGGTTGACAGCTGTACTTTGTAACTGTAAGAAATGGTAGCTAGGATTACATGCATGATGCACAGGATGCTCGTGTAGTCACTCTAGCCTTCTCTTTTTTTTAAAAAATATTTTTTGTTTATAAAAGTCCACACTAACTTAAAAGAAAATGAGAAAGCACTCCATATAGCTTTTGTTGTGCTCCAGTTTGTCTTCCATTATTGGTGCAAAGATCAAAGTTTTAGTAACAGAAAGTTACAGGACAGTGAGGGGAGAACAGACTTTCAGCAAGTGCGTGAAATGCAAAAGTATAGTCCAATCTCCATTTAAAAAAAAAAGAAAAAGAAAAAATTCTCTTTAATACAGAAATAATACAACCCAGACACTTGGCTGGGCTGCTTTGATTGGGAGGGGATGTTGCACACTGGAACTCAGACTCTGTTCTCTGTAGCAAAGTGCACTTGTACGCCAGAGCTGAGAATAGATGGGATCTGTTTCATATTATCAAGCTAGATGTGGCTCTCTGGCCTTTCCCAGTGTAGTCAGCATAGACTATAAGTCTGCATAATAAGTATCGTGGGATTTAAAGTAATAGTTTAAATTTATTAAAACAAAGTACAATATTCCCAGTTTTTTGGGGAAACATGATCACACCTCACAAAACTGTTCTCAAGATATCCCACCATGTGCCTTAATGTAATCTTAACACTGGGAAAAAATTCCTCTTTACACAGGGGCCGACGGAATTGGTCTCGTTAAGCCCTACATGCTTCAGAGTTTTGGAGGGGTTTACTTGGTGCATAGCTTTCATAGTGGCTCTCTCCAAAAAGCTGAACCATTCCCAGGGTTTTTAAAATTATGGTGCCATCTCAGAAGTGCCAAAGTGCTAAACAAGACAGCTTTCTGCCTGCCTGTCTTCCACGTTTTGAGAAAAGAAGTTGCCTGGGGGATTTAAATTAATGTCTTTCTGCCTTCAGTTTTACATGTAGTGACTTAAAGGGGTGTCCAGGCTGAATTTTGTTCTATTCAGCTCCAAAAGTGCCTGTGAGTGAATTCCCCAGTGCTACCTGGTTATGTCTTGTAGTTGTTTCAATTATTTGGTCAATCTGGAAGCATTTTCTTTTGATGCCAATTAAGATTTCACTTGGCTAACTAATAATGTTAACAGTATTCTTAAAGCTGTGGAATTGGTTTTATAGGTGAGACGGATCTCCTCCTGGAAAGAGAGGAAAGAGGGATTTTTTTTAAAAAAGAAGGAAAAAAAGCTTAAAAGTATGTATAAGGAAGGAATAGAATAGCAGTGGAAACTCTTCTTTCTAGCTATTGCCTACAGATAGATTTTCTTTCCAGTCACATCATGTGAAGGATGGGTTCACTTACTAATTTTGCCAAGATGAGCCAGTACTTTCAAAAATTTTTTTTTTTTCTTTTCAAATGTTGAAAAAAATCCTGAAATGTGACCATGGAAGTCTGTTCCTACAAAAGGCCTTTTAAGTGCTATAAGACTATGTGACCCCATATTTCATGACAGGGTTGTGATGCTTCTTGGGTTTGCATTGTGCTATGGAAGCCTGTTTTTACCAGAAGGGCATAATTTTCAGATACCTGTCTCAGTAGTCTGACACAGCAGTCTGACACATCTGATACACTGGTACGAAGTGTTAAAATTTTCTGAACTAATGATTCGTGAATCTGTTGCTGGCAATGGATATCACAAAGCACACAGAATTAAAACCAGACTGATAACAGATCCATGGTGACACAGCTGTATATGCTAAGATTTTATTTTTCCTCCCATTGATCTGGGAGAGTGTGTAGAGCAGATGAGGAGAGCAAAAAGCAATATACAAGTCTGCTGACTAAACAAAAAAACTTTGTTGTAGACTTGTAATTTTTGTGCCTCGTGGGATTCATTCCATTTGTGATGGATTTAACTTTTAAAAATTAGCTTGTCTTTCATATGGCTTTTGACATTTGTACAGTTCCAACTCTTATCACTCCATAATATGCCTGTCTGTCTGTTCTTTGTTGCTGATTGTCACTGGAATCACACTGTATGTAAATATTTGCTAAGTCTTTGTAAAATGTAATTTATTTTAATATTTTGCAATAAAAAATTTACAGTTTATCCTCTCTGTCATGAGAAGAATGGCAATTAAGATTTCTTTTTACAGCTACCTCCACTTGTAATGCAGCTCACACATGAGACTGGTCCTGGCCCAAAGAGCTGGAAGGTAAAGAGCCAAAAAAGCGAGTTGTTGTATGCAAGCAGATGCCTGAACTTGTATGGGGTATTGATGACTTCAGTTCAATGGCATCTGGTCTTCAATTAGATACAGCATAGCAAAGTATTATTCAATGTTGATTTTGGACAGCTGTTGAAAGATAAACTGAAGTTTATTTTAAGGGCTGTGTTTTATCAGTGGGCTGCTTTTAAAGATGTACAGAGATGGGAAGTGTTAGAATTAATCAGTACTGCGATAAAATAAAATGGACACTTATGACTGGTATCTCTTGCCAGAGCTATTAAAATATCTGAGTAACTGTTCATGAATTTTTGCAAGATTTTTAGTTGCAGTTCTCACTGTTTTTCAGGCTAGAATTATTTGCAGTCCTTCAATGCCAGCAGTTTCTTTGGCAACACGTTGGAAAATAGCTAACTACCTGCCTTAATGGGCAGCAAAATGTGACTTGGTGATACCCCATGACAGAGATGGAGCCATCTGAAGAAACTGGGACAACCTAAGCCTGAGGAGGAAGAGACTGAGCCTTGGCTTTTAGGCAGCTGAAATTGCTGAGGCGTGAGCCAGGAAAGTGGAGAGATGCAGGGGCACAGAAGGAAAGGGTGGATGCTGTTGGGATTGGAGTAAGGGTAGCAAATTTCTACGTTTTCCTCCAGCCCCACAACAGAGGAGGAGACTGACTGTTGCTTAATGCCAAAAAGGGCCAAAGAGGGAAGTGTCAGCTCCTCATGGAGCTGAGGGCAGCACTTGGCATGGAGTCTGGGAAGCACCCAGTGATACTTCTGTCAGCTCCCAGCAGGTGACTTGATCACCTTCTGCTCTCAGAATTTTGGTAGTGTAATTAATTTATAGAGGGTAGGGGAGCAAGAAGCAGAAAACAGGACTAATCTGTATCTGCTACACGCCTGTTCTTTTGGTCCATGCCTGGCTGCCGGTTCTCTGAACACAATAGCTTAATAGATAAAATCACAGACCAGCTGACACTTAAAAAGCCTGAAATCCTTTCACTGAATGTGTATCATAGGCCTCAACCATGCCTGGTGCAGCGTGATACCAGCAACCTGCAGCTCATGGACACAGAGAACTCAAACCTCTAACTCTGGGAGATGAAGACAGTAAGAAAGCAGGCGGAGTTGCTGTTCAGGACTGCTTCACACAGAAAAATGCTATTTCACTCCATTCGGGGCAATTTCCTGTAGCTGGACCCAGATCCTGAAGAACCCATAAAATAGGTCTTCTGCAAGGAGGTGGTGGTGGTCTGCTACATATAATTTGAGGAGGAAGAGTTTTCTTTTTAAACTCATTACTTGTACCTTGTGTCTGTCAGCAAGGGTTGGCTGGTTTTTTGTTGGGTTTTTGTTGGTTGGTTGGTTGGTTGGTTGGTTGGCTAGTTGGTTTTTACTTCTTTTTTTAAGCATATTTTTAGCCTCAACCTCCCCTTGATAAGATAATTAATAGTGTGATATAAAGGAATAAAAGGTTGTGCTGAGTACAACGACCATTAGATTTTTACTTCTTTTTGTTTCTTAAAGAATTCCCTTGACCTGCACCCAGACTGGGCCTCATCCACATACCCTTCCTGGCTTGACAGGATGATTCTGGGCTGTGGCTTCATTGCGACTCCATCCCTGAGGAACAGGGGGAAATGATGGGCAAATGGGAGTAAACCCAGCCCTGCCAGGAGTCATCAGTCTCGCTGAGAGCAAAGCCATGGCATTGACCCCACCTGTCAGGGCCTTAACTCTCCACTCAAACTTGTTCATCACTAGGTCCTGTGCAGTCTGGAATACTTGAAGGGGTTGCTAAGCGATTGTTTTTCACTTTCTTTTTGGCAAATACCTCCTTTTGCAATGCAGCTAATGCAACTCCTGCTGACTCATGGCACGAGTGCAAAGTCTTAGGGGAAGAGGGGTGCATTATTGCCCTTTACTGCCTTGATTTTACTCTCAGCTCCTAAGGAAACAGACTCATAAGGGGTCTTGAAGTGTTGATGTTCTGTGGAAACACAATTGGTGTCCAAGTAGGTGTTCTGTATCTTGGGGTGAACAAAGTAGCAGCCACTGGTTATCTCGGACTATGCAGCCAGCCCAGCACAGGGAGTGGTACCACGACTGATAGGAGCATAGAGGTCTAAAACAAACCACCCACAAATACTCAGCTAACTGACCAAGGAAATTTGCTATTTCACACCAGCAGCGCTTCTCTGGAAAGGGAGAGGTAATGTGGATTGAGATGCTGGGAAGGCTTCCTCTGCTAGCCAAGATTCTGAGTACAGCCCATAGTCAGAGCTCCTTCTGGTTAATAAAAAATGAATAGATATATGGAAAATATATTAACATATGAGAAATATTCTGATGAAAATGTTCTGATAATCACTTGGAATTTTACAAGTTAAATTGAAACAACTGTGAAGTCAATGAGTTTTGATTTTCTATTTTTAGAATATTTTTATGGGATGCCAGAATTTCTCTCCCTATTGTCACTCCTTGCTGCTCAAAAGGAAAGAGCAGAAAAGTGATAACTCATTCTTCGTTATCTTCATGGTCATGTTGTTCCCTGCCTGGACAAAGTTGTGGAAAATATACCTTGTTCCCCCTTTTCTCCTTACTGGGATGGGGCTGTGAATAACAAAGAAAGCAGAACAAAAAAACCTGAAAATATGAATTCTGAAATCAGGGTGAGGAGGTTAAAACACAAAATATCTTAAGTACAAGTTAATATTTATCCTACAGACACTTTCTGAAATTTCCAATGCTAACCTTTAATAACATTGTTTTGGTTACTCTCCTAAATATGCTAAACAAAAGCACTCATGTTTCCAAATTAAATCTATGCATTATTAATTCAGGTAATAAGTATTTTGACACACCTTTAATCTTAATACAATCCGAATACAAAAGTATAGTGTGGCACAGTAATATGCCTATAATTGTAAGGAGAATTAATATATTCTGTAAGAATGACTGAGAGCAAAAAATTCTTATTTGAGGTCTGTCAACAGCTCTGCAGTGTTCTTTGGACATTTATTGATCACATTTCTGTTTACCTAGTTAAGTTTTTGGGTGTATGAGGAAGTATCATAATTCCTAATGCCGCTAAGATCAGAGACAAGAATCCTCTTCTGTGCAGATTTGTGGGTTGGGCGCTATCCATACTGATCAAAATAAACTGTGTGCAGAGGAGCACTTGTTCCTACATACTCCTGGTTGCTGGGCAGAACTGCAAAATATGTGCATACCAATGTGAAATAAATCTGTGTTCGTGTTGAAATAGAAGTCACAAGCTTCTGAAGCGAGAGTGTAAGTGTTTATTCATAAAGGTCTTTTGTCCTTCTCTGGCAACCTTCATATTTGTGGTTTATGGGTTGTTGGCAGTTAGCAAAAAGTAAAGGAACAAATTAACACTTCAGATGCAGACAATCCCTTTTGATATATTCTATTCCTCTCAGCCTGGGACTTTTGCCAACTCATCTCTGGCACAGCTGGAAAGGAAGAAAAAATAGTAAGCTAATTGGTCTCCTTTTTAATTGGTGATTAGAATGGGAAATTAATACAAAAGTACAGGAGTAGGCAACACACCTTGGACACCTGAGAGGGACACTGCACTCTTTGGCTGTTTTTGTGGCTTTAGTTTCAAATAAATAATATAAAATGGGTGGCTTAAAATGAGAAAGTCTTGCAAGAGTGACTTTCTTTCATACAATGAAGAAGACTCAAGTTTTAAGGATTTTCTGTGTTGCATTTCTTCAGAAAGTGAAATTCGCCAAAGTAAATTTTAAGACTAGACTCTGACATATATGATAGAGATCAGATGAAGACAAGAAGGTAAAGCAAATACCTGTTTTTAAACTTTAACCTTCAAGCTATCTGTAGTTCTGTGGTGCAAGTTCTCTGTCCTTTGCAGCTGCTTAAATTGAGGAGAGAGCCTGACATTGAGCCCCAACTCTGGTAATCCCAGCATGTCGGTCATGCAAAGTTAAAGGGATGGGATGTTGAATTGAGAAATTTTTTTCTTTTAGGGCAAGAGATACAATTTGTATCAAGTACAGGAAGAAATCAGAACTACAGTAGCTGAGGAATCTGTTAATTGTGGGGAGATTTTTTCTAAAATGCTAGGAAATTAGTTTTCTGGCAAATAATTTCAAGCCGTTTTCTGAAGATGTTGTCTGGCCAAGTAATACTGATGTCTCTGGGGGAGTTTAATTCTATGATGTGTGTCAGTAGATGCAAAATATAATCTTATGGAGGCATAACAGCTGAAAGCTGCAAAATCTGCAGTAAAGAACTGGCAGCCCTTTAAAATGTGTAGGCTTGAGACAGGCTTCTTTCACAGAATGCAATAAAAATAAAAAATAAGGTGGAGATGGATTGAAGCTCTAACTGGCTCTTATTTAAAAGCTTATGACCCCAAATATTACTGTGCCTTCAAGTGCCATGTGGTTTTGGAAATGAATGGGATAAACTTATCTTCCTCTGGCACAGAGAGGGAGGAAGATGCTGTGGGGCTGTCAGAGTATATTCACTGTAAAATGACCATTCTTCAAAGCAACCACAAGACACAGGGTGGGTAGAACTGTGCCTGGTTTCAGACACACATTCTACTCAGACCTATGCAGTAATGACCCAACTAATTTTTCAAGGAAGGATGTCACTTCCACCTTTTGGCCTATATCTTCTTGTTCCCATTGCTTTTCTTCTTGCATATATGTCTTAATTTTCCCTTCCCTCAGCTGTGTTGCATTTGTCTCATCACAATTCCTATGGCCCCTAGGAACATCATGGCTGCCTGCAGGCAGGATGCAGCAGACTTGTGGATTTGTCTCGTAGATGTGACCTAAAATCCTGTTCCCGTTGCACCAAGTAAGCAGCAAAGTTGTCACCTGTTTAAATAAACTTTTGGCTCCTAATCAACAATTCAACACAAGAAAAGAAATTGAATAGAACAAAATATGTTTGGTTATTTACTAAAGGCATAATGGCCTGGAGACTGAAAACAAAGAGTGGGACTGAAAGCCAGATGGCAACCAATATAATCTAGACAGCCTACGTATAGAATCTTTAGGGTACAGAAAACTCCCACAGTGGAATCTTTTTAAGCACTAGAGAAATCCATATGTGCTACTTTCCCAGTTACAGTTGTTCCAAATAAATGCCAAAACAATGACTTTAAAAATACCATAGATCAATGTCAGGAGCCATTTATGTATAACTCTTGACTGCAAGTGGCCTCAGAATGCCAGTGAGAGGGGAGGAGTGGGAATGGGGTCTCACACCACATCAGTGCAGAAGCCCCCACCACGAGACTTACCACCTCTGTTACGAGGCTGTCTGTAGAAAAGTAGCAATGCTTGAGAGCACGAGCTCATAGCATGGACATGGCTGGTACCACTATGGTGCCATAGTTGAATTATAGGGTGTTATGGTGCCAGGGAAAGTGTAAAGGGAACATTTGAGACAGGGACAATCAGCTGATTACAGACACAGAGGAACAAACTGAACAGCAGCTGCCGCTGTCCCCAGGCAGAATTACAGGAGACATTTGCATAGCTCGTGGCTGGTTAGTTTGGAAATGAAGTAGAGGAATCTTCTTTAAGTATCAGGGATATCTAGCAGCACCAAAGTAATTGTACACAAAAACGAAACTGTAGGAATGAGAAACAGGACTAGATAGGGACAGTCACCATCCAGAACTTTGAAAAGGAGGAGGACAATGGAGCAGCCCTCACTCCAGAGCATCTGCGCCCAGTAGGTATTCTGCTTGAGGGGGAAAAAGAAACCATGCCAGCTACAGATGAAAAAGATTCTTCTACATACCCATGTCCTGCTAAACAGACCTTTGCTTGAGTTGAGCTTATGTTTAGGCCTGGCTAATGTTTGGAGTGGGAGCAATAAGAAGATAAGTTTGGGTGGATTCAACAGTTTCAGAACACTCTCTCCCTGGTATTTCTTGTTGGAGCTGAAGACCCTGAGGTATCCCTGTGCACTGGGACTCTGGGATGGGACATATTCCCTTAAGGAGTCCACAGGAGAGGAGGGTGGGGCGTGTGCTGCCATTTGCCTCCTGCTGGGAAAGGACTTTGAAGAGAGTTTTTTCCTCTCTTCCACTGAATCACCACAGTGTTCCTCAAGGGTTAAAAACTGGTAAACGTCTATCTTCATACAGAAGGTCTCCATTAGATAACATTTAAACAAAGATTGATGTGCATAGGCTTCATGAGAAGTGCACAACCCTCTCTTGCTGAGGACACTCTCCAGGAGGGCAGCTGACAATCCCTGGAGCGATAATCTTGTTCTCTGCTGTTACAGACTGTGAGGTGTCTCATGTCTTGTTGCTCTGCCTTCACCCATCTTCTCACAGACCATGGTGCTTCTGTGAGAAGTTTCCTTCAGGATCAGACCAGAACCTAAGTGGGTCTCCTCTGCAGAATCCCTGATGCAAGGTTCATTTGCTCTCACCTATTTTCAATGCCACTGAAGCCTTGGAAGGCCACAGAGTGTGAGCAGACCTCTTTCCTCCCTAACCTACGACTCTGCAGTGAGCAAACCCATTTGACACTGTGCTGACAATGAGTAGCTGCCTGGTTGTAGCTTTGGCAAGATCTACTGGTGCTCCTTCCACCACTTCCCTTTTTATTTTTCAGGTAACATAATTTTTCTTATGTGTAACATGCAATTCTGAAGTTTAATTTTGTGATCATTTTATGTTCCCATTAGCAAGTAGAAATAATTGGTTCCTGTTCTCAATTTTAATTTTTCACTGGGTGCAGAGGCCTCTGGGCATAGGAAGAAACTAAAAAATAGGAAGAAACTAAAAACAGAATTAATGAGAAAGAAACCAACATGCACCAGTATAGAGCCCATATCAGGAAATTCTTAAAATCCTATCCTCCCACCTCAAGAAAGTAATTTCAAACCCCTTAAAGATAATTAAAATCAAAGAAAATATCTAGAATAGTGTCAGAATTACTTCTGTATGAAAGATCTCAAAGATCCCCCATGAAACACATAAAATGGCTTCCAAAGCCACGAATCCTGGGATGTATGAGCAAAATTAGCATGTGTGAGAGATGAGAAGTATTGTTCCACTCCCTAGGGTGGTGGGGCTAACATGCACTCCAGCATGGGCTCAGGTCGTCAGATTTTAAGGAAGCTGGAGGCGAGCTGAGAGCAGTCTGTATTACAGCAAAAAGAGAATGTTTTAAGAAACTATGACATTTGAGAAAGTCATTAGAAAAGGCTGAAAATGCATTTATTCAGACTAAAAAAGAAAAAAGGGCCAGTACACAGTAAGTTTTCTGATGGGAGAAAGACTGCTGAAGAGTGCTAAGCAGGGGCTAAAGTGCTCTTTTGTAGGCCTTGGAGAAAAAAAAAATACATCTGTCAACATTGCAATAAACATGACAGAGCCTAGTGCTACAACAACATAATTTCCAACTGTAAGAGCAACAAACTCCTAGATGGACATGGACTTTAAATTGTTGGAGGATTTGCGAATGCTTTAGGGGAAACAGCTAAACTGTCAGGGATAGCCTTGCTACGTGTACGGACATCCAGCACAGAAGGGCATGTTCAGTTATCTCTTCAGGTCCCTTTCAGCTGTACATTTCTGTAATTTGTGTACATTCTAAGAGGTCTGATCTGTTTTTATCACTCTTTAAATTATTGCTTTGTTGTATAGTTAAGGTTACTCAGACTAATTAGACTCTGCTATAAATCAGATGCAGTATTTCATGCACATTGTAGAAATAACAAATTCTCTTCCACTTACCAAGATTAACTGCCTGCCCCAACATGGTTAAAATGTACTAACATAAAAGAGAAAGAAACCACATAAATAATAAAAAGACAAGGAGACTTCATATCCTTTCTATTTCCTGCACTTCCTTAGTTATCAAGGCCTCTGGGAAATGGTGCTATGTGGGATCTTCTGGTTCATTGTGTGGCTCTCCTTTCCAGTGTCAAGTGTTTGGATATAACAGTGCTGAGGCAAAGATTGCTATGTCTATGCCAGTGCATTCCGCCTGCTTTTCCACTTGAAAGAAGGCATGATTTTTTTTTCTTTTCAAGCAGCTTCTCCACGAACAGTGTGTTCTCCTTGCCTACCTTTTCCTCCCCCTCCTTAGTCATCCTCCATTGCTTTTCAGCCACATGTATGGATTTATGTGACTTGGATGAAGGGGTTCAACTGCACACCAATTGTCAGGCATGTAAAGTTACAAAAGTTCTCTTGTGATGATAGTCCTCTGGATTCTAAATTTGGTGGCCTTTCACTGCTGTGTAACAAGTCCCTGTTCATTTACCTCACTGCTTAATAAAAGGGATGGAAAAAGAGGTAAGAAAGTCTGCAAAAGGCTTTGCATTCCAGAGTAGCACAGATGCTTTGCCCAGTCACAGATAAAAAGCAGCAACTGGTATCTCAGAGGAACTTCACTCCCTTTGTGGGTGAGAGAACTGGAAAAACCTCTGACTTTTGGGAAGTTTTAAGAAAAGAGCTCTCTCAGGAAAGAAAGCAAGAAGGATATTTACAATTCACTTCCATCTTTATTACTGGTTTGGTTTTCTTTTTATTTTTATTTTTTGCCTTTGAAAAGTTTTACATCAGCTCCTGAGACAGACTGACAAATTTACAAAATGTTATGCTATTTCTGTTTCTGGAGCAGAGGAATTAAAAATCGTCTCAGACACCTACGATTTGCTTGTAGAGAAGGAAGAATATTATAATGAACTTATAGATCTGATGGACCTGTGACTTGAAATTGCGGTGAAAAGAGAAAAAAACACTTTACTAAGGTATATTAGAGACTATCTGATGTACTTACTGACATAAATAATGCTTCATTTAGAGGAAGGATCTAAATAAGACCTGCATTTCTTATTCTTGATTTCTTTGGTTATTTGGATTACAACACCTTTCAAGTTTACTTATACTACAGCTAATTCCATTTCCCAAGAACAGAGCCAGAAACTTCTTTACCCTTGTATTTAAAGTTTTCTTAGGGAAAAGGAAAAGGGAAATATTCAGGTGCCATGAGGTCCAACATGATACCAGTGGAAGACCCTTCCTTGTAGCCCAAGTTAAGCAGCAGCTCAGGAAAGACAGAGGGAAAGCTGAGGAAGGAGCGGGGGCTGGAGCAGTGTAACAGAGCAGTCTCTGTGCACAACAGATGCAGCAGCCAGGCCTGTCCCTACCGACAGCACCTCAGCCACACGGGGACATCTGTCCCACGGAGGACAGACAGACTCCTGCCCTTGGGTCCTGCAAGGCTCCTGCCGCAGCGTGGGATCACCACCATGATCCACAGCACCTGGCTGTGCCCACAGGACGGGAGAAGGAGCTAAGAAAGAGGTCCTGGAACACCTTTTTTCCCAGACTCCCATGCATTTTTGCCTTTTATCCCCGCTCATGCAATTTTTCTGCTCTGCAGAGCAACTTGTGTGTTTGCTCTCATCAAGCCTAAAGCCATTCTTGCCCTCTACTGGCATCCTGTAGAAACACAGGAACGCATCAGGCAGCAGCTCCATCTCTCCGGCTGGTCAAAATCCCTGGGCAGGGGCAGCAGGTTCCCAGACTCCGTGCAGTCCCTCATGGCGTGGGGAGCAAACCCGTGCAAACACTCAGTGAACAGCTTCCTACAGCATCTGTAGCAGCGTCCTGGTGAGACAGGGCATGGCAACCTCTTCTGCTCAATCTGTCCTGATTTTTGCAAAGCAAAGATCTGCCACTTAACTAAGTGGTATCTGATTTCAGGTCATTTATGAACCAACCAGTCCAGAAAACAAGAAGCAGCTCTGGCAATTGCTGTTCACAATGTGTCTTCCCTTCATTTCTAAGGAAAACACGGTCCAGTTGGTTTGTAAGCTCAGGGAACATGAGCGAGAGTGGTCTAAGAAAATTGCTTTGACCACGCTCAGCGCACCCACAGTAGCTTGAATGGCCATCATGGGTGTGCAAGCAGGCTGGTAATCTTAGGTGGAACTTTTAACTCTGAGGGGTTACACTGTGCCTAAACACACTGTGGGCTTGAAACATGGCACTGGGAAAGCCAGCATTGGGGTAGGATGCGGTGGCTGCACAACAGAATGTAGAAATCTGAGACAAAGCAGAAAAATAATTGTATTCACTTGAGGATATGTGACACTTCAGCTTGGCATAAGTGGATAAATGGGGTCAGCACACCAACATCTCTGAAAATGTAGACCTCAGCTGCGGTATTCAGGCTGACCTATTCATAGCATTATAGAAGCATAGAATGGTTGGGGTTGGAAGGGTCCTTAAAGATTTATTTAGTTCCAACCCACCCCTGCCATGGGCAGGGACAACTCCCACTAGACCAGGTTGCTCAATGGCCCATCCAACCTGGCCTTGAACACTGCCAGGGATGGGGTGTTCACCACACATGCCTGTCCTGCAAGGTTTGGAGGGATCTTTAATATCAGCCCCAGCTGTCAAATCCAATAGATTCAAATTTCTGATAAAATACACTATGACGAGACTCACAGAAGAACAAGTTCATATAAAGTAGTTTGCAGTAGTTAGATGGTTAATGCTAAATAAGCTACTATTGGTCACTATAGTTTTCTAAAATTCAAAATATTGAAAATAAATATGAAATTATATATGAGTAATAATTTTCAGAAAATAATTGTTCTCTTGCCTTAGTTCGTGTGTCCACAATAACAAATAGCAATGTACACCTCCGGCAATGGCACAAATAAATAGAAAACAATTCTTTTATTGGAGAAGAAATGTTCAAATGGCAACAGTAATTCAAAACCTGTGATGCCATTTGTACTCTTTAACTGTATATGTTTAAATCAAATTTATCAAAATAACTTATTTTTATAAATTTTGATCTTGCCTTAGAACACCAATTAGAAAATCTGGATTATTCTTTGAGACACTGTCAGTGTGCACATTACTGTGGATATATGTGCAAACCATCTGCTGAGATCAGACATTTTGCCTTGCCCAAACCTGTGTCGCAGAGCCATTGGTGTTCTGTTCTCCTCCGCCATTCCCAGTTTCTCCTCTGGTATGTTTTTCTGCAAGCCATTTTGATCAGTCTCCAGCCTCCACATTGAAGATGGAATCCCACTCCACCTTTTTAAATCTGCCTCTGTTTTTTGTAAAGAAGCTGAACATCTCTCAACACCTCAGAGTTAGGAAGGTCTTCGAGAGGAGCTTTCTGCTTTGATCTTTGTCAGAAGAAGCTGCCATTGTGGTGGTACATCACCGTGAGCCAGAGAGGGAAGCTCAAAATTGCTGTTGGATCCTGCTCCAGCACTAAATCAAGTTGTTTTTTTCTCTGCTCCACCTGGAAAGATGTCTCTGTCCTGCTTATGACTTACTCCCATACAAGTATTTACCTTGAAACCATCTGATCTATCAACATCTGACTTTACAGTAACAAACCCTTCCCATGATCTTGCCACCCAAATTTATGTCTGAGTCACAGGTGACCAGGAAGTCACCAGATCCTCCCAGCACCTAGTGCAAATATTTTGCATTCCACATCTTTCTTTGAAACTGCATAAGTCTTTGCAGTAGGAGATACTGGTCTTTGGAATATGTTTTGACAGAGCAGCATTCCTGTGTGTCCTTGTCTAATGCTCTGGTGGCTCACAGAAAGCTCATAGACCTCAAAAAGCCATCAAGACCTTGGTGTAGCCTTCAAAAGATGTGTCTTTTCTGTCATTGGTTTTCTTATGGATTATAAGGAATTTGTGGAACTGATTTACTACCAAAATCAAACCATAGTGCCCTTGTGTCCTGCAGAAGCATTTGCTCCTCTGAACTAAAAAGACAAGTATAAGTAGCTGACATATTCCATCCAGTTACCCTAAAGGCCAGATCTTTCTCTCACTTTTGAAGACCTTCAGAAATGTCCCACACTGGTGAGCAAATGCAGGTGCTCAGCTCTTTACTTCGTGTTGATCCTTATCTCCAGCTTCTGGTCTCCCATCCTTTTCGATTTAAGAAGTTTCTCTCAAGATTGTGCTGCACAGAGATGTTTCTTTGCTGCTGTCTTCTCTGCAGCACCAAGAATCAGTAGAGAAGCACTGTTTTGGGATGTGAATGTTCACATTACCACCAAGCTTCACTACAGAAAAGACGTGAGGCTTTCAGTGAGCTTGCATTAATTACGGGAGCTTTCATGGGAGAGGCAGCCCATTGGCCAACGAATTGCATGGTTTGAAAGACATATTAAAAATGAGTCAAAATATTATCTTATTTATCAAAGAAACATCTCCTGGATTACTTGTTTTCTCATGTGTAATAAGCTCCAAATGTTCCCTGCTTCCATAGGATCTAAAAAGTGACATCTTAGGTAATTTAATCTAATTTTAATAACAGCTGAGAAACTGAATTTTTTCCCAGTTTTTGTATTAGGTAACAGTTTCTTTCAAACTGACCCTTTGGTCACTAATTTCTTCAATTACAAAGGAAGAGAACTGTTTTTCCTCTGTAATTCACAAATGAGGCTCTTATTCACCAGTAGCAAGAGATCCTGAGATGAAAGCAAAAGGCATCTGCTCTATTGAAGTCACCAGCAGAACTCCCACTGCCTGCAGCATTGTCAGAATTTCACACTTAGGATTAGGCATATCCTAATCTGTCCTGATCTTTTATGCAAAAGACTGGTAAAACAGCATTTAAAGTTTTATCAGATTATACAAACACATACTTAACAAACCAAAGGCCTTTTAAAGATAAAACTTGTGCCTCTATGAGACCTGAGTCATAATGTCTGAATGTCTGGAGACTGCGACTTAATTCTGCTGAGAGGGAAACCTTGTTCAGGCTAATGATCTCACTGGAGCTGATGCCTGAGGAATCATGCTGGCAGCAGCAAAACACAAGAGGCAGTTCACCTCAAGAGTCTGATGCAGCAAAAGTTTAGCAGATCTGATTCCCCACGGACTCTTCAGATTCACCAGCTCCTATTAAATTAAGTATTTTGTTCCCTCTCTCTTGTTGCTGCCTAGGTATAGTGGGGGAGTTTGCTTATGCTCCTATAAACATGCACTAATAACTTAATATTTGCAGCCAATAGATGTAAAAATACTGGCTTGGAGCAACTCAGCAAGGTCATTTCCAAACCAATAAAGTTTCTCCCTTTTATCCTTCCTGCCAAGGGAGTACATTCCTGGTTTCTTTCCTTTGGGAATAAAATACAGCATGGAGAGAAACAAATAACTAAAATACAGTGTGGGGAGAAACAAGTAGCTTTTTTCACTTGTTAAAAATTTGGGTTTCTTAGTTTGACTGATAACAACTCTGTGCTTGAGAAAGGCCATGTTTCAACTCCCACTGTCAGATGCACAAGAGGTGCCCTCTCACTGCCCTGTAATTGTACAGTGAAGACATCCCAAGCTGTTTGTCTGGCCTGCATGCTTTCTGAATATTTTTTCCATCCTGCATACAAAAGAAAGGGAGGAAAATAAAAATGCCAGAGCAGAGAGTATCTTTGTCTTCTGTGCAATCAGTCATATTCCATGGGCATCACAGGTACCGTTTTCACAAATACATCCAGTTTCCTTTTAAAACTAATGAGCGATTTTGGCCCTAGAAGAAGGCTGTTCCAAATTCTCATTCCCCTCTGTTTTCCAGTTGAGATCTATTCTTGACCAGTTCTTTCCTATTTTTAGTAAGCTAACCTTATCCTTCAGCTTAAGTATTCTCTTCCTTTCAAAGTGTTATGGTCCAGTGTATTTACTTACAGTAATTGTATCCGCACTCCACTATTTTGTCTTTTTTTTGTTAGACTAAACAAGCTGATGTCCTTCCTCCTCTCCTTAAGTAGCATATTTGCCTTTCTCTACTCCACGCCAGTGTGCACAGCAGTAGTCAGGTATTTTTACTGATTAAAGCTCATCAAATAATGATTCCTTTTTCACTCTAGGAAATTCAACAAGGAACACTCTATTGTAGCAATGACCTCTAGGTGCTATTGTTACCGATACTGTTGCTGTTTTATCCTTAGCAATAAATTATGTTGAATTTTCTGTTCATACTCTAATCAACAGATGCATTTAATTATTTCTTCTCCCCTTTCAAGGGAAAGGCATCAAAGCCAAAGCATCATTTTGAGTCCTCACTTTACTGATTCTCATTTTTTCCAGCTAGAATCATAACCCTGGAATCAGAATCACTTGTTCTTTATGATTCACACTGTGTTTTCATATTTTTAACACACTTCAGTGTATGAGAGCTGACATCACATTTTAGGTCAGACTTAACTCAAATCTGGCTGAAATTTCCTGAGCTTCTCTAGAGGAACAAAACCAAACCCTAGATATTCCAGGAAACATCCCCACAAGCAGCAGAATGGAGATTAAAAGCAAGAATTTATTTCATCTGAAAAACAATTTGGTTTTGTGTCTCAGGAAGGCAGGAGGGAAAATCACAGTAACTACAGCTGGAAAACCCTTGATGCAGGCAAAGTTATAGCAAAGAAGTGCATTTTCTTCTGGTATACTTTACACTGCATGGGGATTGACTGGAGCTATGTTGCCAAAGAATTGTAGCTCCCTAAGGTACTTTGCTCACTTTAGCAGGTATTTGATTGTTAGTGCCTTGTGGTGAAAAGGAAGTATTGGTGGATTTTAGGAAGAAGAACAACCGAGCTTATCATCCTCATCTCACACTGTCTCTCCCTCCCTCACAGCTGCTTAAATAAGCAGCTGTCCTCATTCCAGCTCTATCTTCTTTTGGTAATTCTGCAATACTGTCATATTTTTTAGCCTAGTTTTGCAGTAAAATGAAGTTTTGAAAGTGTGGAGAATTTATAAACCAAACTGCACTTCTGCATAGAAATATTATTTTACCACCTTTCTTTAATGTATGCTTAGTTCAGTAAATAAATACACATTTAAATAGAACAGTAGCTGAGTTTTCTCTTTCTCTTTTGATATATCCCTAAATCTAACCACCTTGCTGTAAAAGTGGATCTAATTTGCTAAAAAGTAGCTGATTTAAGTAAACATCAATTGTGACTGCATTGCCAGGATGTTTGTGCTGATGACTTTTAGTAATGGAACATCACTTTCCTGTCATGAAGTACTTCATGTGACAAGGACAACAAATCTCTGAGGCCTCAGTGTAAGAAACAAAAACTAAATTTCACTGGCAAACAGATGAAAATTACTTTTTTTTTAACTCAGTGTACATACTGTAAGGAAATCTGTGAGGCTATACAGTGAAAAATATTGAAAACACCAGAAACTTCTTCCCACCAAAATTTTCACCCTGCAAACCTCTGCAAACATAACAGAGTATTTAAAGACGTGTCTGGCTATGATATTATCCAACATTTTTCTTTACCCCTAAAACTCAAGACAAATTGAAATACTTGTAAGTGCTTTGGGAAGAAGGGAACATGAGTATCAGGGAATGACCCACTTAATCTGTTGTATCTGTTGTTCTCCCAACAGCTCCCAATACCTCCAATTGAAACTTAGAGGCTTCCCTTACTTCTAGAAGAGTGGATCCACAGAAGTACCTAGCACAAGGATAATCTGAGTGTTGATGTTAACCCACACAAGATCAACCTTGCCTATCTTTCTAGTCCCCTGGAGATAGATGGTTTCGGCTGTGAGAGGTCCTTATTCCTACATAGAATTTCAGATCTAAGAAAGACTTTTAGAAATGAGGATTCGGCTTTGAGTCTTGTAAAAGAGCTGCTGAGCAGCCATCACAAAGATACCCATCAGCATTGTTTAACATCTATTTCAAAACATCTGCAGGAAGAGAGTGCAACAGGCATGTATTGGGACAGATTATAATGGACCTTGAAGGGAGACACCAGCTCTTACTGATTCCTTCCTATAGCATGTGTGACTCTTGCAAAGACTATGTTTGCTTCCTTAAATGCATCACGAGGCTTGAGTTACCCACCCTACTTTATTTTAATTAACAGATAAAGCAAGGGCTCCTTGGAGTGTCAAGGGCAGCGAGTCCTGGCTCACTGGGCAATTTAGAGCATGTTCTAGTACATCTCTGTGCCCCAGTTTTCCAGCAGAGGAAAAGGAGTAAAGCACTTCAATTTCACCCTGTTGTGAAGTGCTTTGAAATCCACAAGATCAGAAGAGCTTCAAAGCAAAGAGCAATGTTATCAACGTTATCACTCTACTATGTAGGCAAACTCCTCATATGTATTGCTAATTTCTGATTGCTTCTTGTCCCCACCTCCCCAGTGACAACTACAGGAAAGGCAGGTAGGTGCCACATATCTTATCAGCAGTTTCTGGTAAAGGCAGATGGAAATGGAAGGGGAAGAGCTAGAGACAAAGTGGGGAAAATCACCCATCAGTTTGCATCTCCAGATGAGATTAGTCTTCACTGGCTCCTGATGTCCATCTAATCCGGACATTACCTGAAGGTTAATTTCAAACTGAGAGAGCACCACAGCCCTCACTCAGTACCATGGCTGAGCTTCCACAGAGTTGTCAGTGTAACTGAGAGAGACAGTAAATTATGGCTCCCCAATTTAGACTGAACTTGCTGGTTCTTGCCATCTGCAGGAACATGTCCTGAGCACTGAGTGATTTAGAACAGTGCTCTGAATAATCAAAGGAATAATGTGTGCACCCACTGCCATATTATACTGATGCATATGATAAATGAATTGACCTGTAACTTCCTGCAGCATTAGCTAGAGCAAGTATTTCCTTTTGTAGATTTTATTTATGGAAATCTGACTCTAGTGGGTCAGAGTGACTTGATACATGGCTGATGCAAGCAAAGATCTTTTTAAAGTCAGACAGGCTGGGAAGAAGCTTTCCTCCCATCAGGCTCAAACATTGTTCTGTCACTTCATCTCCTGCATCTATGAGAAATGCAGGTAACTGGTCACTGTCAGTCACACCACGATCATGCAGGGACAGTCACAGGTGAACTATTTGCAAGAGTTAAGAGGTATCTATTCAGAAGTGCCTTCAAAAGGATCATCCCAGGTTAGTGATGGTAAAGCAGTAGCACCGGTACACAGTTTAGCACAGGCAAAATTTGGACCAGCCATAAGATACAATAGTTTTTAGGAGCAATTTGACACTGCACATCAGAAAAATTTACTGCCATTGCTCCAAATAATAATTTTTTGAGATAGACAGTACAGAAGTGTACCTGTGTATAAGGAGATCCATACTTTTATCCATTTGGGGAAGAAGGGCAAAAATTAATATAAGAAAAAATGACATGCTAAAGGCAACTATAATCTATCAGCTGCTGTCTCTGTGAGGCTAAAATAAACTAATAATCTTTCTGATTGCAGACAGCCTTTAAAAAACATAGGCATTCAGTATCAGTTGTCCTAATTCTTAAGACAGCTTACATAAAATCCCCAAAGTCCTGACTGAGCCAAGGCTTCCAGGCACACTCCTGTGCCGCTTCTGTGCCCCACCAGAACCCAGCTGCGCCATCAGGTACCTGCCCTGAATGGTCTCTAGAAAACAGGCAGCAAGATGAAGCATTACCCGGGCAAACTTCAGTAAAGCTATATTTATTTAAACAGTTTACTGCAGTAATTTTTCCCCCTCATTTTCTTATTTGTCTCACAAGCAAAATGGGGAAAACATTCCCCACCCTCAGGCACAAGTAATTTTTTGAGCATGAGTTGTACATATTTTGAAACTTTGTATTATGAGTAACTCTCTAGAGCCCCGTCATTGTCCAGCCCAAATGACCAATTCCAGCAAACTTCTGATTTGCCACCATGTGTCCCCTGCACTTCCCTTTTATTGCTCTTCCCTCCTGCCCCTGACCAGACTGCTGGCAGGGTTATGGTAGCTAATGGGAGAGAATGGGGAGACCCCCCCAAGGGTGAGTTGTGTCATATCCCTGGCTCTGAACCCTGCCCTTCCTCCCCTTCTTTCCTCCCTCCTGCTTTTCATCTTGGTGTGACAGGAGGTGGCATTTGGCTGCAAAGTCTTCCGTTTTGCCTCCTCTAGGGCAGGATTAACCAGTCTTCCTCACACTCCAATCCCATCCTCTAGCACATGACAGGCTTCATCACCCTCCACCTCCCACCACTTCCCTGTGCTACCATGTGCTGCTGCCCACAGCAGGCACACAGTCACTGTTGGGGTGTATCCTGATGCGTCCTGAAGTCGCTGCATCTTGCTAACTGTAAAAAGTCAAAACCAGTGATTCCACAAAAGAACGTCTCCGTTAGAAACTGAGAAAGTGCACAGGCAGCATGTCTGAAAAAAAAATTAAAATTGAGAGATGTTTCTATTCCTTTGCTACGGCCAGGGTCAGCCAGATGTTTTTGCAAAGTTCACACCACCACCTGTACTGATGCTCCTTCACTCTCCCTCTTTAACTGTGCTCAGAAGGAATCATACACTAAGCTGCTGCCGTGGTCTTAGTGGTGCAGTGACAAAAGTTTACCAGCATACACACAACAAGCCTTTTCTCTGTCACCTCAATATAAAATAGCCCACTTCTGCTTAGTGAGCATTATCGAGAAATTTTGAACTGAGATCACCACAGCCTTACTGAGAAATATACTATCTCCACCCAAATGGAAAGAAAGGGTGATTGTTCCTTGGGGAGGGTGACTCAAGGTTTGGTGGCAGTGCAACGAGCCTTTTGATAGCTACGTTAAACAAACAAAGTCTACAATGGAGAAAGCCAATACTCCTTCTGCAGAAGAGGACATTAACAGCGCTGCCAAACACTTGCACAACGTTTTCGACTGACAGATGCCCAAATACTGTGTAAGAACAAGGACCAAAAAAAAAAATCTTAATCATTAGCAAATATTTGAAATATGCCTGTATTTTTAACCCTGCTTTAGTGATTGTTAGATAGCGGTATGCAAAACCAAGGAATCAGTCCTGCTGTGGAGAGCAATTCAATGGCACAACCACAAATAAATGTCACATAAACACCCAGTCCACTGATGTACAACTTAGACACATTAAATGCTGGAAAAAATATTCTGTGATATATGTCCATCGACTTTTGTTGTGTTGAGTAAATGGGATTTAAGGGAAGTTCAATGAATCCACATGTTGTTGGACAGAAATATTACCTGAGCTTATCAGCACTAATAGTTGCCTATTTTGTTGGGATGAAGAGTATTTTAAATTTGAAGTAATGCAAGTGACTATAACATTATAAAGAAGCTGAAATATTCAGTTACAGGGGAAAGAGCTTTCCTGGTCTATGAACAGAACATCCCAAAATCTCAGTATCCTAAATTTACACAAAATTAAAGCTATGTAAAAAACCATCCCTGGTGACACAGGACTCCTGACTTTTTTGAGGAAGGCAGCACAATTCCCCGATTTCAGAGGTTTTTAAAAGAGCTCTGTGCCAGTGATCATCTAGGTTCAGGTGTTCCTATCTTGATCAAAGAAGCTCTAGGTGATAGCTTGAGCTCCTTTTAGATTGCAACTTCTGTTATTCCAAGATACTCTCCTGAAATTTCAGTTTTGAACATTTCCCGCTTTTGACCTTTTTTTCTCAGAAAATATCAAATAATTAAAAAAGGCTATTTCTTGCTGTCTTGGCTTGACAGAAGCATAGAAAATATTGCTGTGAGGATTTTCCATGGTCAGGAAGTTCGCTTAGGTTTCTTGTGGTTTCTGTCCCCCAGGCTGAAGGCTGCAGACCATGGGATGGCTCCTCAACAGCAGAAGCCACCGCAGCTGCTCTTGTCCTTGGACTCCACCTGTAGCTCCTGTCTCTTAGTGTCCAACTAATATTTAGTCTAGTCATCACAGCTGGAGGAAGAAACATAAATACTTTGTGCTCCAAGTAAATGACCTAAAACCAAGTAGGTTTGAAACCTCACAAATAACATTGTTACAATAAATTCTTTTTCCCAAAATTGTCCCCAAAATTGCAGTGTCTGAGTGACTTTAAAACCCGAAGGATTGGAAGGGTGTGATAAGAGAGCTAAATTTACTGAAGATGAGGTACCTGTCTAGGACTATGAGCAGGTTGATGAAATCTGACAGGAGGGAGTGGCCATTCTGTCTTTAATTACCTTGTTTTTTAAGTTAGTTCAAATCACACCAAAAGGAACAGGCAACTCTCCTCAAAATTCGGAGGAGCTGAGGTCTGTTTCTGCCAGTCAACAGTGACTCCCAGGAATGTACATCTCATGCACACATACATCATCTTCTCAAAATATATGTGTTTCTGGAGGAGACTCAGTGATCCATCTGACAGCTGATCTAAAGATGTGGGATTACATGGCACATTGACCCAATTCAAGAAGCTCACCAGTGGGGAAATCTGGGAATAGAAAATGTCAAATGACATGAATAAATCTGTAATTAACAATCAGAGATCTGGGAATGTTCCACACCTGCTATTCTCAACCTCTGGAGCATCCAAATATCTTCTGTAGATGGTAAAGCCCAGTGTTGGTTTTGCTTGGCCTGGTTTTTGGTAGTGGGGGGGCTGCAAAGATGGGCTCTGTGAGAAGGTGCTGGAAGCTTCCACCATGTCCAGCAGAGCTAATCCCTGATGGCTCTGAAGATGATGGACATGCTGCTGGCCAAGCAGGAGAGTCTGGGTTGAATCCTGTGCAAGGAAGGATGCACCCTATCCTGAATTCATATTGGTCTTACTTTTGGAAACACTACAGCATCAGTACAAAGGCTGGGAGAGGAATATTTAGGTCACTTCAGTCCTGATAGCTCACAAAGCCGCTAGCACAGCTCCAATGTGCAAGACCAGGGCCAAACATTTAGCACATTTCCCATCAGTGAGTGATGCTGGATGCAGTAATGTCTGAAGATTTGGCTTTCAGGTCTGCATACAGTGGCAGGATCTGAACTGTTTTCCTGCTGTATTTTTCCTGTCTTGTACTTCATGAATCAATGGGGGAGACCACAAAGAAGTTGCAAAATAAGCTAAGAATTATTCTCCACTGAGTCACGGTATTGAAACAACAAGGACATAAGTGAAAATCCAAGCATGCAATAATGTGGTTATATAATGAATGTGGCAGTTAAATAACACTCATTAATTCAATTTCTACAGTTATGATTAGCCACCACAATGTGGTAGTCTTTAAGCTATTTTACTCCAGGTTCAGGCAGCTGTATACGCCGCAAACAATGCAGCCCAAGGAAAGAGTAAAAAAATTTGTATTGTGATATCTATTCCCTTGGCTCCCTGTGGATCTTCTCACATGCTCATTCTTGTGTAAATGATGGTAACTCTGGGAGGGTTGTTTTAATTTCTAAGAGGCTCTTCAGTTAAATGTTGGAAACACAAATGCTGCCCCTGCTCAAGTCCTGCATCTCAGCAAATGATGGGGGTGGGTGGGCAGCAGCTGATCCATTCCTGGGCTGGGCAAATTCTCTGTGTTCATTACAGTATCTGCCACTCCAGAGATGGATTTGAATGGAGAGTAAAGGACACTGAACTGGTAGCTTAAATGAGCACTCAAGCAATTCCAAATCAGGTAATATAAAAACCCAGGCCGTTTTAATCATGCACTTTCATGTTTGGCAAGAACAGTAAGGGATAAACTCTTACTGCAGTTTGAAAATGGCAAAGAAAATAGCATAGCACAAATATTTCTCATTGTTTCAAATGTCTCCTCCTGACTTTCAGTAAAGATTTTAAATGTGATAGCTTTTTTTTCCCAAGGAGATTTAGGTGAGATACATCTTCTTTCCAGGGAGGCTTTGCTGTTTTCAATGAGCATTGTATATACTCTGCAACCCTTTTTTTTTCCACAGAGACTTTAACGCTCTTGTTCCAGATGTGTTTTCTTTTTCATTGATTTTGACCATTATATTACATTATATTTTAGCCTATCATGCAACCATAATTTTCTGATTCCCTCCTTAATAGCTGTGGAAAGCAATTCTTCCCACCAACCAAGTAATCATGACTTTCTGCACATGACTGAGAAGGAGTAAGCATGATGCCCTTTCAGAAGAGGGGATATGTGTCATTCATTGGCATATAACAGCAGAATATTTATGCGAAGTCTGTGGTTTCTCCTCAAATCATAGATAGTTAATATTTAAGCAAATGGCACTAAATCTTTCTTTGTTGCACATAATTATAACATTCCTAAGGAAGGAGGAAAAAACCCCAGGCCATCAAGATGACTGAGGGGTTTTATGACTAAAGTTACCTCTTTGTGTTGACTTTGGCCTCAGCTCTTGTCTGGACCAGACATAAAGAACATTTCTTTCATTTGGTGTTTACCTGTTCCTCTCATGCACATTTCAGTGCAATTTACAAGACTTGAAAAAGAGCAAGTAAAGCCCCTAGTCCGGTGAGTTTCCCACCCTGTTCTCATCATAGGCAGCTTTTGCAGCTGTTCTTTTTTGTAAAGGGTTTTATCTGATTTTGTTTCTTCCCAGAGCAAGTTCTCTCAGAGTGATGCAAGTTACTTCTTCATATACCAACTTTTGGTGAGAGCAGTGTCCCTCAGGATGAACTGGCTTAGCACCTAGCAGCTTGTCCACCCCCGAGAATTAAATTGCCTGAATATTATTTCCCAAGGTTGTGTACATCCCCACACTTCTGCAGGGGCTTTCTCCTCTGTCGAAATACTGTCAGTTTCATTTCAGGAAAAAAAAAGTAACCAACAAAACCCGCCACCCTGTTCCTCTTCACTGCAGAAGAACAAGGTGTGAAATGCAGCATATTTTGGAAATTGGACACTAATATTGCCTGTCCCACATACTGCAAACTTGAAATGACTGGTGTGCTCAGCCTCTTCTACTTATGGAGCAACACTGGTTTTACTGAGACTCAAAGCTTTTATCATAAAGACTTTGAACAGAGGAAGCTAGCATTAGTTTATACTTCATAAGTAGTCTGATGCTATAAACCACTCATCATTAGTGCCTATGTCATCCAAGTGTGCACCAAATGGATCCAACCTGCATGGGGAATAAGAGCTTCATGGTTTTAACAGCTGCCTCTTAAGTGAGTCACAGGGTGACAAGAAATAACATTTGGTGGCGGTCTTGTGGTTGGGACACTGTGTGTCTCAGATTGCTCAAGTAGTTTTCATCCACTACTAAGTTACCACGAACTTGCTTATTCCTTTAAAAGTTGTTTTTCCAGCCATTTGAGCTCTGAGTCAAGAAGTGGAATAATCTCTAAAGCTATGACAGCATTAGTGTACCATTGTTTGATAAAAAAGTCATGTCACTTTTACACCACAAAACCGCAAATGGTTTTCTGAGCAATTATGTGCTATGGGTTTGACCTTTATCCTTTCCCAGCTCAGTGCTTTGCCTCCTCTCTAACAGGAATTTGTGTGTGTGTAGGTGGGGAAGGTTTTATTTGTGGGGAAGCTTTTTTCCCCAATGCAGCAGTAGCATTAGGAATGTTGGTCATATGCCAGGCCAGCTTACACTTTTGGAAATGGAACCACCCAACCACAGGACAGTAAATGATTTCTAAAAGCACCAAAACTGTGTTTTTTGGAAATGTGTGGGTATGGTGGGAGTAAAAGGTGGGAGAGGTAGGGGGAAAGCAACTTGTTCAATACCTGTGGAGTATTTCCTTTGTATACCATGGCACAGGTAACTGTAACTAAAGTATGGTGTGCATTTTATTGTATTGAGCTAGAAAAAGAACTTAGCTGAATTTTCAAAACAAAACTGGACCAAAAAAGGGTGGTTTAGCACTGGAAGAGGCTCCCCAGGGAGGTGGTCACATTTGACAGTGTTCAAGAAGCATTTGGACAATGTTCTCAGGCACATGGTGTGACTCTTGGGGCTGTTGTTTGCAGGGCCAGGAGTTGGACCTCCATGATCCCTGCAGGCCCTGTCCAACTCAGGGTATTCTATGATTCTATAAGTAAGCTGGGAAAAATATTAACAATTATTTAATAGCATTTAATGCATGCTAGGCAGCAGTTCATTCTCCCAAAACCTTAAATATGTGGTGATAAAATGAGAAAAATTGAGTGCATTCCTTTCTGTGCTATCAAGTCTACAAAACTGCCAATAGCACGTTCCAGTGCTCCATACTTTTATCTCCTGAGGAATCTCTACAATAGCGAGGAGCACTGTTGTACCTCTGATACTGCATTTGCCTTCTATGTCCAAGCAACTCTGCCTGGTGTCTGACCCATCCTTCATTTTCATAAAAGTTGTTGTGAAGAGGCTTAATGAATAAATTTACACTCAAATATAGATTGATTGTAAGTTTTACCTTTATGGTGTGGACAGAGGAGGAGCACTACTTTAAAAACCAATGGGTGTCAGTTTTACCCTGGATGAGTGGGTGTGGGTTTTGGGGTAAGGTTTTAGGATAAGTCACAATCTGTTTTGTCAGTTGTGTGGGCTGGGCAGATGAAGTGGCTGGTCTGAAAGCCATAAACATCATCTGTGGGGAGAGCTCAAACACCCCCACCACACACTGGATAGTATCAGAGGGGCAGGGACTGGAGCTGCTGTCAAAAGAAGAGATAATGGAAAGAATAAAGGACATGAAAAGCGTATTGATTGGTGTAGTGGCATCCTAAATATTTTTGTTGTCTGTATGAATTCAGAGCCACATCCTCTGGCCCAAACTTTTCTGGTAGCTCCAAGAATTATATGTGTTTTTTCATCTTCACCAAATCCATGCACAGCTGTCCCTCCATTCCCTCAAAGGAGGCCCTTCCCAGCATTTTAATGCTTCTTAAAATATCCCCATGTAAGCTCAGAATTAGCTGTTTTGAAAGGAATGGGACCTGAAGGTGAGAGGATGGAGACTTTGTCAAGAGACACCTTCTCTTTTCTGCAATTCCGTGATTTTGACCTTTTAGAAGGGAACAAAAATGCACAAAGAACCTGCAGTCAAAGGCTGTGAGAAGCTTTTCTTCCTTAGGTTTTTTTTCACCTGTTAAAGTTGTGTAGTCTCAAATGCACGTGGTTTATGAACCATGCCACAGCTAACACACAAAAGAGAACTAACACACTGATAACTGGCAGTCACCTTTAATTCCAGTAGATAAAATGAAATCAACTTGTAGCAACATCTGAATTATTCTAAATAAATTCCCCAATTGTATATATTTCAATTTTTGGCAGAGGCAGAGAAACCCTACAGTTTGGAATGTAGGACTCAGAAAATAAGAAGAGTCAAAGAAGAAAACATGAACAGAAATTAAAAAAAAAAACAAAACCAAAACCCTTCACTTATGTATAGATGAGCTGCTTTTGGTTTTTAGTATTTGCTGCTAAATTCAAAGGAAGACATGGTGCCCATCTCTTGACTTGCTAAAAATATCTAGCATTATCAGGTATTGACCACAGTTAAATAAAGATGTGCTGCTTTGCTCTCTACTGCAATTGAATAATACAGGTGAAGTTTTCTTTCTCTTGATAATTTCCTTTACTAATGGTGTTACACACTGAAACTGTGTAGGGTTGCCAATACTGAGAAGATGGGACTTGAAAGAAAAGCAGGCAAATATGATGGAGGGAAGAAATAACAAAACCTGTCTCAGTGATACTGCTGGCAATAGGGCATCAGGACAGCACAAACATCTGAAGGATATCAGATCTCAGACACCTCACAAGGTAAGAAGTAGGTTAGTTCACGTGCACCCTGGGACTTTGCCAGAGCCAGAACAGAACCACGCATGTGGGCAGGTAAGGCAGTCTGGAATCAGAATGAGCATCTTCTGGGGCACACAAAAGCAGAGAGGAGCTTTACCATAGCTTGACAAAATCTGATTCTGGAGAGAAAATGGGCAGCTAGGTTTATAAACAGATGAGTATGGAGACCAGTCAATGGGAATGATAGCTTGGGGAAGTAAAATTGTTTAGTGGTGGTGTGACACTCACAAACAAAATTTCCTGAATGCATTGCAAAACCAGACCTTGCTGTCCTTTTATAAAGCCATTCAAATCAAACATGGAAGATAAAGTATTTTCTGAGCCCTAAAGTAGCTCAAGCTTCAGCTGGTTAAAATGCTTCCCCCCAGTTTCAGACCATCTATAAAATTTTGCAGTTAAAATAAACAAATTCTTCCCTGTCTGTCTCTCATATAGGAGATAAAAATCCTTTGTGTGCTTGTTTAAAAATGTAAGTAGAGCTGCAAATATGTCTTCCCTCTGAAACAGGCAGAAACATTCTTTTATATTCTTCAGTTCATGGCCATGTTTCATTCACTTCTGTCCTTCTCAGTCCTATTCACCTTGAAAACAGCACAAAGGCTCTTCTTTCCACGAAGTGCTCCTGAGGGTGACAATTTCATTTTCCCTGGGAGTTACACAACCTCTGTGCCAATGCAAATACCCTGAATGGATGAAGCTCCAAGTACCACTCCTCTACTGAGCAATACTAACCTTTCTTGGGCTGCCCCTTAGAGATGTGCTGGCATTGCTGGCTTGGTCATTTCTAGGAGCAATGGAAATCAGGGTCTTTTACTGCCTGGCCTAGGGCTGGATATCTGATTCCTGAAGCTAGAAATCTTCGTTAGCTCAGTTGCGATTTGTTCTTTGACTCCTGCTGATTGTGCATTTAATTACTTGCTTGTAGGAGGCCCGGTAAATGTGGCAGGGAATTCTGCTGCCCCTTGCCAGGACAGTCCCTCTCTCCCTGTCTGGACCTTCAGGAATGAAAAACAGCAATATTTCCTTGGAAGCACCAGTAATATCTGTGACCCATGCTTCCTAGAGACGCTGTGCAGTCTAGGTAGGATTCATCCTGGTTGAGGATTTTTGCGAAGCTACTTCTGCACTCACATAAAAACTGAGGAGAGGAACGAGCTCTTCAGTACCAGTTTGGACGGGCTGAAACAGGAGGAGTTGCATAAAGGCATCTTCAGCCTAAGCTGGTCTCAATCTGGAGCCGTTCTGCTACGATGGGGTGGATCTGGGGGTGTAGAAGGCATGCCCTACTGAGGACTGGGGAGCCGTGGAGTTAGTCCAGTTGAGGGCAGAGAAAACAACCCTTGCCATGAACCCTCTGACTCTGGGGGTGTGTGGCAAAAATGCACCAGAGACGAGAATGAAGCACAGGTGTGGGGGCTTGCCCAATTGTCTTTTTTAATTTGTTTTGTTGTAGATTGGAGGTTGTAGAATTGGTCATTGAGTTACTGGGTCCACCTTCTCCTGTTTTCAGACACAGGGCTGTGCAACCCAGAAGTCAGTGGGAGTCTGCACAGGCAGAGGTCCCCAGATGAGATTTAACTTAGCCAAGGACAGACAATTTTTATATCAGGCTCTGATTTGTTTTTTGTTTTTGCCTGAGGGCATCTAATGGCAAAACTCCTGTTCGCCAGGAAGAAACCCTAGAGCATGTCTGGACTAAGACGTGATGCTGGCTGCCTGCCTGTGAGTGGTACCTGCACACAACTTGTTTTAAACAGCACCGATCTACGTTTTCAGGAGTTATTTTTCCTATTTCTAGAATACACTACCACTGGCAATCATCCACTAGCACTGCTTCTTTGGGGGCTTAGCTACAGTGAATCGTGCTCAGAGAACATGCTGAAACATTGCTTTTCTGCACTATGGGATTTTTAAAGTGAAAATATTTTCAGCTTTCCCAAAGCCACAAAAAACACTGTTTATCAGTACCTTAGAGATCAGTGTTTAAGCCAGACAATTTAGCACAATGAGGAGGGTGTTTTGACTTTTGAGAAACAAATTTTAAAGGCAAACAAATTGCTTTATAAATACACATATACTTACACACACACACACACACACACACACACACACGTATACACATATATATGAAAGACACAAATGTAGATGACTCAGGCAATTCTAAAACTCTAAAGTTGTGTCTTAAAATAGACATTTTACAGATGTGATAGTACAAGGTTTTCATGTTAGATTACTATGAGTTGACATTTTTATAAATAATGTTTGAGGCCTCAGATGAAACTTATTTGTTTCCTGTTTCAAGCATCTGCCAAATACTTCTGATTCTTGGAAGACTAAAAAAGTGATAGCTTTCATCTAGCCCTTCAAAAATTCTACCAGATTGTAGATTTATATTACATGGGTTTTTTTCCTTGTTTCTCCCTCTTACCTGAAACACTGAATTATCTTCCTCATATTTTTTTTAGCTTTGCCTATGCAATTCTTATGCCTTTGCTACCAGTGTAAATTTTTCTATAAATCATCCTTCAAAAATATCAATGCTGTCTCCAAATTCATTTTGAACAACTGGCTTTTACTTCATGGTACAGCTTAAGTTGCCTTTGTTTTACTTAGACCTTCAGGATCTTATGATGACAGTAGTGCAATCTCTGGTCTTTTCACGCTATTTTAAAATTCTAAATATCTATCTCTTATGGGACAATTGTAAGGAAGAAAAAGAAGCTGATACCTGCATTCAGACATGAACCCACCTAGGGATCCACAATGAGCACACAGGCCCCTGCGTCACCACAGCTTTAAGTTGTGCTAATAAAGCATTGAAAGTATGCTCAAACTACTGCTTAAATTCTTGAATTGTCAAGCTAAGAGGGCAGTAATTAAAACATCATACATGGTTCTTGAAAAGGAAACAGAGAAGATACTCACTCCTTGTTTTTACAGCAAGTGAAGTACAGTGCATTTGTATAAAAGCCTTCTAACCACAGCAAATTCCCAGAGGGATGATTCTTTAAACAGCAACCACAAAATGACAGAAAGAAAGGATTTTCTAGTCTGCATTTTAAAGAAGTCTCCAGAAGTTAATGGTCACATTTAAATCTAATGTTAGTGGAAATGAATAATATTGTTTGCATGAGCTTGGACAAATGTATGGGTTTATATGAAAAATGTTGAGGAAAAATGGATGCTCTGTGGGTTGATGTTGGGTTAACACAGGAGAATTACTTCAATGTATCTATCAGAGGGGAGGTTATTTTTTGTTTGTTTTTACTTTTATTGGAATTTTATGATGCTCTAGTGAGAGGTGCATGGACTGCTATAAGACCTTCTAAAAATCTGGGATGTTCTCTTGATGGAGGTGGGCTGGGCTGTGCTGAGAATTATGCAGCATCTGCAATTCAGTTGTGATCTAAAATCTCGTAGCTGTCTTGTTGCTTTCTCCCATTCTGCAAAATTAAAGCAATTTTATGTAATTCCACATTCTATGAGGGCCTTAGATTCAGGGAAATCACCATGTAGGGCTTGCATTTCCTCAACAGCAATTTTAAAATTACTTTGCCCACTGTGATAAATAATGTGTCCCTGCAGAGGCATGGAGGCACAAGAGTGGAGTGAAACAGGTATAAAGTCACCCCAACAATCCTGACTTTCTCTTCTGTGTGGCAACATTTATGCAATACCTGTGACTATAAAATGCAGGTTGAGAATAAAATAAGCTATATAAGGATAAGTGAAATCTGCATAAAACACAAACCCAACCACATTTTAAGCGACCTGTAGATCCCACAGGCTGCAGATTAAATGTCTTAAGGTCAGTAGTGAATAAATTTTTTAATTTTATTTTTATGGTCTTGTGGGTTTCTCTACTTTTTGGAGAAGCTTTGATGTTGCATTTTGTTGTTTTTTTGTTTTGGGGATTTTTTTGCCTTTAGTCCCCTCCTCCATAGTAGATCTTCTTCCTTAACAGAAGAAACAAGACCATTTACTAAATACACTGAGTTCTCCTCATGACAACTCTTGTTATTGTTCTAAATCACTTGGCACGTTCTCAGACTATATCAGACAAAACATTAGACAAAATGCAGGAAAGGTAGAGCTCTGGCACTTTTCCAAGAGCAAAGAACTAGACAGAATTGAGGTACTTTTTGATGCCTGATAAAGATGGTGTGTATATATATATGTGTGTGTGTGTGTGTGTACATATGTGTATGTATGTCTGTGCATCCCAGTAGGGTTGCAAAGGAGCAAAGAGAGGCTGAAGGCAGCTGCTTCAGAAGGGCATGCATGCATTTTTAAAAAGGACAAATTAGACTTCTTTTTTGCCAGAAAAATCAGCAGCTGAAATTATTTTCATCTCTTGTGCTGAACATTGTATTTTGAGCCTTTTCACTGTTTGCTCCTTGAAAATGGCATTTCTTGTTCCTGCTTGCTTTCTATTCTAGTTCAACCAACCTTTACTCCAGGCTACATCTGTATTACCAACTTTCACAAGAACTCACATTTCAGGAGAAATGACCCAATGCATGGTGGAAGTGATTTTTAATTTTAATTTTAATTTAATTCTCTGATTCCTATGCAGTGCTATTCCTGGAACTCCAGCTAATGGATGGTATGGAATTTGTAGACTACCTGTATTTGTAGGCTACTATTCTTAGCTGACTTTGGAATAAGAGTATGGTTTTTAAAATAAACTTTCAGCTAAGCACGTGTGCCTATTACAACAGGACAGAGCAAGATAACCTTGCATGGAGTTGCTATGTCACCCTGCTCTGAAGCTGTAAATTCTTTTGATGTGATCAGTTATTTCTTACAGTCATAATAAGGACTTATTTATTAATGGTATTCCTTAACAAGAGTTATTTATGTGTGGTACTGCAGACTGAGAATAAATAATTGCATCTTTTCCAAATCTCTCCATTTACTTCTGGTGTGAGATTAACAATTTCAAGGCACATTCAAAGGTTACAGAACAGTTCGCGGCTTTACAAGAACAAAATGTCATGGAAATGCCACCTCTCATCTCACTCTCCATCAGCAATAGCAAATATTTGATCAGTGTGTACTTTCCATTCAGCACAGCATCCTTGGGATGGTCTGGCACATCTGCTCTTTTGGAAGAGTCTTACATTTGTGATGACATGATCACAGAAGGGTCAAGGGGACCTTCCCTTAGTATTTCTGTGAGATGGGTTTAGATAAAAAAACAAGGGGAAGACATGGGGAGACTTTAATGGAACACATAAAGACAAGAGGCCATTGTTATTTTACAGAAGTTTAAAAAAGTATTTTTAAAGAAGTTAAACATCCTTGCTGTTTGCAATTTCCTCAGATTTTGTATAAAAAATAGAGAAATCCCAAGTCCTGATCCTCATTTTCTTTTTCGTGTTTTTAAATCATTGTATCCTTGGAGCAACCAAGCCACAGCTCTTTAGAAATGTTGCTGTTGTCCCCACGTCGGTGCTCTGGCATCTGACCGGCAAAGGCGTGCCAGAGGGCAGCTGTAGGCTCTGCAGGTCCTCAGCTGTGAGATGTGGCACAGCAGGAACCACTGGACTTGAATTTGCCCATTTGCTCTTGAGCACAGCTGGTCTGCCAGAGCCACCAGGAAACCGCATCACCTCCTGCCCGTGAACTACCCTGAGCTCCCTTCCACCAGCTCCCAAAGATACACGGCATGTGTCTAATGGCTCCCCACTGAAGTCTGCACAGAGGAACAAGAAAAGAAAAAATCCTTAGTGGGAGGCCTTCTGTAGAAATTCTGCAGGCTCTTCTTGCTGGAAAGCCAAAGGAAACCAAAGCATAAGCAAAAATTAAACCAGTTGCTGTTCACCCCAAATATGGGCAAAAACTAGGAGCAGCTATATTACATGCTATTGCCTTGAAAGAAGAGAAAAAGACTTATTCTTTTAAATCTGTGCAGAGAAACTGAATTCCAGGGGAAAAGTACTGATAACAATCTGCTACAAACCCAAGATTAGAGTCCAGGCAAAGTAGACTTGTTCTTGCTCTCTAACAAGAAATTTATTAGCTCACACAACCCATTCATAAGAGTTTCTGACCAGGTAATTAGAGTCCAAAATTCTGCTTTCAAGGTTTTGTCATATATTACTCCCTGTTTTGTTTTTTATCGTGCAAGCTCAGACACTCCAGTGATAAACTGTTTGCTCTGTGGCCTTGCTGTGGTACATGGAAAACTTTCCATGACTGTATTGCTGTGGAGCAGAAATAGCTAGACATGCCTCAAACAGCTTTTGAAACCCAGTTTGGACGCTGATGAAAAGAGGGATTGTTCAGAAGCTCATCACTATCCCGTACAACTTATTGGTTTCTCTTTAAATGTGTTATGTGAAAGAGTGCAAAATGCTGGGAAGAGATTTTATTTTATATTCTCTTAATCACTTTCAGAGGTGCAGAAAGAAAGAAAACATTTCTTTCAGAATTTTTCTTTTTTTTCTTCAATGCAGTACTCTATTGGACAGAGAGATCTTCCCCATTTTTCAGGAATTATATTAATATTTCTCCATCAATTTTATCCTTATGTAGTGAGAGTGAGAAATGGAGTGTTTACCTGGTTTTCCTTCTGGAGCTTTCTACAGGCAAAATTTTCTGCTAGTTCATAGTGAGTCTGGGTGCTGGTATTTCAGACACAGACAGATGAGAGGAGAAATCACTATTTTCTGCCTCAGTTTTTACTGTTGTAATGATCTGACTTCATTCTTCCCTTCTGTTAAAAATTTCTTGGGTGAGCCACCTCGATTCTTCATGCTTCTTTTCATTCTTTGAAGGACTCCTTCAGTTTCCACCATCTCCCCCTTTTTGTTTAACAGGGGCATGATCTGTAGTGCTAAAAAAATAACAAATGGCTACAGCTAATGGATAACTGACTCTATCAGACTTCCTTGAGATTGTATAAGGCTACTCCTTGTTCTCCAGGCAACTAAAATTTGCACTAAAATAATTATTCTTGTGGGTTTTATCTTTAAGAAATAATCCTTTGTATTTTATATGTGACTTAACTTTTCTTCATCCAGATCATGTTGAAATTTCTCAGGCCTTTTTTGTGGTTTAAAAAGGTTTAATTATCTTTCTTACTGGGTTGCTTAATCCTAGCTGGGCCAGTAAGGCATACAGGAAATTCTGTTTATCTTTGGAAGATTTTTCTAAATGGTTTTGTTTGTTTGTTAAAGTTTGTAATTTAATGTTTTCCCCCCTCTACAGATGCATCTTAGTGAGTTTCAAGAAAATATTAATTTTAGAAATTAGCTGTAGGCACTAAAAGGGCTTGGGGGAAAAACTGAACCATTCTATGGAGAAAATGTGGAATTTTGCACCTTCAAGGAGTGGTCATAAAAATCCTGCTGGATTTGGGTTTCCACATGAGCTAGATGCTAGTTGTGTAGTAAATTTACTAACAGAAATATGGTCCCCATTAGAATTCTTAGTAGCTACAAGACTATTCAGACAACTGATGCTAGGCAGTCAAAACTTCCTTCCCTGCAGATGACTTCATACAGAAGCATTTGCAGAAATTGTCTTTATCCTTGTTCAAGATTACCCACTGCCAGATAAATTTGAAGGCTTGAGCCCTTAGGTCTGTCCAAATCACTTCAGTATTATTCTTCTACCACTCTTGTTGTTTGTAACCTCATAGAGATGCAAGAACATTGAATTCCACTGGTCAAACAGGAAAAAGCTGACCATAAGATGTTTCTTTATAAGGGACCTTTTCCATGCATTTGTGTGTATGGCTGTGTCCTCTGCCTTGATGGACATCTATTTCACCGAGATCCTCTTCTGTTGTTCTGCCACACACAGGCAACGCCTATATCTATTCCCTTACCTAGGCCTGGACTTATCTGTCATGAAACTTGGACTGTTTACTGTATTTCGTACAGTTCTGAAGCTGGCAGGCCCCTCCCAGCAATGTAACCCTGCCTTCAGGGCTGGGCAGGACCATGGCACAGCTTCTGGCACTGTGCTGTTCCATATCCTCACAGCCAGAGATATCCTATCAATAGCTCAGCACCAAGTCCTGTTCACAATGAATCATGGAAAGCAGAATCCTGAGCTAATACCCTCAGGGGGAAAAATACTTGAGTGCTCCAGAGCTTTTGAATTGGAAACTTGAAGTTCTTGTGATGATGGATTCAAGGGTTCCAGCTGTGACACTGTGACCTGCTGTTTCATTTCAGTGATGTCACTTCATAGGATATAAGCAACTAAAAAAGTTTCCCAGGACATCATTATGCTGTTTAATAAACAAATAAACTATGTCTTAAGATTGTGGCTCTGAACTCAAAACAGTTAAAATTATTTTAACTGTGTACATATCCTGATAAACTCAGGTTCTGTGAGTGCCTCCGTCAAATCTGAAGAACATGAGGATGCTGGTCAGGTATCTTCCTCACTAGTTCCTGTGGGCCTTACCAGACGGTTAGAGAAGCCACATCTGGGAGCTCAAACAAACCACTGCAGTTTAAAGCAGATTTGGGGACGTCAGAGGGAAAAAAATGGGTTGGAGGATACAAGACCTCTGCAAGGATGATGCGAAAATCTTGCCAGACAAATTCCGACAGACCTTCTGAGTTCTGCTTTTGGCAAACCCTTTCCCTGCATGGGAGTTGCAGCAAGAAGTCTCCCTCTGAACCTGGTTGTGCCAGATGAAGATAAAGTAAAACAGGAAATGCAGTGGATGTGAGATGGAAATGAGCTTTATGTGCAGCTCTTGCCCTTGTCCAGAGGAAGATGCCAAAGTTGCTTTTTGGAAGGTGGAGGGATTCCTGGGAAACCCAGGCTGATATGTCTCTGCACAGGGTTCAGTCGATGGCACCAGTGCTCCTTCAGGAGCTGCTGGCTGCTGTTTTGCACGTGTTTGGAATTAATGTAAACAGTAGAGGTAGATGGCAATGATATCCAAGGTCATCCATGTACCTGCAAGTCCTGCTGTTAGGACAGTATTTAGGCTTGTTTTGAGTTCATTTCTCCCACCTTTGCCCATGATTAGGAAGATGACAAGAAAGGGTGCAGCTGGTTGTAACATTTCATGGTCCAGAAGAGAAGCTGTGCTGGAGGGAGAGGGAAGTGGGGCTGGAAAGAGATAGTGGTGTAAGGATGGGATGGGAAGGGAAAAAAGAGCTGAAATGGGATGGTTTGGTTTGCTTTCTTAGGAGCAAGCTGCATTTCTGGAGCATGCTAAAGGCTGGTGGGGAAAGAGAAAGACAAGCATGGGGAGGAGAAGGCTGCATGGTGAGAGCCTCTGCTTAACAACAATGGCCCCTTACTTATTTTAACACATTCTATAAAATATTTTTATTTTGCCCCCTACTTGCAGTCAGTTTTTTGATAGGACTTCAGATGACTATAAAAGACAAGCAATACTAGTGGGGGAAAGGGTGCTATTTTAATAACTTATTAATAACTAGTTTTCTTGAAACAAACAAAAAAGTAGGGTTTATTTTCAAATGTGACTTCCTCTGAGGAGGGCAGAGTTTTAAGTGTGGTTCATCATGGAGAAATGGATTGTGTGGTTAGAAAATCCTGATCCATGTAGCCAAGACACCTGAGAAACTTCAGAGACTGTGTTGTACAGAGAGTGGAAAATCACCAGCATGTTCCAGAGCAACACTGCAGCTCCAGAGCAAGACCAGGTTTGGGGTGGGGAGGGGTGAGGGATGTTAGTTAATCTTGGATGAAATTATAACTGAATGTGCTGCAGACTTTCTGCAACAGAAACTGATTGTATCTTGTGTATAGATAAAAGCGGATAGTCAGAAATGTTTCTATTTTGCTAAAGTTTTTGCCTGGAGCTGTAATTTACTGCAAATCAGGGGAGTAGCTCTTTTTTCCCCCACTAAAAATGTAAGAAGAAATATAGAGATGTTTTTATTGTAGGACAAATCTTTAGGGCTAACCATGGAGTCATATGCTCTGGTGCTGTCACGATTAACATTTTCACTGCTGTCAGAAAGCACATTGTACTCGGGCAACATATTTCTCCTAACGCTATTCCCTCTTTTAGGGATTGCTTTGGTTCTCTGTCACATTCATATGCTGAAAACCAGCTGGAACATCCTGCAAGGAAATGTTCTGTGTAAGGGTTTTTTTAAGGCCTGCTGTGACCACAGAAATATTTGTGTACTTCACTTCTTTACAGCTTATTGTGGAAAGAAAAAGTGATACCAGAAGAGACATAACAAATAATAGGAACAAAAGTCTGGAGAGGTAATACACTTTATATTGTAGGATTTATACCAATCCTTAGAAGCTAGAGATTGGATTATGATTTAAAGCATGTGGTTTAAGAGGTGATGTTTTCTCACGCTTGGCTACTGTCAGTTTCCTTAATTCTTTTTTATTTATTAATCCATAAAATGTAGTCCTAAAGGAGGAGGATTTTCTTTTCAAACACTTTTAAATGACTTTTGATTCTCTGCTGTGTTCAGAGATCCAGACAATACTTTTGTTGATCCAGTTTAAAGTTTAGTTTTGTTCTCAAATTCAGTGAAATTATAGATGTGACCCAGATACAGTAGACAGGTATAAATGTGAACAAAACTTGGCCCATGGACTGCAAAATCTGATACATTTTATTTTCAGCTGACTGTGTTCTGAGGTACCACGTATGCATGACTGTACACGTATCAGCAAGTAAATGTGTCCTTTTCTGTGAAAGCGAACGTCTCCCAGTGAATGGCTTCGCATTCTTGCTTGCAAAGCTCCTTTGCTGGAGTCGCTGTGAAAGGGTCACTGAACTGAAGAAAACATAATTGCTCAGACTTCTATTTACTGATTGTCAGCTGATAGAATACAGTTCATTCAATCCCAGGCTCATGAAGTCCTGAAGAAACAGCGCTAGGAACAAGCTCTGACCTAAGTGTTTTCTCATTTCATTTAAGCTTTTATAAAATCCTGTTCAAAGGACATTCTAATGGAAATAAAGCATTAGACTTAATCCCTAGTGGAAGTTACCCAAACAAAACATCTACTAGAAGCAGACATTTCAAACTGCTTTCACTGATGGGCCAGGATCAGAGAACTTTTCAGTATTTCAGTTTCACTTCCCCCTGGGAACGGCATTTTCTGATACTTAAAACAAACTGCACTATAATAAAAATATAACAACTAGAAACACTCTGAAAAGAGAAGGAAATGCTTTTTCTTCCCTAATAGTATTTCAGGGCAAATTCACCTGTGTTTTCCTTCCTTGCTTTCAAGTAGATTGAAAGGGCTTCTTCCAATCATCATGTTTTGTAATTCCTAATGAGGCACCAATTGTTGTTATGCTGGCATAGGCACACAGAGTGGACAAGAGCCCCTTTTGACTCTTTGTGACAATTTTGTAAAACACAGTCAGTAAATCCGATTAAAAAGTAGCGCTGGAATTGCAGAAGCGTCCAGTTACTGAAAATATTATAACATCTCCTGACTACAGATCAAGTTTTCTGCTTGTAAGCACATTCTACTGTGGTGATTTGTTCAAGCAAACAGTCCAGTTTTTATTTCCATGTAACATTTTTGCATTTGTCAAAGGTTATGGGGCTTCTTTCTGTATTTGTGGGTTTGGAAGAGCCTGGCCTCTTCTCCTGGGCACTGGCAGTGCTGCCAAGGTTTACACTCAGTCTCATTACTTATACCTCACTCTGGGCAAAGGACTATAGCTGAAGTGAGTGATGCTGATGTGTTTGTTTTTTTAGAAAATACCAGCTTACACTGACAAAACCTCAAATTACATTTAGGCTTGCCTTATATTGGTCATTGCCCCTTTGCTATACCTTTCTGATTTAACTGCAGATTGTAAAAGTCTTGTAGCTGGAGCAGCCTTGGCTTAAAAGAAGATGATCTGGGAGTCTGCAGCTGATGCATACAGCTTGGTCTGGAAGAGTCCTAAGAAAGATTCTCTTTTTTTTCCATTTTTTTCCTTTGTGGTGTTTAGTGGTAATGAAAGTAAAAATACAACATGCTGTGATAGTCTAGAGTTTTATCTGCATATTTTTAAGGTTTCTTGAATAGATTTAATTTTTTAAAATTTTTCTCTAAAAAACTGGGTTGGTTTGGTTTTTTGGGTTTTTTTTTTTTTTTTTGTCCTGAAGCCCTCAGAACATCCTGCAGAGATATGTCTCATTTAAATTTGTATATATAATTTGTTTATACATAAAAATAAATACTTTTATATTGCCAGAGTTCAAACCTAATGCTGTGTGCCCACCAGTCATTCTATTCCACAAAATAACTGTGCTTTTCATTTGAACTGTATTTCTGGATGACTGGTTTTTTTCTGAGGCTGACCCTCAGAGTACAGCATGCCATCATTTTGCAATGTATTATTCTGCAGAAAACTTGGGATGAAGTTAAATGTTATGTTGGTTACTGAATTAACCAAGCTTTTCCCAACAATTATTTTCTTCCCCTGGTAATCACTAGTGACTTTAAAAAAACAAACTATATTTGGATTCAAAAGACCAGCTCTCAGAGGAGTTAATGTAATGGATGTGTTGCAGAAGGCCAAGTGTTCTTTCCTAGTTTAGTCCTTGCCTAACTGCTTTCTTCAAAGCTGAGTATGCTTGGATGTATTCTTTGGTATTTGAATGTTAGGAAATGGAAAATTAAATATAATAATGGAGGAAATTCCCATCTGGGAAATCTGTTGTGTACTCAAAGCACCTTTAGCTGCAAGCTTGCACTTTGTGGCCTTGACGCATATTGTACCTAAAGATCAAGCTTGGATTTGAGTTTTCCCAAGGTTTTTAGTGAGGGGGTGGGAGGCCTGGGAGAGGATTAATTCAGCTTTGCCTAATTCCATTGCTCTCAGTAGTTCTGGTGCCTGGTGCATGGCCAGATGTTCCCTTTTCAAAGGAAAGGGAGCACAGAGCTTGCCTTGGCTCTCGATTCAGGCCCAAGACAACGATTGTCCCTTTGACTCCTGCACAGAAATTCATCTAGCAGTGAGCAAAAGTGCAAAAGGCATGGTCCTGTGCTTTATCTTGTAGATGACCATCAGAAATGGTCTGTGACTTTAGGGGGGAAATGTACAGTCTGTGGAAAAAGCAGTGGTAGAAGACTTAGGTGAAACTTTCACAACAAGTGTAAGAAAATTATTTGGCTCTCTTCTGGCGCAGGTAAAATAATAATCTTCACTGTTTAAGTGTAACTCTCAGAAATCTCAATGATGTTGTGAGCTGCGTAGGCAGAATTTATGAGCAGACAAACAAGGCCCAAAGATGGTGATGATCTTTCTGTGGAAGTGTGGGTCTGGGAGAGCAGCAACCAAGGAAAGCTTGCGGAAACATCACACAGATTTATTTGAAGCGTGAAGCCAAGAGGGAGAAGGAGCTCTCAGGGCTCAGCTACTGCCTGGAAGGAGACATGGCATCATGAGCAAAGAAAGCGCTTCCTTGAGTGCTCAGTAGTGCTTTGCTTATGTATTTTGTAATAAATGTAATTTATTATGTAAATGTCAGAAAGAAAGGAAACTAGTATTTAGTATAAAGTTTGTGTAGGGGCAGGGTAACACAAAAGCCTTGTGCTTGGCTAATTGACAGCTAGCAGAGTGCACTTGTAGTACACTCCCATCATGAGCCAGGTGTCCAGGAGATTTTGCATCAAAAAATCCTGGTTTCCTAGGTTCCCAGTTTGGTAGTGTTTCAGATTGTGCCATAACCAAACCAACTAGTGCCAAAGCTATAGCAGAGCACTACTCAGCCACTTGTCTGTGTGGCTGCGGTCACTCAAAAGCAATTTTTTCAGGTAATATTTTACTTCTTTCCCCTGTGATGCCATGCAATACAGAAGCAGACCATAATTCAAATTTAAGAAGAAGCTCAAATCTTAGCTCTGGCTCTTCTCAACTCTAAGTTAATATTCTTTATGTAATTCTTTATATCCTTGATCTGCTGAAGGTCAAAATCTTATACTTTTCCCTAAGACCATTGTGAGCATGCGCATGTGTTTGAAGTTAATTAACTAATTAAACTGTTTTACAGGAAACATGTCACTTCAGCCTCATGTATACTAAAACTTTTTTTTAAAATTTTGCAATTGGTCTTCTTTCTTCTGTAGTGTTAATCACGGCTGTAAGCTTTCTGGTGGCATTCAGCAGTCAAAACAGGGCAGAGCAGCTGGAAGGCCAATTTTCATGAGTGCTTTGCTCTTTCTTGGTCATTTACTTGCATTGTGCCTGGCAGTTGTAAATTTTTTTTCTGAAAACATCCCTAGAGTTTTGCTTTCACATTTCTGTAAATTCCTGTGACATTTGGTGTTCCTGCTTCTCCTGCTCTTCAGGTGCTGCATCCCTCTGAGCATCTTTGTCACGCTCCTCTTGACTCAGTCCAATGTCTTTGCTATGCTGAGAGCTCCAGAACTGGACACAGTACTCCAGGTGGGGTCTCTCTTATCCGTTTGCAAAAGTTATTCCCTGTTGGTTATTTTGCGTGAAAAACTGCGTGAATTTTTCCTTCTCAATTTACACGTAACCACAAGTATCTGTTGGTGTAGGAATATTGAGGAAGGTAATTCCTTGTTGCTGAGGAGAGCTATATTTCTGCAATACCTAAACCTTGCAAAATAATCCATTTGCCTTGTGTGCTAATCCTGCCACTGATAAAAGAAAGTGGCCCAGAATACAACATGTATTCCACAAAACCTGTGGTGGGGCAGAAGTAGCACAGGAGACATCTCTGAAGTGAACTGTCTGGCTTGCAGTTGCTGCTGGGTCTTTGAAACAAATAAAAACATGGAAAAAAAAAAAAAAGACAAGAATATGATAGTTAATCAAATTCTTGGGTGTCTATGAGCAAGCAGTGTGAAGCAGAAGTGAAAAGCAAAATGTACTTTTTGGGCATGCTAAGCAAGGTGGTTTTGTAGAGATATCCAAGCCATTGTATGTGACCATGATAAAGCTTTTTGTTCAGATGAGATCACTTCACTTTAACAAAGCTTAATTTGAATTTAGACAGACACCAACTAGGATTAATATGTTGGTTAAAAGAATGGAATGGATTAAATACTTCCTTGTTATTACTTACAAGGAGATAAAAATGTCTTGATTTCTATAGCCTAGTTGGCAGATACTTATAAGGAGATAGGACAACTATTTGTAAAAGGATTGCAGGGTTATGTATCAGGGAGGGAAAAATTTCATATAAAAGGATAATATTAGTCCCAGACTGAGTGTTTATTATCTAGTTAATTTAGGCCAGAAACTGGAAGGTTCCTGAACACTCATAGAATGAAGCTCCAAACACAACTGGAAGGAGAAATGAGTTTAAGTTGTTGGGAGATTAAGCATGATAAACCCAATGGAAGGGATTGTGTAACTAATTTGGAGAATTCCTGAAGATAAGAATCCATGTGTAACTGCTACGTTCAAAAGGAAACCAGATCGCTGCTTGCACTGTATTTATTTTTTGGTAATCCTGTGCTAAGACTTCTGCCCCTTTCTTGTAGGGATCAGCAGAGATTTGTCCCCCTAAACTATGTAACAAATTTTGTTGAGCAGTTTTCCTGCTTATTGAAGGGATCTGGCACAGCAGCCGTGCTTCAGTCTTTCTTCTGCTGTCTTCTGTCTAAGGCTGTTTTGTCTTCGGCTGTTTCTTAGGTCCTTATTTGGTTAACAATATTGGGTAGGTATTGTCTGGAAAGTGGGCACCTGGGCATCTGTTGTGTGATTTCCTGGGACTGCAGGAAGCCTTGCTGCAGGATCTGTATCCCAGTTCTCCATTCCTGCTAAAGAGAGAGTTGCTGATTTCTTTTTCCATCAGAAGGTGTTGGTAATTGAGTAGTGTTCCCTCATCCTCTGTTTATACAGACAGTTTGTGTCTTTAAAGGCTATTTATTTTTTTGTTTTGAACGTTTCACAGGCACATTGCTGTTTACTCAAACAAAGGGCTGGAGTACAACTGAGTACTTGTCATGCTGTACTGACTGAATCCAAGTTTGTTTTGCCTCTGTTATCCCTCCTTTCTGGTGCATAAAAAAGTATCATGGGAGAGAAGCACTTTCTGGATTCCTTGAATATTCCTTTTGCCACCGTGTTATGGCAGAGCCCTGTATGCAAGAGACATGACAGCAAGGAAAGATCCTCCTGCTTAGGCTGTGCAGTCAAGGAGCAGAGCTATTTACTTTTTTTTCTATGATGGCTTGGGCACAGGTAAAATAGCTATGAAATTTCAGATGGTAGCAGTCATACCTTTATCTATCAGTTTACTTCGCTCAATAGTGCGTAGTTAATTCCCTTTTTTCCCCCTGTAGATTGCTGTTTAAAAGCACTTGCTGTGTAGCCAGCTACTGTGTGCTTTAAGCCGAGGAATAAAAACATGCTGCCAGCTGCAAGGTCTTGTTGCTGTACTTTTCCTTGTGACCTTTAACAAATTCAAACCATTGTTATTGTGCACAGAATCCAGCAACGCTATAATCACCATTAAAGAGGGTGGTTGGTTTATGTTTACTTTGGGTTTCACTATTTTAGGGCAGACGGGAAAAATATTTATGGTGGGGTTTTTTTTTTGTTGGTTTGTTGGGGTTTTTTTTTTGGTTTTTTTTGGTTTTTTTTTTGGGACAGGAATAATCTTTTCTGTTTACATTTGTGGAATAAGCTCAGCCAGGTCCTTGCAGTGACTGGGACTCCTGTGCCATGGTACGTGACTATTTGTGTCCTTATTTTTCTCACCCCACCATCCAATTGACCAGTGGTTAAACAGGTTCCATCTGATTGAGTGAGATCTCTAAATAGTTAGGAACCATTGCAGTAGGAAAAAAAAATGCTTCTGAGCTGCAGAAATGTCGTTCCTTCACATCTTGCATCCTACATGCTAACTTTCTGCCAGTAAAAATAAATAATAAAAAAAATTAAAAACTCTCCAGATTTAACAGTTGCATCTTTTCTGAGGCCTCCGCCAGCAGGTTCCTTTCCCTTGTCACTGTTCCCTGCCTTTCTTCTCCGTGCATACACAGTCATCTTCCTCCAAACTTGAGCATAGGCAAAAGGCATTGTGTGTGCTGCCCAGTTCTGAGCAGTGTGTGTCCCCTGACTGGACTCAAAAGAGAGCTGCTGATTCCCTGTAGAAGCATTTCCATTCACAGGGAAATTTGCTGGCATCTTCTATCATCATGCAAGTCTCCTACAGCACTGTAGGAATTTGGAACCTCAATCCATCTGTCAAATGTGGCTAAAACTGCCCATTATGTTCAGAAACCATTGGGAGCAAAGCAGAACAGATGTACAGCACTGTTGTATAAAGCTTATTTAATTAGCAAAGTACCCTAAGAAGACTGGATTTCCAATTGTAATGGATACAGACAGATATGTATTCCTACCCAGATCACTGAACATTAGCTCTGAAGATGTGCTGTTACGTGCATTCTGCTAATAGAGAATTGGAGGAGAAGGAGGAAGGAGGAGGATGTTTGTATCATTTCATGGCAGGTAACCATGTCATTCATACCACACCGGGATGTTCCTGACTTTGTTTCTCACACAAGTGATAATGAAATATTTTCTGGTTAAAAAAAAAAAAAATTTTTTGTTAAAAAAAAAAAAAAAAAAAAAGAAAAAAAAAAAAAGGGAAAAAAAAGAAAGAGCTTGGAAACCCAGTATCCAAAGGGTTTCAAAACTTTATTGTATGTGCCAAATATTTCCAGCTGTTATTGCCTTCCACTTATTTCCCACAGCATCTTGGCCCGGGTCTGCTAGTGATCTTTCTTCGTTGATGGCATGAGATGTTAGCTGAGCCGATGTTTATGCTGCTCAGAAAGATATTCCTCAAGCCTTACTTCATTAATGATTTTAAAGCTTGTTAACCTGTTTATCTTCAAAGGATGGAAGTTTTTAATGCTAAATAAAGTGGATGGCATTTATACAGATTTTGATAGTGAGTACAATTGGATCTCAGACTCCAGTCTGTGTTATAAACTAGGAGCCATCACACATTCTTCAGTTGCTTCTCCCTGAGAGGAGGGAGATCACACTGCAAACAAGGGTGTCTGAAGCAACATTACATCTGCTCACTCCAACCCATTGAGAGATCCTAATGTACAGCTCCTTTAAAAGAAAACAGTTGCTAAGATATTCGCCAGTGGAAAATTTGGGAATGGCTTGCTATAGCTTCTGTGATCATCCATGGATTGCCTTGTGGCATAGCATAATTTTGTGAGTGGTTTAATTTAATTAAATCTAGATCAACAAGGGATATCTTGGATATTGTGGAATCAGCTGCTTTCTATCATGAGACTTTAGAAAGTCCTATATGCAAAGCAGTTGCAAAATCTCTTTAAATTTTCTTAAATATCAGCCTACTGTGCTTTCTGAAAGACTTGATGCCAAGCTACTTAAGTTACTCAAAATCAGTGCCTGGTTGATCGACTGCTCTTTGTTGTTTTGGCTTGAAACATTCATTAGAATGGAAGGATGTTCTTGCTTTTATTTTCCAACATTCACATTGGTGCTGCTTGCATTTTATATTTCTTTTTGTTTTGGTGATGAAAACATCCTGCGTGGTTGTTAATTGTTGCAAACATTTACCCAGCACTTCACAGTCACTAATGGAGTTAATCTCTCTAATGCTGGGTAAGTGTTATGTGTATTTTAGAGTTCAAGCGTGTTGATGAGACATACCTAAGGCCTTAAAGTGTGTCAGTAGTGTAGATGAGGATTTAATTTGAGAACATTTCTATGACTCACTGTAGTTAATGTGCAAGCAGTGTCAGTCTGTGGGTTTGTGTATGAGCCAGGATTTGTAGTATTACAGAGATTGCATCTTTCTTATTGTTCTAAAGCAGGTTGTGTTCATTTTCCTTTGAGAAGTGGATATTTTTGAAAGCTTGCTTCTGTATCACTGAAATGTTAAGTTTAATTGAAAGGAAATCTGATTTGCAGCTAAAGCAAACCATTAACTGTTTTCAACATCATCTCTAGAAGTTAGACTCCAAAAGGTGAAAATCCCCTCTCCTTCTCCCAGTGATGGGACACAGAGAGTGTTGTCTTTTTCTCTTTCCTGTCTGCAGGGACCTCCAGAACAAACCTGTGTCGGGGTGGCCCCCCAGATTTGCATGGTAGAGCTCCCAGAGCTACGGGGAGCACAGCCGGGAGGGATCCCACATCCCACCCTGTGTGCGATAAAGCAGTCTCAGAGCAAATGGGACCGGGGCTGAGCAGCACAGGCAGACTCTGCCCTAAAGGCCTCTTTGCACTCTAACTCACACAGCATCACCCTGCTTTTCCCAAGAAGATGAGAAAAACATCCTTGTTTTATTCCATGACTGACAGAATCTCCATGCAGGAAAGCTGTCACTCGCTTTGTTAGCAGCAGCTCAGAGCAGGTAGAGCAGAGCATAAGGCACCATAAATAGCAGTTCATGGGGGTATTAGTTTGTTGTAGTTCATGTTTGCACTCAGTGGTTTTGTTTCTGTTATTTAGGCTTCTGAGCCAGGAACGCTTCTGGGTCTACACTCACAGCCGGGACTTAAATGTGCATGACCATGGCTGTGGTTTGGTTTGGGGCTTTTTCCCTCCACAGATACACTTTATATTGATCCACTCTTTCAGAATTCAAGGTAGAACTAAAAATTTGCTGAAAGAGACACACAGGGTGGGGAGGGGGAAATAATTTTCCGATCACGTATTACTTGTTCATCCCTTTTTCCCTCATCACCATGTCCAGATGTTGCAAAATGAAATTAGAGCTCAAAAATGTAGAAGTCAGGTTTTGTAGCTGAATATCTTGTTTAAAGGCTATTTATTTGAGTGAAGTAACAATGCCAACTAGTGGTCAGACCCTTCATAGAGAAGAGAGTTCGTATTCTAGTGAAGAAAAAAACAGGAAAAAGGTATGTAAATCCTAACAGCTTTTGTGACAACCTCTCTACTCAGTTAGGGAAAAGACTGTAATTATTGATTTTGTTAATAGGACATTTCAGCATTTCAGTTAGTAGCATAACAAGCGTATTATTAGGTTAACAACACGCTGTCCTCGGACCATGCATTAATACACTCTTATGCTTTTCTTTTTTTTCAAAATTAATTCATCCCACTCATAATCTGATTGCCTGTGCTAATGGTTCCAAAACCAAAGAAAGGAGTGTGTATCCATCTTGTTTCACAATAGTATTGGGGTCTTCTTTTCTAAAACACAAATGTGCATTTGGGCTTGAATAACCCACTCTAGCTTCTGTTTGAAGGCCCATGTTTATTCTAAAAACAAGGGATAATCTTCCAACATCACTAAAGGCTTTTTTCTTCCTCTTCTTCAGTCTTAGGTTTAAATGTATATCAATATATCAAAGTTGAAGAGATGCTCTGCCACAAGTTGCCTTTATTTTTGTTGTTTCTTCAGGACTCCTTTTGCATCAAGATAGCTAGATTTTGGGATACATATATAAATATTACTGGCTGTAATCTGTACACCAATATCTAATTTGATTATCATCTTTATATATTAAAGAGGTAAAACTGTAAAGAGCTATTTGGAATTTTAATTTCATTTTTTGGGGTGGTTGTTTGCCTGGGATTTTTCCCCTTTCAAAACTGTGTCCTTCCTATAGTGTTCACCTAGCCCTCAATTGTTTTTAGAAAACAGTAAATGTGCTGATTAACAAAGTGATTTCATTAGATGATGCACAGAACAGCACCAGCTGGGAAGACAGCTCTCTGGGATCTACACACTGGTTAAAATTACAGCATCTTTTTACTCTACCTCAGCTGGATATTTTCAGAGTCTGCAACATGCAAGTGCTGTGTCTTCAGAATCTACATCCTGCACATCTCAATGTGTCTGGTGTTGAGGTACATCATTCTTTCAATATGCAGTACTCTTTTGGGCATTCCCTGGAGTTTTTCCTAGAAATTGGCCAATTTACCTACCTGACTTTTGAAAAGCTAGATTTGCATGTGTTATCAGGAATGTATAATTATTAATTTTGCATTCATAACTATTTTGAGCATACCTATGCCATTCATCATGTTTTATGGTTTCCTCAAATAAGAGTTATCTTATATGTTCTGTGAAGTCAGCTAGTTTGTGTATACTTCTCAATCCTTTAAATACAACACCTGTATTTTATTTTATCCAAAGGCAAGCCAGGTTCATTTCTCTGATGCTTAGTGAACTTTGGATCAACTCCTTGATCTCCTGTATTTCTCTTCAATGCTGAGATTAGGAGCCCTGATTCACTTTGAGCTGCAGAAAAATGTGGGTCACACTTACAGGAAACATTTGGGGGACTAGTTTTGGTTTGTGCTAGAGCTCCAAAGCCTTCTTCCTCTTCTGGCAAGCTCCTGTAAATGCTGTCCTCTTTCACCATGGAATAACCCAGACAGAAAGCTCCGTTCTTCCCGCACATCAGGAGCTGAAGCCTGCTGGCCTTTGTGAAGTTGTCCAGTGCCCACTTACAGCACTATTGAGGTCAGATTTGTATGAGCATCCTCATCCAATGTGGTACTTCCCCTCTGCTTTCACCTCCCTAAGAGGTAAGTACTGACCTTTGATCTTCAGAGAACCACACTCCAAGGTGATCCTGAAGTTTCCCACGTGTTTTGGAGGAGCATGAGGGCTAATGCCTTTCTCTGGCTCCCCTGTATCCCTACAGGATTTCTGAGTTTCTCAGTCACTGTTCTGACTCCAGACCCTGGGGTCTTGGTTTTTCTCCTCCTACCTTGCTTGTGCAGTGCTGGCAAACCCAGGGGGCACACTTATAGCACCTGCACTTTCTTAATTTATTTTTTAATCTGTGACTACTTCGAAGATCATTTACTAGCAACCTTCACAGAAACAGCTTTCTAGCATTACTGCTGAATTTGGAAGTTCTCCATGTTGCAAGTTTCTCAGATATCTCAGACTTGTTTTTTTTGCTTTTTCTCCACTTGACTCCAAGCTCCATGGTTTGCATATTGCTTTTATTCTCCACTTCAATTTTATTTAATTTTAGCTCAGAGACATCAAACACTGGCTGCATTTCTGGATATATGTATTTCCTGCTTTCTCACCCTTTGTAGCCTGAAGGCAGCCTAAGTTCATAATTGAACTACAGGCAAGATGGGAAAAGAGAACTGTTTGTTCCATGAACTCAGCAGCATTAACCATTAACTATGCCTCTGTTTATTTTTAATGAGGGAAGAAGGGGGAAAAGCAATAGCATCTGTCTCTTACCTGTATTGAGGTAGGAATATAGAGGTAGGAAGCTGGAGAAGAGAGAAAGATGCCAGCATTGCTTTATGTAACCTTTTCCACATCTACTCCTGGAGAAAGGATTCCGAAATTGATTTCCCCCACCCCAGTTTCTGTCTCTTTTTTTCTTCCCTTTCCCATTACTTTGAATTACCAAAAAGTTTTAAAAGAAGAGGAGGGAACAGAAAGATGAAGCAGTGCTGAATCCACCATTCTGCTCCCCACTGCAGCCTTTCCTCTTCCCTTCCTGGCAAGAAGAATGCTGCTTTCTTGCTTTTGGGGTTTTTCAGTTGCTAGGAATTCAAAATATTTGTGGCTTTTTAAAAAATAATTTTGGAAATTGCGTCAGTGCTGAGGCCCTGGGGCTGGAAATGCCAAGTGTTACCTAAGTGGAATACTTGGCAGTGCAGCGTGGCACTGTGTGATAGGAGATGAACCTGGGGTAAGAGGAGCCAAGCACCAAGGGCAGAAGGCCCCCGCTGTTCCTGAGTCACAGTCAGGCAGAGGAGCCAGGGCCCTGATTGCAGAGGGCTGGTGGCTGAGCTGAACATTTGTCCCTCATGAGAAGCAGCCCACACACAGATCTTGGTGGCAGAGGGAAAGCAGAGACTAAATGGAGAGGTGAGCAGATGAGGATCACAAACTTTTGACTGGTAGGAGGCAAGGGGTTTCCTGAAGAAGGACCAAAGTTGAAGGAGACCCAACCAGCCTTAACCTGTCATGCTTCCTCCTTTCAAATCTGCTGCTTGCCACAGTCTGGGCAAATGCAATTACTTTTCTTTCCCCACCCTGTCCAAAAGTGTCCTACCTGGTGGATTCAGAAATGAATGATGAGCAAAGTTAGGAAACTTGTCATAGAAGTGTGTGGAAAAAGAGCTCTTCACTGTGAAGTTAGTGGAAAAAACCAGAGGAGACGCCCCTCCCTCACAGGGGCATAATATGCAACTCTGCGGAGTAACACACAAACCAAGGGAATCCTGCCATCTCTAGGGAAGGCTTAAGATGTTAAAATTCCTGTTTTCCTTGGCATGTGAGGAAATATTGTTTGTTGTTTTAAAACGAATATTTCAGTAATTCCAGCAGAAGAATTTACAAATCTCATGTACAATAATGAGGAGCGTAGTGTCTGTGCAAGTGACATCTATGAGAAAGAATCTGGAGTGTTCAAATATGTCCCATTTGCTGTAAAAATGTAAGTTTGATAGTGTAGTGTTCTTTGCAATATATTGTAAATATATTTATGTATGTAAATATTAAAAAAATATATTTAATATATATATAAAATATGTAATATAAAATTTGGCTGTTTTGTTTCTTCTTCAGAATTTGGAAGCCTCTTGTCAGTAGAAATGACCTTTCTTCATTGAAGAGGCACTTTGTGCTCTAATAAAAGAATTTTACATTGTCAAGAAGTCCTACTCAAGCAGAAGGGAAACTGCAGGGTTTTAATTTTTTTTCCTTTGCTAGGTGTCCTTGCTAACAGCTACACTGTAGTTCATGCAATGGCCTGACTATTTTGCTCTTTGGCACTGTCTGACATTCTGAGAAACTTTGGGTAAATATGCACAGGATTAGTCACTTAAAAAAAAAATTGTTCAAGAATACATTCATAAATATTGCTCAGTACCATTTTGCAACAATATACATAAAGGAATTCTCCAGTTGCCATTATAATGCCCTACAACAAGCACTAGGCTGCTGCAGTGCAGTTGTTCATACATACCTCTGGGGAAATTTTTACGGCCTGTGTCGCAAACTTTTCAAAATCCAAACCAGAAATTTCCCCTTTTGGTTCAGTTAGGTCCCCAATGGCTTGCCTCATTCTGTTTCCAAGGGTTTGGGGATCCAGGGCCCCATTTCCTTCTGTTCAGAGATGGAACTCAAATGTGGTGCATATAGAACAGCTTGGTCTGTGCTTTCCCAGATGCCTTGGAGAACAGAAGAGTAATGCAGACTTGAGAGAGATGGGTGGCCAGTTTTAATTTCTCTGTTTGTTTCTTTATTTTTCATGAGGAAATTTTAAATAGGCAATTTGTAAAAGCAGAGCAAGAAAGTGAACAAAACATGAAACCTTTTCTTTGGGAAGCTTAGCCTGTGATTGTGACCTGTAAGCAAACAGCTATGGAGTTGTTGGTGTTGTACAAAGAGGAATACAAACTCCAGTGCAGAACATTGATGAAAAATTACTGTGTGACCTCAGTAAAGTACATCTGCAAGTAAAGTAATACAAAAAATACTTTAACCTTTTTTTCCCAGGGTTCAGTGCATAAAACCAAAGGTTTGCCTTCAAGTGTAGTTACCAGATATGGAGTAAGAAACAGCAGCCTGAGGTCTGTCTTGTTGATTTTACAATATTTTCCAACAAACAGTTAAGGCTCATTTTTCTGTCCTCTTGACCTTGATTACTTGCTCTCACTGGTGCTCAGTTACATAAAATGACATCCAGGACTGAAAAACATTAAAGCTCATATTATGCTCAAAACTATGACATGTAATTTAACTTCCTAAACAACTCAGCAAAACACCTACTTATTAGTTTGTTTGTTTGTTTTAGAGTAAAGATCAAAACTATGAATGTTATATTGCTTAGAATGGAGAATTTATCTAATTCAGTAGTAAATAAAAATAAAGAAAATCAAATAACTTCACCTGCAGATGAATTTCAGGACTATTTTGTCCCTTTTCAATTAATGTCCTCTTGTCTACTGAGGACATTCAGGCTCATTTTTTTTACTAAATCCATTCCCTGCATTAAGCCCAGTATCACTTAGGTTAACAGGGTACCAAATAACCCTCTGTGCCCTTAAATAGAGTCTTCCGATTCAAGAGCTTTGTGTTAGCGTAGCAATCTTTTGTGTTTCCAACTTCCCAGAGCAAGCTGTCGCTAGAATCCAGAACAAGAGACTGAAGCTCTTGATCCAGGTCTGTGATACAGCAAAATTACTGAATGTTTATATGCAGGTATCTAGCCAAATGTATATTATTCCACTTACCTTCCAAATATTTGAAAAACAACCAAGCTCAGGTTTGCAGGTAGGTGAATACTCAAAGTAGGGGCCCTGAGAGCCCCAGAAAAACTTTCACTGACCTCACATCCTAATCCCCCGAGAAACAGCTCTCTGGATCTTTTGGGATAGCGGATACAAGTGAAAACCTGCATCACTATGGTAATAAACACCTCTGCTATAGTGAGAAATGTGGATTGGTAAAAATCTTCACTTTTTAAAATATTTCTAAGTTTTTGCAAAGTAACACATGGAAAAACGGAAGTTATTGTTGCCAAATTCTGTTCCAATATGCACAAACATGACTTTCACTCACCTTTTGAGGGAGGGCTATGGACTTCACTGAGTATAGAAGAGAATTGCACAGGCTTGGAGTGAGAAAGACAAGTAACAATTACTGACTTCAAGAAACTTATTACCAACTCAGAAGTACCTGATGAGCAAAATATAATGAGTTATCTCAAGGTTGGGGTGCGGAATAAATAAAGACACACTAAAAATATAAATCAGTAGAATCAACACAACATCACACAGCCAAAGAAATAGCAAAATGCTGGAAAAAAGTCAACAAACCAGAAACGTCAGAGAAGCAACAAAAGGTATGAGAAAAAAAGGGTTGAAGATTGTGAAGTCAAAATAGGACATTTATAATTATGTCAGGGACAAAAGGTCTCTCAGGGACTGCTTAAGCCAAGGGGAAGTCGTTCATGGATGCACTAGATAGTGCTGGGAAACAGAGCAGTTTCTTCACCTCAGCTTGCACCACGAAGAAAAGGGAGAGACCTGCCAGAACCAAAAAGACTGTTTTGTAGCCCCAAAACTGGAAAATTCCTGAACACTGTGTCTGCCCAGAGCAGCTGACAGAAAAGTATAATGGCTCAGGAGGGCAGCCCCAGGGCAGCTGGAATTCTCCTTTACTCCCCCAAGAAGGCAAAGATGGGAAGCAACAACAGGAGGACTAGCAAGAGCCAACTGCAATATCTGCATTGTCCCAGCACAGTATGGGTAAGGGCAGCTCTTTCTTCCCTGTCTCCATGCATCATGCATGGTGTGTATGAGTTCTGGTGTTTTGGTTTTGGGTTTTTCTTTTTAAAATTTTATTCCATTTAATTGTGTGTGTGCGTGTAAAGCCTTGGATTTAATTTTAGTCCTGCTTCTGCTTGCTCTCCTTATGGTCTCCCCTTTGTTTATGATGTTTACCTGCTCTTACTAAGGCAGCATAGTGTGCTCAGAAAATGCTGAACTTTATGCTCAGCCCCAGCATCCCCATTTGTTCAGGCCCTGTGTTCACTCAAAAGCTATGGGGCTCAAATAAACAAGGTGATACTACACTTATAAATAAAACTGTGCATGACTAACTCATTCATCTGATGGCGGAAAATAAGGTGACATTTGAGGTTGCAAAGCTCATAGTCACAAAATGAAAAAGGTTAATGAAATCACACGGAACAAGAGAGTTTATTTACTACTGCCTCTCCTGGACCATCATCCGTGAAGAACATGGTAACACAATACTCTGTTTAACCATGGGATAGGTATGGTTCAGGCATGCAAAAAGGGACCCTGTGTTTTTTCTGCTTGTACACAAGCCCTGGTTTGGGGAAAGCACTGGTAGCACCACACAGAGGCAAACAGTCATTAAGGGTGCTGGGGACGCTGCAGTCACCAGACCCTTCTTGATGGTGGAGGTAAAGCAAAGGCATTAAAGATTCCATTAGCATGACACGTACAGCATAAGCTTCTGCTCACTGGATACCCTCTCTCTGACCCTGAAGTCTGTTAAATCTGTAAGATATTTAATTCCACGACTTACTGAGAATGTCCACTTTATTTCATAACTGAGCTGGTCTCACTTTTCTGATTATTAACTCTTCGGTGAGCAAGGCCAATCTCAGAAGACAGGGGCTAAACTGTTTCTATGCTTTCTGAATATCTTTTCCCTGGAAATTAGAACAAGATTCTTCGAGTCTTGCAGTCTAAATTGCTGCTCTTTGACACTTGTTTGGCAATTGAGAAGGGCAGGATCCAAAACAGCATCTTAGAGGTGAAAGGCTACATATCCTGTTAGTGGGAAAAATCATCTACAAAAGCAATGGTATTTGTCAAGAAGCTAGAGAATATCTGACATCAGGAAAAGCCTTTGTGAAGTCCACCATAGTAACAGAAATGTATTCACCTTGATTTAAATCATTCTTTTTACAGTGAAATCTAAAAATGGAGCAAGACGTGGTTATAACTTAAATGCAGGAACTGTGACAAATAACAATTTATATGAGGAAATGGAAGTACCACAGGGATTGGGTTCCAAGGCAAACTTGTCTTGTGAAAAGGATATGAAGTTAAGTAATGGTCAAATAAACCAGGGCACGCTTTTTGGGGTTTTTTTGTTTATTTCTTTTGTTTTGTTTTGTGTTTTTTATGTTTTGTTTTGTTTTGAATATTGCTTAAGAAAAAAGATAGTGACAAAAAGGAGAGCAGAAGTTAAGGTCTGACATTCAAGAAAGGCTTGTGGTTAATATAGTAAAAAAACTGCTAAACAATTTATCCTCCCTGTGAAATTATTTCCTCTAGGATGTTGTTAAGATCATGAAAACGTGTGAATTATTGATTACTTTGCCTCTGAATCAAACCTACAGGAATGCAGGAATGAAAAGCTTATATAAGTGATCCTGTTTGATGGGGGACATTTTCTGAATTTTTGGTCTTGAACCATTTCACTTTTAATAGTTACTGGGTTTGTTCTGTTTGTTTGTTTTTCTTTCCTTGCTCTGCTTTTCTCTTGCAGAGCAATAAGAAGTCAACTAAATGGCACTCTGCTGAGGATTCCTCCAAAGAAGTCTGAACTGTTACAGCTTGACCACTGAGGAGCTGGAGAAGAGAAACAAACTGCATCTTTCCTAGTGCTACTTGGTTGGTACCAAATGACTCCACAGTTGTTCTGCCACTCTTCCTACTAGGCTCCAGCAGCTGGGAAGTTGTATGTGCACGAGAGGTCAGGCAGTTTGCTGAGCTTGCTTTTTTCACTCTGAAATCAGAGCCCTCCTGCTCCATTGAACAAAGATGGTCAGGAGCTCCTGGAGCAATTTTCCAAACAAAAGATGCTTTTTTTGTTAGCCAAATATATTGCAAGAATGTTCCAGCAGAAGATGTTTCCTGTAGTGTGGTAATTTTGATTAACATGCTGAGAGAGACCTGCAACAAAGCAGATGCTGGGTAGGCAGAGACTGCATCACTGTGTCCCATGAGGTGGCCCAGCAGAACTAATGTAGACGTCCCAGTCTCTGGTAAAGCTGCCCACTGGAATCAAAGCTTGCCTTGAATCAAGCAGGGCTGGGATTTGAATGAGAGATTTTTCTTCGTTTATTTTTTTCCCTTTCCCATGTAAATGCTCGAATTATTTTAAAGTATTTATTTTGCGCTTTTTTTTTTTTCCACACCAAAAATAATCTCATCTTTCATTTAAAAAACACTGAGTTTGTCCCCATATAGAAAAGGAAAATTTCTATGAGATCAGAAGTTTTATACTAAGTTTTAGCGCTGGTCATGTTACAGTTGTGGACCAGAAGGAGACCCACATTTGGGTCTTTAAGCTTCTACCTGAATCTTCATCCCAACAGATATCTCAGTTAATTTATTAAATGTAGGTGTTTCTAAATGAAGGAATAATGACATCAGCACAACACAAACTGCCTTTACCTTGCTTTCGTCTTTGACCTCTAGCACTTTCTCAGGGATGCCCTTACCATATGTAGCATATTGTGACAAAACGAGCTGCATGGAAACCTCCATGCATTTGACAATGTGGGGGGGGCAGCAATGCACTGGAACATTCCTCTGAACATTCTGGGAGTGCTTTCAAGGAGAAAATCCCCAAGAACACCCTACTACCCATTTTGAGGTTTCAACAAAGCAACTTGCCTTCCTTACATCCTTGCCTTCCTAAAGCTCGAGAAGAATTTACTCTGTAGCAAGCTCGTATTTCCGGATCTGTACAACTGAAGGTCCTCAGGGTTTTCCCCCACCTGCCCAGCAGCAGCAGCAGCAGCAGCAGCAGCAGCCGCAGCAGCAGCAGCAGCAGCCTGACTCCAGCTCTGCCCTGCAGATTCCCGGGAGAAGGGAGGAGTCGCGCAAACCCCTGCGCTCCCAAAACGCCTTTTTGCTACCACCTAGTGGGCATGAAGAGGTGCGAGAACACAGACTCGTACCGAGGTGGATGTCAGGAGCACGGAAAGAACGTGTAGTACAGAAATTCCCCCTGATTTCCATCTGCTGTTCCACGGCCCTGATCCTGCATCAGCAGACACAGTTATAATGAAGCACCTCAGCACTGTCAGGCAGAAGTGGCCTTGGAAGCTTTATGGCCCTGCTAAATGCTGAGGAGGGGGCGGGAGGACCAAAGGCTGTGACCAGAGAATGTGGATTTCATTTTTCTTCAACCAGCAAGACTGGAGAACAAGAAAACATAAGACAACAGGAAAGGGAATCAACTCCCTTGTGAAGGGAAGCTGAGGTGGTAATATGGCAACTACAAACAGACCCCAGTTGTGATAGGTCTGGAGATCGGGCACAAGTTCATCTGGCTCTATAAAGCCCACAGGTGGTGATGCACAGTAAATACAACAGCCGTGCGGAGGCCATTCTGTTCAGTCTCCTAGGAATTTTTCCCAGAAATAAACACAAACACTGATCTGAGCCAGCCATATGAGATTTAGCATGAGGCCTGTACTTTCCATGAGGAACACTGGGCCAGAGAACTAGTGATTTTTAGGTACCAACTGATGCCTGGTCAGTTCTGTACTGGTGATTCCCCATTGCTTTTGTGGGCAAAAGCTGCATGCTAACAAATTGGGAAATGACATGAAGCAAGAGCAATGTTTGGATAATTATGTGTTGGTTCTCCCAGTAAAAATCCTACCATTTAATGTACGTTATCCATGTTTACATCCCATTTATCTCCTGAAAATCACTTTTGTTCAAGAACATGAATGAGTAGTAATACCCAATGTTTAAAACCACGGCCAGCAGAACACCTTCTTTTAATGAATACAGAAGAATCTTTCCTAGCAGTTCAATTTAAAATGCTGATATTGAGCATCTAAAAAAACCAGAAGGAAAGAGAGAGGACAGAAGGACAGAATACTTACTAAATTTTCTCTGGAAAGAAAAAGCAGTAGTTGGAAAATCTGAAATTGAACTCTGAAACCCATTTAATGAAACAGACCTTAAATATAAAGGAAGACTTAATCCATTTTTTGGCTTAATACATAACATGAAGTTTTTAAAGTAAAGGATTTCCTTGGTATTGATCCAGCGCTCCATTTCCATTTCCATTTTCTCCCCGTGGTGTGGAGTGTAAGTCGCTTTCGTGTGTATCACAATATTATAAATCCGATACATTTCACTCTCTTTATGAGTGTGAAGGAATTAAAAGCAATAAGGCAACTTCTGTAAGTACATAAATTAAGTTCCCGTGATTTTACATTTATTTTAGAATTTATTTAATTCAGAACCAAAACCATATGTTCATCACAGAAGGGAAGCAGGAATTATATAAAGAGGGATTATATATTTGTGGCGGTGGATCAAACCAACCCAGCAGGACCTCACTGCAGGAAAACCTCCTAAACTAAGCACCCCCTGGAAAACACAATGGTCTTTCCCCAGAACTGTGTAATCCCCTATCTTTGTAACCTAACCCTAAATCCTACCCTTCCCTGCTCCCCGTTGGTTAAGGGGATTTCTCCCCGCCTCCTGTTATCTGGCCCCAGATCGTCCCTATAACTGGGGGCTCTCGGGGCCATCTTGCCCTCTTTCTACCTTGGATCCCTTCAGAAATAAACGTCTGGAATTTCCAGGAGAGAGGGCCTCTGAGTTCTTTGTCTCTGGAGATGCCAGGGCTAATCCGGCTCAGTGGGTGAGTGAGAATTGTGCCTGACACCGGCACGGGTGTGAGAAGAGCCGTTCTGTACAAGCACCAATGCAGTGCTGGCTGGCTTGATCTCTGAAAGCCATAGAGACACTCTCGGTAAAAGCAGAGGCTTGTTCCACCCCTCCTCGCCCACAGCATTATATATTAATTTAATATAATTCGAATTGTACCTCAATTCCCAATCATGGAAATAAATCTCTTCAGGCCTCTGTAGTCAATGCACAGCTATGTCCTGGAGAGCTCAATGTCAGAATCACCTGTGTCTACAGCAGGGAAAAGGCAGCTGTAATCCCTGTTGTGCAGCTCCCCAATGTCAACTGTATGAATTAAAGAAGTGAAGATTAAACTTGTTTGGCTCTTTGGCTCATCAGTCAGAGAGTGGGTTTTAGAAAACAGATGTTGAAATTCAGTGCTCGTGTGATAAAAACCATGTTTATTGAAAGAAAAGGTATATTTTGAAAGGTGAATCTTATCTCACATAAGCAGAAGTCATAGATTTAAAATTTCAGTTCTTTTTAGATCCCAAAATGTAAACTAGTCTGAATTGCAGAATATAAGTCATTTGCAAAGCAACAAATATAAATAAATCACAAGGCAGTCACAGTCTTCCCAACAGGAAATAAAATTTTTGAACTGTCAGCCTTCCCCCAGTCAAGATAAATCCAGTGAGATTAACAGAGAAATCTTTACGGTAATCATATAAAGTGACAGCAGAGGGTGCTGCCATTTCTCCTTCTGCTCACGGTGGCAAGAGTGAATCCACAGCTCTCATGACACCTGAGTTGCTACCCTAAAGAATCTTAAAAAAACCCAAACCACCCAGCAAATTTTGAAATTCAGTGGAATTTTTCCAGAAGGGAATTAGAGACCACAAATAGAGGAAGAAATTATACACTGGTATGTATCTAAGGGCAGAATTCAACTTAAAATGTGAAGGGTCTGCAGCAAGTACTTTGTACAAAACTAAAATGTGGACATTTTTGCTGCTGTTTATATTTAATTTAGAAACATAAATGTCAGACCTTTTAATCTGTAAATATTTCACTCTCATGAATTCATGCCTTATCTGCCATGTATTGTTGTCATTATTGGACTGCTCAAACAGAAATGATAGGATAATATTGTCAAATGTTTGCAATGTCCTGCCTATGAAAGCCACTTAGTCATCCTTTGGAAGAGCTGACAAAAGAATGCACTGCATCCTTTCCTGCCCTCTGAGATAAATAAATGATCTAGAAATGGTCTTCAGTCTTTTCTGCCATCTGAAACCTCTACTTAGCCAGTACCTACAAAGCATGGTTTTCTTGGACTTGTTTTCTTTTTTTTTCCCCTTTCCTTTCATAGTTTGGTTGCTCAAATCATGGCCTATGAGGCCACAATCAAGAGAAATACTGAAACTCTGGTTAAGTTTGACTGCAGAGAGAACCCAGGCATGAGGTTACATGCCAAACTTGCTGCAATGCTGAGTGTCCCACAGGGTTAGCACAAAAATGCCAAAATGCAGTTTATGGTTTCTAAACCTACCAGAGGCAGGATGAACCCACCACATTTTCTTATTGTGCTGGAACAGCCAAACCCCGTTCTGAGATTTACTTGCAGTAAATTTAGAGCGTAAGCCCCATTCCAGGTTGTCTCTACAAGCTAACCTATAAGAAGCTAATCTTGTTTAGGCCTTAAGTGTCCTCCTCATGCAATTTATGTTATTTTAGAATGCATAAGGTGCAAGATTTGTGAAGCATGCTTATAGTATAATAAATAGAATAAATCTGCTAGGCTTGTCATAGTTAAAAAAAAAAAAAAGTTGCAGTGGTTTTGTTGTTGTGTCAGTTTAGTTTTAAGGGAATTAATGTGAAGATGTTTTGTATGAGGCCCAGAGGTCTCATCAAGCAGATAGCAAGGTACGAGCTCAGTTCAGTCCATCAGGAGATTTAATCCCAATCCCCAGGTAGTGCTGGCAGAGTTCCCACTGATTTCAGTGGGGTCAGGTTTTAACACCACAGGGTCACATCACTTCAGGAAAACTGAGGATCTGGCTTGGTGTCTGTTTCTTTCAGACCCACTGGAGTGTCTGCAGCCTCACCTCTGCTATTCTCACATGAGTTCCCTTGTTCTTATCTCCCACCTGTGTATTCCTGTAGTCCCACCAGGCTTTACACCTGGGATATTGTGTCTTGATCTCTAACGAGAGGAGGCTGCTGCAGAGCCTCTGATTGATGTAGTGATTTATATGTGTTTTTTCTGGGCTCACAGTCAGACTCAAGCCAGGGAAATAAGTTCAAGACAAAGTAGAAACTAGCAGAAGACAGGATTTTCCACTTTTGGGAATATCAAAGGTAGGCATTATATACTGGATTCCAAGGTATTGAATTGATTTTTTTTTTTTTGTAAGTCAGGGCTGGCAGTGTGTTTAAATCAAAGATTTATTAATCTGTTCCAAGAGGCCAAATGGTCTTTTAATAACTTTCAGTAGTTAGCAAAGGCTGTATTTCTGCAAGTGTTTTGTGGATTCAAGAGTTTCTTATATCTTGCCTCTCTTTCTGTTTTGTTTTATATAGGTTTTTCTTCCAGATCTTTATCCTGTTTATTAGAACAAATACTAGCATGAAAAATACTCTCACTGTGAATTATAGCATATTAAATTTAACTTAAACAGCAAGGAACTCCAATTATGAAAGAGTTCTGAGCCACTACTGCACTTTTTACACTGGTTGTATCCATTTGGGTTCTTGTGTTTTCTTTATAAGCATGAAGATAAATTTTCTGGTATTTTCTTACTAAATTAAAAGTCATCAGTTGGGTGTAAGATCCAAAATAGCACGTAATCACCTAGAGCAGAGCTGAAATTTAATTAAACCGTTACACACAGATCAGTTGCAATCTGGAGTCTGACTCAATTCAAAATTACAGTTATTAGATGCAACATAAATAGAGTACAGTCACCTGAACATGGGTGAGGGACTGGGACAGAATTTAGATTGCATGGTTGCAATCCAAGACAGCCATGCACAAAATCTTTGCCCTAGGGATTAGACACTCTTTGCTCTTGGGTGCTTCTGTGTGTCTGTAGAAGTGCTGTCATGCTAAATGAGCAGGGCACCCTCAGGTCCTATTTTCTATGAAATTAATTAGGGATTCTCAAACCACTCATCTCTAGGGGTGGTAAATTGCTTTGGTACATGCCTGAGATATCTGATAGCTCTGGATTCAGCACAGAGCATTAAAAAATAATCACCACTTACATTAAAAAAATGAATGAGTGCTCGGGGAACTTTGAACTTGTGGTGACGCCCACACTTTGTATTGTGCAGGACCATTTCCTCCATGAACACCAGGTTTTTCACAGGTGATTCTGATAATGCCCCAGCTCTGACTATTACATGGGTGGGATATAAAGTTTACTGCTCCTGCCTTTCTCTCAGGATTCTCAAACCCATAAAAATTGTTTCTATAACTGGAAGATGAATTTAGGGATTAAATTCATTACCAGTGTACCCACTTTTTGTGTGCGCCATCCACTAACTTTCACTGGTGAACGCCAACACAACCTTTTTGCATTACCGAAGGCAGCCTGGAGCACAAACTTCTGTTGCAAATGACAATCAGTTATTTTTGCTATTCTGTATCAGTTTGGACAGAAGCACTTGGTATATCATATGTTTAAATATCAATTTGGAAAAGTGTTTTCCTAGGTCGTGCTGAAAGGCTCATTCTCTTGGTGGACTGTCTAGTTTATTCCTGTCACTGAAAGCATTGGGGAAGGCCTTGTCCCTAAAGTTTGCCATCTGTGATCTGACTGAACAGTTTCACTCCTGGTAGTAAACATCATAAATATTCCAAAATCCAGTGTAGGTGTTGGGGCTAAAAGGAGATAATGAGGAGGAGAAATTGCCAAAAAGAGTAAACTGATAATACTTCCACATGACCCAGCAGCTTGCCAGAAGTTATAGTCTCGACTTTTGTTCCATAGATTATTTGCAGATATACATAATCAACTATTTTATTCTAGGTAAGTTCATGCTTTCATTTAGAGCCCAGGAGGAAGAGGAATGCCATGATATCTCCCTCCTTCATCTTGTAGTCTGCTGAATAATTTGTGGTAATTCAGAAATAGCTCCAAGCCCTTACACCTGGTATACCTATCTCAGGGGCACAGTTGAAGTCTCACCCCTGTTTCAACTGTTTATAGGGAAATTACATTTATCAGCAAGAGCCTGAGGTTCCAACCAGCTGTCTGGAATGGACACTGCCAACTGCAAGGATAGAGCAGCCCTTCTGGATGATGATTTGTCCTATCACATAGGGCAGAGACTTGAAGGCTTGAGAAAAGTTTGCTGCAACACCTTTCTGGGCATTCTGCTCCTCTAAAAATGAAATTTGTCAGTGTTCTTCTGCCTCTTGTGTTTTTGTGTAAGTCAATGTGTAAAACTGACCGCCAGTGTGAGCATTAGTTTACAGTGCACTCTCAAAGAAAGGCTTCTGAAGACTGAGTGTGTATGTCTGTAAGGGGGCAAGGTAGACCACTTCTGTCTTCCTCAGTCCTTATTCACCTTCTAGAATATAGAATTTTCTATATTTTAAACTGCAATGGATTTAAAGGAATGGGATGTGGAACCAGAACTCAAATCTACAATGGGTTTTAAGATCTTGCCTGACATTCTTTTCACTTCACTTTTCATGTCTGGGGAAATGCTATTAGAACACCTGGGTATGGACTGTTGTGGTTAAGTGCTATACAAACCTAGAATAAAAAAATATTCATTCCAAGCCTAAAGAGCTTCCAACTTCACAGAAGTATTTTGATAATGCATTTTAAAAGCATTTTTTTCAAAATAGCTTTGAGAAGACTGATTAAACCCAGAATGATGTTGACAGACAGGAGAGACAAATCAGGCTTCTTTTCACTTAAGTTATGAGGAATATCAAGTGGCAAATGCCTCTTTTCCCACCCTAGATATAAGATAAAAATTAAACGGCAGTACTCCAAATTTCTGAAGTTTTAAAATAGTTTTCAAAACTTTGACTTTGGAATCAGATTAAAGTTATGCACATAGCAAAACAATCCCACCTAGAGTGCTCTTTGGGTGTTATCTTCCAAAAGCAGTAAAATAGCTCATCTCCCTTTTCTGTTACAATGATTTCACTAAATATATGACATTTACAGCTGACATTGAACTAGTGAGGGATTTTTTTCTCTGTTTTTCCTCAAATTGAAGTTTCTCATGAAATAATGAGGAACATTTCAGAGTTGTGACAGAAATATTAATAACTCTGCTTTGTCCAATTTTAAATATGTTTAAATACAGAGCATTTCAGCATATAAAGCAGGAACATAAGTGCTAGTGTCTCAGAACCTTTTAGCATGCAGTGCTGAATATACAAATGTACATGTTTCAAAACCACACAGACATGAAAATTTGCAATTCAGAAGCTAAACGAGTTCAATAAAAAGAAAAAAAAAAAAGCTTTATGCCTAATGGCAAAGTACCCTGATACTGCTATTCTAGGAAGGAAAATTAATGACCATTTTTTACAAAGGAAGCAGCTCTTCTGTAGTTTAGAACTGATTAGTAAATGGATATGCAGAAAGCTCTCTATGGAATTAGACAAATATGAATCTCTGCACTTTGATCTATTTTATACAAGTTCTGCAAGACCTCAACAACTAGAGCTAATGCTCCCTCAGCTCCATTGAACTAATTAAGCTAGGTTGTTATATTAATAATAGGTTGCCCTTCTGTCTGCATTTATGGCACTTAGCAAGTCGGTGTGAGTGTGAACGTTTATCGCATGAAGGAGAGAGCTCCTGACAATGAATTACATTAATCCATCAAGACAATTAATGTGACTTGATTACTGTTGATATCTGAAAAGGCTGGCATACATGAACAGATACCTGCAGCTGTAGGATGCAAGCAACAACACTCCAAACCACTGGGCAAGGCCCCGAGCCTGTACTATTGAGCAAAGAGGTGGCTGACACCAAGACCTGGTGACAGGCTGCTGATGTGGTACATGCAAAGGGTGCCACAGGATCTGAATGTTGCTATCAATGCAAGGTTAACTCAGCTGGGTTGGTATTTTGCCACAAGTAGTTCTAATGCCATCCTGTCATGTAAAAATACTTCATCTAATTAGTTTTTAGTTCTCTTTTTTCTTTAAGGAGCATGAAAGAGCGGACACATTACAAAATTAATTAGGAAAAACTCTGCAGTCACCACCCCAAAAATATAAAATCGACTGCACTTTGGGCATGGCTTTGACAGCTTTCTTGTTCTGTCAATTCTTTCATCTCCTTCAGTTCACTTGCTGATAGAGTGCCATAGACAAAGTTCCTAACAGCTTGGAACCTTAGTTCCTTAAGCTGCTGATAACCGGCTGAGATCAGAATGCAGTGACTCTCCTCTGTCTTAAATATTAAAATATAACAAAAAGTTGATTGCTGGGATAGAGGAAAAGGTTTCAAAATTGCTGAAGTGGAAATTTATAAAGAGCAAAGGTTTTTTTCTTGGCAGAGAGAAATATGCATGTGAGCTTCTTTTTATTATGATTTAGTATGAAACAAGGTAAAAAAAAAATCATAACTTTTTAAAGTGATCTTAACCACTGCCTCCTAAAATTTGACGGCAGTTCCAGAACTTCCGTTATAAAGAATGCAGCTTTAGAGATCTATCAATAGCACACATTTTTGATTAATCATTGGCTGTGGCAAAGGGGAGAAAGACTTGTAGTCTCACACCTACAAACTCACTGTATTAGTTTTCCTCATAAACAGAGAAAGGTATGAAGTGATTCAAGTCCCACAGAAGTCTTCTTCAGCCTCTCCATGTCCCCTCTGCCTCCCCAACCACAGGCTGAGGATCCAAAGATTAAGCTTGGTGAACTGCCAAGAACTTTTGTAGGCACTGGAGTAGGGAATAAATTGTCCATATTGTTTGTTAAACAAACAAACAAAATGTCTATACAATTAAGCTGTTTGTTTAAAACTGGGTATATTGAAGACTATGGATACAAAATTGTTTCGGTATTTATCTGCAGTGTAACACTCATTTACAGATGAAACTACTGGAGTGCTCTTAAGCTTCAAAGGCATGATTCACAGCACTCTTCTATGTGTTTCCTAACAATATATGGCAATTTAGGTAGCCCTGTAAAATACATGGGAATGACTGGGTGCAGCTTGCAAAGGTAATATTTTATATATTAGTCACATATAACTATTAGTTTGACTAATGAAGTCTACAGAATAAGGAACGGTTTCCATGAACAGTAGAACAAGAGAAAGGAAAAAAAATAAAAATAAAATAATGTCCTGTGCAGGCTATCTTAAAATATTTTTGACTGTTATTTCATAATCAAATTTCCACAAATAAAGAGAAAAATTTCATTCGTTGCTGCACTTTCTGCAAAGTCAGAACATTAAAAGAAAGTCATTTTGTAACCAAGCATAAAATAGGCATTTGAAAAATGATTTAGCTGGGAAAAAACACAATATTTTCCACATTAAGATAACTTAAGAACACCCAAATTGATTTTTATTAGACTTCTCATATTCACTTCTGAGCTGACACATGCATGAGACATTCAGCCCCAAAGGTCACTTCTGAAAAGGCTATAAGTAACTGGAAACAGCACTGCAGGATGAAATGATGGCTCATTGCTGACTATTACTGCTGGAGAGTGATAGATATTTTACTCCTGAGGCTAGGAGGCAGAATCTGTAAATAAATTTTTATTGCTTGGCAGTGCTGAGAGCCGAAACATGATGTGACAGAGCTGGTTTTCCCAATTTTATTATTTGATTTAAAGAGAGTGTGGGATGGATGCTGGCAAGGCCCGTGGGCCTGTGTTGGAGGGAGCCCACCACAGGCTTTTTCCAGGGCTGGCAGCAGGTGGCCCAGGGCCAGCCCGGGCTCCTGGCACCACACGGTGAATGGCCAAGCCCAGCGCGGTGCCCTCCTCCTCCTCTTCCACGCTGCCCTGCCCCAGCTGCTCCGCTAAAACCTCCGCTCGAACGCCCAACGCAAATGTTGCTGCTCAGCCTGGCTGTGAGCACCTCATTCACCCTCCCCAGGCTTTGGTCACTCCGTGCTTTATTCTTCTCTCCTCTCTTCTTTTTGGTGCCAGCATTGGTCACTAGGGTTGTTTAGCCCAGAAAAAAGGAGGCTGGGGGGAGATTGTAGCCAGGTGGGGATCGGCCTCTTCTCCCAGGCAACCAGCGACAGGACAAGAGGACACAGCCTCAGGCTGCACCAGAGGAGGTTTAGGTTGGATGATAGGCGGAATCTCTCCACAGAAGGGGCGATTAGACATTGGCATGGCCTGCCCAGGGAGGTGGTGGAGTCGCCACCTCTGGAGGTGTTTAAGAAATGACTGGACAGAGCTCCTAATGCCATGCTCTATTTAACAAGTTGGTGTTTGGTCAAGGGTGGACTATAATTCAGACGCCTTTTCCAACCTCATTAATTGTGTGAGAACAAAACACGAGAGGCCTCTGGGGAACTACAGCTTCTCTACAGAGCGAACCGGCCGATTCGGAGGGGCTGCCCGGCTGCCCACGGCTCCCCGCGGCGGGACCCGAGCCCCGCTCCCCGCGCCCACGGCCCCGCCTCCTCGCGGNCCGCACGTCCGTCCCGGCGCGGCCGCGGCTCCGGTGTGGGCGCGCCCGCTGCTGCTGAAGGTGCTGCTGTGGGCCGTGCTGCTGGCGCTGTTCGCGGAGCTGGAGCTCGGGCTGCCCTACTTCGTCCTCTCCCTGCTCTACTGGATGTACGCCGGCACCCGTGGCCCCGCCGAGCGCCGGCCCGGCGAGCTCAGCGCCTACTCCGTCTTCAACCCCGGCTGTGCCGCCATCGCCGGGACGCTGACGGCCGAGCAGCTGGAGCGGGAGCTGCACTACCGGCCCGCCGCGGGCAGGTAGCGCCCGGCCCGCCGGGGACTGCGCTGTGCCGGGCCAGCCCCGCTGCCACCGCTCCCGGGCCAGGGCTTGCGGGAAGGAAACGGGATTTGTTCGTATGCAAAACCACGCTTGAGCCTTACTGCTGGCCCCGTGTCCCCCGCCGCTGGCCGGTTCCGAATAAAGCCGTAGCAAAGCCTGCGCTCTGGTCTCGTTTCCTGGGGCCGGGCAGCTGTTCCGGCCGCTGTGGAGCGGCGCGAGAGGCAGGGCCTGGTCACGGCTGCCGCTGCCAGCGTGTCAGCTGGAGGGTTTCAGCTCCCGAGAGCTTTGCTACAGGTGACAGAAAGGCTGGTGTTCGACACCTTCAGTAGAAGGGCCCGCTGCTGCTCTTCCCTGCACCGGCTGGAACCCTCGTTCTGAAGCAAAGACGTGAAGCAGTAGCCATGTACCTAAAAGATGCTGCTGCTGTGGTTTGCAGTGTTGTCTAACACAAACATCCGATTATAACTCCCTGTTTGCTTCATATTACAGTTCTCAAAATTTGTAAGCCAAAAAAGACTTATTCCTGGCAGGTGCGTTTTATGATCCACTGCTGTTTTTTAATATATAGATCATTGCATTGAGCCACACCTGCCCAGCAAAGTGGTAGTCACCACTGCTCAAAGCATGCAAAAAACACATGGATGTGGTACTTGAGAACATGTTTCAGTGTTGATGCTACATTGACAGTTGGACTTAAGAATTTTAAGATAATTTTCCAACCATAACGATTTTACGATTCTGTGAAATCATTAAGTCATTATTTTGAGGAGCAGCTGCTAGAACTTGTGTCTCTGAGAATAAAGTTGAAAAGTCAAAAACTGGTCTTTGAAATCCCATCCATTATGTCTTGTCTAATTTAACAGTTAAACACAGTGTTAAGGCTTGACTCACCACAAGTTTCATCACTCGTAGAAAGTAAAGTGGTGCTTTGAATTTAACTGGACTAGTAGAGAATAACAGATTAAAGCACATGTAGTATGTTAACACTGCTAAGCATCTTGTAATAGCTCTCCACAGCATTCTCACAGCATCTATTCTGGGCTGTTGTATAAATTCCAAATGCTGCTATTTAAAGGCAAACACAGAATTTTGTCATTTGCACATATTCTGCCATCCTCTGGTAAAACCCCCTGAGAGTTTTCACTATTCTTACTGATTCCTTTTGACTCTACAACATGCTGCATTTTGGATTTGATTAACATAGGTTCAGCACGTTCAAATGCCACTTGCTAGGGGACACAGAGTTGAACATGTAAGCTTTGTTTCCTCAGAAGAACCACGAACTGTGAATCTTTCCATTCTTAAAAAGTATTCTAATTACAGGTAAGAAGTAGTCAGATGATACTGAAAACACCTGTAGGCAATGAAATTTTGTGAGTTGAAACTTTATTCACAACAATAAAAATAAACATCAGCATAGTGTTTATAGGGAATTGACAATCTGACATCTTGTACAGTTCAGTTCTGGGGGTATTTTTTAAAACAAGGAAATACATGCAAATAAATATTAAATATAAGGTAAGATCCATGAAATTATAAAGATTCATAGCAACAATGCTGGAAATAAAGTTTTCACTTGCTATAAACTTTAGTTGCATTATGTCCAGGTGGATTTATAACACTTGTATTTGTGCTTCATGAAGCAAGTTACCACAATAAGTAAGCATGAAGCCAAAAGGCACAAGAAATAAAAACTGACACAGTTCATCTGTTCCAGTGCTTTGTGTTGGTTTGCTTATTTCATGCTGCTCAAATAAATGTACAATATACATTTTGAAACGAAGATGGCATGAATAACAAAGGCTTGTAAAAGGTTTTACTGAAGTAGATGAAGTATGATGGAGAAACTGGCATTGAGGCCTTGCTCAATCTCTAAATACACACGTACTGTAATTCTGCTTGGTGGTAATTACTTCCACTAGGTTGTTTTTAAAGGGAATTTTAAAAGGTTTGAAGCAGTGAGAGCTTAATTAGAGGGGGGAAAAAATTTCCTCTGCAGCCCTCTGCTAGGCTAAAACCTCAATTTGCTACCTTACTTTTCTCTTGTATTCTAACAAGGCAGAAGTCACCAAGGTAAGTTAACTGGAGCTGTTCTTATGGGCCCAAAGCCTGCAGTTCACAAATGAATAGGAGGGACAAGAACAGCCTACTACCTCAAAAGCATTGCAAGCTGTTGAATCTTGCTTGTGACAGCAGCTGAGTACAGGTGTGTTACCACACATGGAAATGCTCTCTATTCCTATGTCTGTCCTCTTTCATTTGTTACACACACTTGTTCAGCACAGCAGTGAGTTAAAACAATTCTGTAACTTCCTGTTGTCATAGCAAAACTATCATCTCCCTAACAGCTGCACAAGTAGCAGAAACTTCTTTTCCCAGGTTTGCCCACAACTAAGCAGGGCCCTAGAAAACTAGCATCCATTCTTGAATATTAATGAGCAAAATTATTCCCTCCAGTGTGCATCATCTCACAGCTGTAAATTGCATCTCTCACCATGCTGCCTTTTCACCTGCCAGTGAAAAAATTTAGTACTTTTTTCCTATTCTAAGCACTTCAGGGTAGATGTCAGATAGAAACATCAAGCATACTCTGTACATACAGGAAGTTAATTAATTAAATTGTAGGACAGCGGTTAACATCATCTGCATGTGGTAGACAAGTATTGGATAGATGGTCACACAACACAGAAGCTAGTTATTTAATTTACAGAAGAACCTGAAGTGCTTCATTCCAAAGTCAGCTCTGCAACCAGGGTTAGGGAGGGAAGGCCTGGAAGCAGCCTGCAGAGAAGCCAGCATGCTACAGACACATAAGCCAGCCTGAGAACTGTGGTGGATTTCTGCAAACATGTCTTTCTCCCTGGAGCTCAATTACAAGCATTATAAGCAAAAGCAGGTAACACATCCCCTCTAATTAAATTCTAACCTGATGATTGCAAAACTAATCCATGCTGTTGGCAATTAGGATTCTAATACAATGATTAAATAATCCCATGCAAAGCCTTCTAGCTTCAGGCAGGAAAGATGCTGTGTTACATCCCAGAATATCCAGTCCACTTTCTTGGTAATAGGGGCTGTGAATACAAGTGCAAAGAGACTTGAAAATAGGAGGGGTTGTTTCTGCTGAGTAGTTGTAACTGCTATGCCATGGAAGTTATTTATGACAAGAAAACTGTGAACAGGGAAATTCTCAGAGCTAGTCTTTGGCACTTAGCCTCCGTGTTGTAAAGAGAGGCCATAAGAGCGGAGTAAAAATGTGTAAAGCTTGTTATTAAGTGAGGCAATGGATCACATCCTACTTGTAAAGGTACTTCTGCTTTTCCCTGGCAACTCTTGTCAACAGGGAGGGAACACACTACACAGTGCAGATACAGTCACTGCACGAGCCCTTGCTGTTTTAAACACATGGAAAAAAGCTCATTAAAAAAGTTCAGGATTTTTTGTTTGGAGTTGTCGGTTTTGTTTGGGTTCTTTTTTAGAATGCCGCTGACGGGAAGCAGGCGGGCTCTTGGGAGGAGGGCAGCCCACCCCCGACAGAGCGGCGGGAGCTGTCCTCGGTCCTGAACCCGCGCCCTGCGCAAGGGCCGCCTCCCGCTCCGCGCGCGTGGGTACCTTGTGGATACAGGAGGTAAGAATCAAGGCCGGAGGGGACACAAAACAGGCCACACCGCCAGCTACCAAATCTTTTCAATGAGGACAGGTCTGCTAAGACCAGCAATGGCCACAAGCTGACTTCTTTCTGTATGTTTGCACCCACAGGTAGTAAAGCTCAGACAGAAAACATACTCTTGAAGAACAAGTCATTATCCCATCCCTGTGAACACCTGTGTGCTCACCAGGCAGGCAGACTAGCACTGCCAATGGAAGGGCTGTGAATGCAGGGGACATTTCTGTCCATGTCAACAGAGATAATGTGCACCTATTCCTAGCACAAGAGACTCCTAACAGATACTGGGTTTTTGTTCGGTTTGGGGTTTTATGGGCTTTTTAAGTGAAGCCTAAAAATAGCATTCAGAAGTGTTCACTACACTACCTGCTGTATATTGACAGACCTTCAGGATGCTGTTCTTCACCTACCCAGAAAGCAGGCTAGCATATTTTCAACTTTGGGAAACTCCTGCCACAAAACTGATTCTTCCCTGAAATGCAAGTTGTGTCCCACTAAATTATTTTTTTCTGAAAATGGTGATGGCACCTTACCCTGTGTCCAGAAAAGTCTAAATGTTTTTGTTTTGCAATAATCATATTCTATATCCTTGTAATTTAATCAGTCGATCACTCAGCTCGCCCACTCAACAGTAATAAGCCATTGACCCTGTGGTTTCAGACTGGATCAATGCTATGCTTAAGTTTTGGACCCCTGGAGGCGTTGTGTGCAAACAGGAAAAAACTCTTTTAACTTACTTTAGATGTGATCAATTTCTCCTCTGATGTGCTGATTACATTAGCAGATTGCTTTGCCTAGAAACCTTTGTCCAACAGCCTGCAGGCAATGAGCAGCACATGCTTAAGTTTCCTGCTGGAGATGGCAAACTTAAACCACTTGCGTGGGTATTTAAGGGTTTTCAGGTATATTATACAGTTCATTGTTCCCAGTCTGATTCACCTGCAGAAATCTCAGCTGAATGTGGCCTGACAAGTGGCAGCATAGACACTGCTGCCTACTGTGCCCCCACTACTGATGCTGTTGGCTGGACACTTCAGAGGTTTCATAGTGCTGTCTCTCTGGACATACAAATGTTCCAATCTCCAGCGCTCCCAGCTCTTCCGAAACTCCATTTGAACCTAAGAGAAGCAAAGAACGAAACAAAAGCAATGAATGTGGAACTAATCAGGTCTTTAAATTACTCCATCAGAAAAAAAAAACAACAAGGATACCACCACACTAATGAGGAAAGCTGGAAGTCCTTTAAACCTGTGATATTATTGCTTCCAATTATCCAGTTACCTCATTAGTCCATTGTAGGGCATTCCGCATTTAAAATAATGATGACATTCAATTTTTCTTGTAGAAATAAAACTCTTTTATGCACCAGAAAATCTTACCTTCATTATTTTACTCTAAATTGTATTCATTCACAGGCAATACTGATTGCACTCTATGCCCTACCAGTACTAACAATTAAGATGATTTTGCTTATCAGCCATGAAACAGCTGAAAAGACTGGCTTCCTGCTCAATACTGTCACCACAGGTATTCTTAAGGGTTCTGTCCTAACTTCTAGTTGGATTTAAATATAATTATGTCCTGGATTATTTTTGTTCTTTGACTATTTATGTGGGTGCTTTTTATTTCATACAAAGCTGAATGTTTATTCAGAATTGAAAACAACAATTAAGCAGGTTAAAGACTGTACACTTGTTCCCCCTTTTCAAACAGTAATTACAGTATCTCATTCCAGATAGTAGCTTTTTTTTTTTTTTTAAAGCTACAAAGTATGCTCATCTAATCACAGGTTCTGGGTTAAACTGTATTCATTTGGAAGTTTATCCAGGATTTTGTAACTGCAAAACAAGAACACAATTTCGATATTCCTGTTCCATGGGCCATTCTTGCCACTTGACTGAAGTAAGAACCTCCATTTGCTTTTAACACATAAGGCAGAGGACACAAAATTGCACAATTGTTACTCTAGACAACGGCAGGAGTGCAAGCACAGTAATCAGTTCATTATGGTGTGTACTTCAGCCTGGAAATAAGTTCACTGTAGGTGGGTTACTAAAGGGAGCCTTGTCTGGAGAGATGCTTTCTCTTTCCTTTTAGGATCTCATACTGACCAAGTACATTGATGGCAGTTTCATCACATGTTTGTCATCATACCCAGGCTGCTGAAACCTTCATATTCTGAGGGAAACTTCCTAGGGAACCAGCTGCTGTATGTCTGTTTTCTTTGCTTGTTCACTGTGAAATACTGAATTTGAAAGGCAGTACTAAAAAAGGAGCAGAGCCTTACAAAACTAATTGTCTTCTCCTGGTGGGTACCTCTATCAGTCCCTATCAGCTCTGGGCTACAGCCCTTGTACCCAATACTGTCCTAGTGGAACCAGCTGCATCTCTGTGTTTCTGACAACATAATCTGTCCCTCCGTTTGTCCACAACCAAATGGGTTAGAAGGAAAAATGCTAAGACAGAAGCTGTATTTTACCATGGTAAGGGGCGTTTGTTGTGTCAAAAGGTGCACAAAGACACCAGAGAAAGACAGTGTGTCTGGGATAGCCTGGCATAGAACAGCCAGATGACGGCAGAAATGCAGGAACCATAATGTCTGCAGAAAACAAACTGACCATATTACCACTCCAATACCTGGCACCTTTTGTCAGCATGGAAAACAATAAGGTAGCACTGGGAAAAAGCTGTTGTAGGCATTTACTAGCAAATCCTGAACAAAAGCATGAATGTACTGACTGACAGACAAAGTCAATGAGCAATAGAAATAGGTACCTGCACATCAGTCAAAGCGAGGAAATAAGTCTTTTTACCCCAGCTGGACATGACAGCGTAGAGCTATGATACAAGCAGCCTGCAAGATTGAGATAAAGTGAATGGAAGACCTGAACAAAAGACTGTAGGAATGGGTCTATCTTAGGAATGGATCTGAATGGCAGAACACCAGTTTTCTCTCCAGCAATTAGGAAAAGGGTAGAAAGCAGCTCTGCTCTCTGTGTTGAATTGAGCTTTTGCCTAGATGGCTGTGAATGTATAACCAAGGGAACAGGTTAAGATTTATTTTGCAGAGGCAGTTATTAAGCACAGAAGTAGATCTACAGATCTTTCAGCAAAATAATTATCCTAGTAGCTTCCCTGTGTTGATACAATTCCCTAGAAATAAGCTACACAGAAAAATGGATACCAAGAACAAAGCTGCCACGATGTGCTGATTTTGGCTGGGATAGAGTTAATTTTCTTCACAGCAGCTAGTAGAGGGCTGTGTTTTGGATTTGTGCTGAAAACTGTTGATAATAGAGATGGTTTTGTTATTGCTGAGCAGGGCTTGCACAGTGCCAAGGCCTTTTCTCTTTCTCATCCCACCCTGACAGTGGGCAGACTGGAGGTGTGCAAGAAGTTGGGAGGACACCTGCCTGCTGGTGGAAAGCAGTAAATGAATTCCATGTTTTGCTTTGCTTACATGCAAAGCTTTGCTCTACCAATTAAACTGTCTTTATCTCAACCCAAGAGTCTTTGCACTTTTAGTTCTTCAATTCTCTTCTCCATCCCACCAAGAGGGAGTGAGTGAGTGGCTGTGTGGTGCTTAGTTGCTGGCTGGGCTTAAACCATGACACATGAGACAGGGGAAGCTGAAAAATCTTTATGTGGAATATTTTATAAGAGAAAGGGAAAAGGTGGAAGAACTTGAAAAAGGTGGTGATGGAGGTTAAAGCTGGGGAAGACCTCTCACAGAGAGCTCCTGATTGACCTTTATGCAGCTAATGGGGAAGGAACCTGAGAGTGTGGCAATGAATCTGGAATCTGATTATAAAAAAAAAAAAGCTAAATTTTGGAAATAAATATCTCAACATATCAGAGCTGATGGAAGAGTTTAATTAATAGTCTGTATAGAGAATGTAAAGAAATAAAAAGCAAAAGGGAGTATTGGGCAGTATTTCAAGAACTCAGGAGTCCTGGCATCAGGACAGATTCTTCAAAGTAGAAGAGTGAATTATACTTCCATTGTGATAGGAAGGGGACAAAAAGGAGAACAAAGACTACAGAGAATGAAACCAGAAACATCTTGAACTAACTGATGGAAAAAGGCAGCATTTCTGTGGTTTAAAATATTCCTTGTAGAAAGCAGTACTAACAGCAGAAAAACTGGTCATATTAAGATTAACTCATTTTGCAAAGAATATTGGTGGGAACAGGCAATCTCATGAGACCCTGATCTTGGCTTCAGAGCAAGTTCAGAGAAAATCTGGAATATTTCAGGTGAAATAAGACAGTAAGAAGATGAAGTATGAATATATTCTAATGTTTTTCCATAAGTAGATATTAAAAAAGGACATTAATATAACTTCATCTTAATTTCTACTCTTGATCTGGGCACCAGGACTTGCAAAAAACTTTCATTCTGTATGGCTAAGGAAAAAGAAAAGGAGTCAATGAGTCACAGGCAAAAATAAAATGTAGACCACATTGCAAACAAGGATAGTCTTGGGACATGTATAGTGTGTCAGAAGACAGTTTCTCATTTTGTTTAGGGAAAGAAGAATTCTTATACAGTTTAGAACTGACTTTAGTCAATCAAAATCTTTACATAGATTTATTTTATGGATGCTTATGACTAGGCTTTACAAAATCCTACTCCCCTCTTTTAACAAGAGTTGGAACAAGCAACGTAATTCATCCTGGATTGTCTGACAGTGAAGCTGAGCAAACTGTGGTTAGATTTTATGAACTTTATTACAAAGGCAAGAGACTTATAGTAACAAGAGACTTGGAGGATCTCTTAGAAACATAGGTAGGCTATTACACAGTAAGCTCTCTCTAATGAAAGAAGCCTATCTGTTTGAGGGTTTGTAATAAAGTTTGGGTTATGATGTAGCTTTGCCCTTCTATCATGTGAAGAAAGTTATTGAGCATTGCACATGAGAGGTCTGGCTGCAGCCACACAAGGGATGCATGAGCAAATGCCAAGGTGAATCAAAAGAAATACAGGATCCACCAGCAGACGGTGCTGCATCTCAGGATTAAAGTACACCTGTAAAGCTGTACAAGGAATTTGAAACAAATATTCTCTAATTCATGACATGCAGCAAATTCCATTCATTCACAGCAGCAAAGCCTGCTGCTACTTGCCTCTGATTTTTGTAAGCAGTATATTAACAGATTCACTTCAATAAAGTCTTACCCACAAGCTACAAAAGTGAGCAGTCTCCTGCCAGGCTTAGTTCAGGATGCCTGCTGCTTTTCTGTTGACTCCAGCCTGGCCATAATGACAAAAGTAGCACATTTTTCTACTGATTCCAATTCCTTTGTGAGGTCTGTCTCTCAATAAGTGATCTTGAATCACCATGCCATCGTTAAAAGTAGATTTAGTGTGAGTTTAAAACATATTGATATGCATTTAATTTAATAATGTACTGCCAAATGAGTAGTGCTTGCTTCCCTTACAAACCTGGCTGCTGAATGAATGAATGAATAATAATTCCTCAGAAGGTAACATGAGAGATTCCTGCAATACTGAAACAGAACAATACCCTTTTCCACAACAGGGCCAGGATTCAGCAGAAACCACAGAAGATGGTAGTTGCAATCAATTAACTCAAAGCCAAAGGCACATTTCTTCTGGGCCTGTGAGTTTACCACTCTGTAAAGTTCAGTTTTAATGAGTGATGATGTCTTCAAGCAGCTGGGCCACAGGGAAACCAAATGAAACCAAACCTGTGTAGCAATAGCCATGAGAGTTCTCCAACTTCACCAGCCAGCTGAGCTGAGTTCATAAAATAAAATGGGCTCCACTCCCACATTCACCAAAACAAGCAAATAAGAAGCACTATAAGACAGATTAAGAAGAGCAGCTATAATTCTTAATAAAAGAATCCCACCAGTGCAAACTACATAATTGTAAGCAAGACTGCTTGTGAGATTCCACACCTAAAAACAGTGACCCTAAATTATACTGCCTGAATTCCTTCCAAGCACATTTGTTTGATGAGTTATCCCAGTGAGCTGTGCAGGGAAGTATCTGTAAAAAAAAAAAAAAAGTCCTGAACAAGTACAATTTAGTAGTTCAAGACCATTTTCAATTTCCTTTTCCTATAGCATATGCTGATAAGGCAAATTGGAACAAATAGTGTCTTCTCTTACCTCATTATTGATGAAACAGTAAAGAATTGCAACCATCAGCCCCTGAAATCAACAAAATCCAGAAGAACAGTGAGCAGAGCAGTTTCCTTACTTTGCCAAACTCATTTGCAGAGGGCTAGAGGCTCCACACTGGCATGTCTCTGATAAGACTGAAAGGTGGAGAATCTTTGGCCCCTGTCCGCTCTGATGGCAGAGTGGAGGTTTAACCAAATTACATCCCAAAGCACTTGATCCCAGGAAAAAGGAATTGCTGTTTTCTTCAATCTTATTTTTGTCTAGTGATTTCTTTTCCCTTCTTCCTTACCTGGTTTCAACTCATAAATGCTTCATAAGTGAGCAATTCACCGTGGTCTTAAATAGAGCTCTGTGCTTGATAAACAGGGAATGAGTGAGTGTGCAGGGAAACTAAAATAATAATGATTTCCTTAGACAAGGAGACTCTTTTGAAATGGTCTTACCTAGGGCAACAGTTAAATAAAAATCACAATAAGCCTATGCCCTCCTTGCATGCAGTTACAGCCGGAGACAACTACCTCTCATCACACAGATTTTCCAAGGACTATCAAACACACCAGAGAAAGCACAAAATGTCCTTCCAGCAATGTCATACAATTACAGGAAATCACAGACAATTTTCTTATTGCCCTGAGGTGAACCACAGGAAGTAAATATTAGTACGTGGACAGGAATACCAGTTTCTTGTAGTAAAGTTGGCTGTTAAAAATTAGTCCTTACACTTTCCCCCTTCCACTATCATAATCCTGTAACATTCAGTGCTAAACTGAGAACAGGGAACATGCAAAGAATGAGAGAGAAAGCAGGTCCCCAAATAGCAGTTAAAAAGTATCTTATGCCCATGGGCGCACTATGAGTGCTACCTGGAACGAAGCAAAGGAGAGCTCAGTAAAAAGCTTCACAAAGCGCAGCATCCCTCTGGCATGCTCGTCAGTAATAAATGCAAAGATGACCTCATGGGTCCCCAGCAGTGGGATCAGAGTCAGTGTAGACTTGGCCAACCTAGGATCACAAAGAAATTAAAAAACACAATTCAACTGAATGGAGACCACTGTTGACCCAAATGAGCGTTGGGAGTCACCATTTCTGCATTCTGTTTCTGACACATTGTCAACTTTGCGAAGTCACTGCACCACTTTGTGACGCAGGGTCCTCCTCCAGAGGCTGCAGGATAAAAACCTCCTCAAAATAACCTTAGTAAGTTCCCACATTTTAATCTCCCCTACCACTTCACTGCAGACAATTTCTTGGTGAGAGCAAAGCTCTGTATCCAGCTACTGGCTGCATTTCACCTGGAAAATCTTCCAAACTCAGTAAAAAGCCAAGTGCTTTCTTGTACCTCTGATGTCTTCCTGTGTATTATTTTCTCCACCTGTAATTGGGAAAGACAACCAAAACCAACCTTCTTGATAACCTGAAAGACATAATCTATCAATAACTGGAATCTTTAAAAAAATATCCTGCCAAAGGGAGGAGTACTTGTTATTCCTTCCCACCTCTGTGGCATGTTAAATCTTCTAAACATTGTAACTATCTGTAACTGCAGAACACTTTGTCAAAGCAATCAAACTGTCTCGAAGTGATTGATAGCAAGTCCAAAGACACAGCTAGCAAAGGATGAAAGACAAACCAATCTGAAGTAAAACATTTTTCAGCTGTGAGAGAGTTCGAGATACACAACCACAGGAAAAAATTCACAAGAATGAGCCTTAACTCTCTTCTGATAGCCCTACATGCCAGCAACCCAACAGGTCAGTGAAAGATGCCTGAGGATCACATGGGAGCTTCCTGGGCCACAGAACTTACCAACATCTCACAACAATCTGTTTCGAGACAAGTCAGCAGACACAAAATCACTCAATTAGCAGGGCTGTCAGACCTTAGTAGATCTTGTGTGCCCGGGGGCTATGGGCTGCTATTCTGAATCGTGTAATCATTCATGTTGGAGGGCATCTCTGGAAGTCTCTGGCCCAACTCCAGTTCACAGCAGGTTACTCAAGGCTGTGTCCAGCCAAGTTTTGAGTACTTCCAAGGTCCTCCAAAGCCGCTCTGAGCCTCTCTTCCAGTGCCAGACCACCATGACTGTGAATTTATTTTCACCTGACATGCAAGTGGAATTTCACTTGCTATAACTTTTGACCTCTGCCCTTGTCCTTTCACTCTGACCCTCTGAAAATACTCTACTTTCTGTATAAGTGGGCTTGGAATCAAAGCCTACAGCTCAGACAAGTCCTTGTCTTGGCTTTGAACTCTCAAGATGCATTAGGATTTCTAAAACTTCATGTGAGGTGAAGAAGGTAGGTAACATACACAGCAACTCTATATTGTGATGAGAACACATCAAAATACATGCTGTGTCTAGTTTAGAAGGCTGCAGCATTGAAATACCCAAAGTAGCTAAGTCCAGTGTCAGAAGCAGTCCAGCTACCACAGCACATAGCTCCACACTTCAACACCTAACTTGTTATTATTCCTACTTTGTTTTTCAGACTACAATACAAAAGTATTCTCCCAGATGCAGAAATGAAGGATGTAACCATGCATCTTAGTAACATGATTTAAATAACAGGAAGAAAACAGACACAGTTGGCAGGCTTCAGTCTATCTAAAAATTTAACATTTCTGTGATAGCCCTGACATTTCTCTTGAAACATCTCATGCATTCAAGATTCAAAGTTTGTCCCAATAACAACTAGCAAGAACAAGGAGTAAAACTCAAAATGATCCCATCTTATCTTCCTTAAAGTGAAAGCTTTTATTTCTATCAACTCATATTATTTTGTCCAAATTAGAATAAGATAGGATATTTCAGTTGGGAGGAACCTACAATGACCATCTGTCCAAAACTTAAAGAATGTTCCTAAGTGCACAGTCCAAATGCCTCTTAAATACTGACAGGCCTGGGGCACTGACCACCTCTCTAGGAGGCCTGTTCCAGGGTTTGACCATCCTGTCAGTAAACAAATGCTTCCTAATGTCCAATCTGAGCCTCTCCATGCGCAGCTTTGAGATATTCCCACATGTCCTATGACTGGATACCAGGGAGAAGAGCTCAGCACCTCCCTCTCCACTTCTTCTCCTCAGGGGGCTGTAGAAGGCAATGAGGTCATCCCTCAGAGCCCTTTTCTCCAAACTAGACAAGTCAGAAGGCCTCAGCCACTCCTCACAGGACATTCCTTCCAGCCCTTACACCAGCTTTGCTGCCCTCCTTTGGGTGCTATCAAGGACTCTAACATTCAGTACTTGCATATACTGCCAGTATTTTAAAAAATACTTGCTTAATTAATATTCATCCACTCTAATGGAAGCCTGTAAAGTGACAGATTTCTGTTTGTAACACAGGTGAAGTACCTGCCCTGGCGTCACTGAGGCTTTTCTGGGGACTGACTGTCCAAACAGTTACACCAATGTGTGACATCGCACCTGTGCATTACTCAGGGGATGTAATCTTTAAGCACCTTTGTCAACACACTGCTTTCATGTATGTCCTTGTCTGTTTTTATTCTGATGAGCATGAAAAGTGTCAGACCACCATATGACATACCTGCATTTTATGTCAGTTTTGCACATCAAATTAGCCTGCAGTTTGGAGATGATGATGCATATAACTCTGATGAAGATAAGGAAATTTACCTGGAGAAATGAAAGAATTTATATCACCATCAATAAACACATGTGCATACATACTCAAAAAAGCTCGTTTGTGTATGCGTGCGTAGCTCTCTGTGCATCCTGCTATGCAGCAGCTGCAGAATTGCCATGGAACTCAACTCCTTGCTAAGGAATTGCGATTTAAACACATACTGTGAATGCACAAACCGCCCTTGAAAACACAGGCACTTCATTACACAAAGCAGGGGACCCTCCTTACTCTCTGGGGAGTGAGACACAGCAAAAGTGTGGGTTGGCCCACTTGCCTTGTCTGACAGAGTATTGTACCTGCAGAACAGGGCATTTCTACAAATGCCACACATTTTGTGGCTGTTTTGTAGCCCAGTACCAGAAAGTAATATCTTTGGTCTCCCTGAACTACCTTCCACACCTTCTCAGGGGAAGTTAAAAGGACTGCTGCAGCATCTGGTTATCATGTCCTGACACTACAACATAACAGCATGTGGCCAAATTAGAGAAACAAAATGCTAGTCTGGAATTCCAGTGACAGAAACCAACTTGGCTTCATAAAATCACATTTCTGAATGAAAATGTCAATAGCTTTCAAGGTTATTAGCCTTTGGATATGCACAATGGCCACACATGCATCTTTGTACCATATTGTGCTGTTCTCAGGGAAATCTGCCATCTCACAGCATGCGCCTCAGACTCACCCCAATGGCGATGAGAATAGGCAGTCTGATGATCAACCAGTAATTCATGTTATAGTTTCTGGTCCAGCAACTAGTAAGAGGACAAAAAGGAGATGAAGGAAAAGTTTCAATACATTACCAAAATCTCCTGCTTTTCATTCTGTTCCAGCAATGCAGATGGAAAACAATATTAAGGACTAGATACTAGGAAAGCACATCATGCTGACATGGAAACAGATGCAGCTGCTTCTTAGAAACACTGAATGCTTTGTACTATTGCAGATATCATAATCCAACTGGATACTACTCACCAGCCTTTCTTGCCCACTAATGGCTAGCTCTCCTCCACAATTTGCTATGAATTATCATCCATTAATTGTGAAGATTTACTCCATTAAAACCAAGGTCAAATTTGTCATTTGGCTGAAAGGAGAAGGGGGGGAATCTATTTGAGTCCAGTTTTTCTGCTGTCATTCCTAGCTTCCTCTTCCTGCACTACTTGTTATTATTCTTCAGTCTCCAATGTCAGATCATCTTATTTAATTGCTTGTTAGTTCTTTATCCCATTACTTACCATCATTATTCCCATACCAATATTGAGATCAGTCATCTATTTTATCTGTCCTTATTTTCAAAAAGGAGTTACTGATTTCAACCAGGGGAAAGCAATTGCAGCTGCAAACTCCCGTTCCTTTAGTGCATATGCACAAGGTTTCAGACCCACAGGGAGTTTAAAAAATTATAAACAAGTAAGATCAAAGATGGGAACAACAGTTTCTAACTTTCACTGATCTGATCTGTCAGCCAACTAAGTAGCATGCTGCAGCAATATAATACTTCATTTTTCTCATGAGTCTCAGCTTTTAAAGTTCCTGTCTCCTTGAACAATATGGGAGAAAATTGGCATGAAAAGCCATGGCAGCCACAGTTTGGGATCTCTGGTTTGAAGTGAACCTTATGAGGGGTTTGTACATCTAGTTCTTTTCAGTTCCCCTCTGGCCACAGCCAGCCACCACCACTGTCTGACAGGCCATGCCTGTGCACAATGGCTCAGGTGTTAGGGCAGTGGTCACTATTGCTTGCAGTGACAGCATTCTTTATATTTCTATGAAATAACTTTGTTAGTCTCCTGCTCAGCATTACTCAAAAGCAACAGTCACCAGCAAAGCCAGCAGGTTTCTGAGCTACACAGGCTGTGAAACAAACTAGGAAACAGTACCACATAAAACATAGGTTCTTTTCCAAGAAAGGTTTCTCTTCATCTCCAAATCTCATCTGCCAAAACACACATATGCACAGTTTTCCCTAAGACTTCTTAACAGACCCATTCATGAAAGTTCAGCTTGGGTGATGCTGGTGGAGCTGAAACCTCTCCAGCCTTGCAGTGGGACAGTCTAAGAGTAAAGAGAAAAGAGCAAACCATGCAGCACGTGGAGGGATCTGTGCTACAACCACACTCCCACATGTCTCACGTACTCAAGAGGAAAGCATAGCAGCTTGGCTGTGGCAATTCCACATTCCCTTGGCAGGGATTGCAACTCTGAGAAGGATTTAATTTCCTTTCAATTTCAGTTAAACTTGTATAAAAAGCATATTATTGTCACAAGCAGCTCTACAACCTCCAGTTCAATTGTATTTTAGGTATTGGAGAAAAAAGGTGTGCGGACTGTGTGCAGTCAGCGTAGCTGAGCCAGAATCTGAGTTACAGAACTTCTTAATTGGTACGTGTGACTGGGAGCCAGCTTCATGGAGCCTTTGAAATTAATTTTACTTGAGCACCTCAAGACTCAAGTGGAGTTTCTAATTTTCTCACTAGATGCAGTAGATGCTGAGGCAATTAAAACATTTCTTTATAATAACAGAGGCTGAGAAACAATTCTTTACATTAACTCTGCTACACTTCTGTGTGGGTTAATTTGCTTCCTGTGGCACACATCAATTTTAGCTACCTTTAAATTTATACAAATATGTGCAATAAAAAAGCCATTACAGGTCAATTAAGGAGTCATGGCTTTTGAGGCATCCAGAAAATAAAATTGGTAGATCTCTACATGATTTCTTGCCCATCTGTGCTTTCTGCGATTGCCACACTGATAAATACACCAATATCTATTGTGCTTGGGATCTATTCCTACAGTTTCCTCAGCACCACTCAGAAGATGGTTGGCAACTAATAGCCTCAGAGCCATGAATGGAGAATTTGTCCAGTGAATGCAATGCTACTGGGGTATTTCTGCCTTTGCTTAGCAATCCAGTATTCTCTTTCTAAAAGTGAAAACACTGATTTTTTTACCTTGAATTGCTACAGCTGAATGANCCTCTGTCATTTAATTTTTTGGGAAAAAAAAAAAAAAAAAAAGGATTGAAGGCTGTGTTTTGCTCCAGTACTTAATTGCAGACAGAAACCAAAATATGTAAGTACCAGCTTTTCATGCACAGTCTAATAAGTCAGAACAACAGCTTGCCTTTAATTTTATTTGTAATCTATAAAAAATATTTTTCAATAGCTCACTTTTTAAAACAGTAATTGCATTCTATACAAGTTTATACTTGCACACATAAGAAAAGAAGAAGCCAGCGTGCAACTAAGTCTTGTAGGCTTCAGTCCTTTTTTCAAATGGCTACGTTCACAGGACTGCCTCAAATTCCCAGCCCTGACCACATTTATTTCCAGTTATTCTTCATAGCCAGGGAAGTAGTTAAATCACAAATGAAATTTACAGCCTACTGCACAGTGACAGAGCTATGGCAAACAGCATGAAAGATACCCCTGGCTGCTCCAGCAAATGCTTCCCCAAGGCATAGAAATCTTGCCTTTCAGAGCAGCTGCTGCACATGGTTATTTATTGCTGTATTTTACAAATATTTAGACAAGATTTAGAAAATTCAATAATGTGCAAAATTGCCCCTTTTAAGGCCTGCTGAAGGCAGTGAGTGACAGTTCTCCTTAATAGAAAACATAAATCAGCTCTTGAGCACTGCATAATGTGGGAGACTCAGCATGAGCACTTTGAATAAATTTTCTACATCAATGGGAAGATAAGCCCATGGAAAGTTGCCTGTTCAGAGGCTACACAGGCTCTACACCTGTTCTGATAATTTCAACAAAACTTGCAATACATCAGTACAGCCACAATCTTGCTACAGAATATCATCAAGTCAACCTTGAAAAGGAAAGTCAAAAAATCCTAGCATTGCTTAAGCCAGAAAAGGCAGCTTTGACTGAACTGGTTCAGTACTATGAGGAGCACAAAAAAAAGAGCAAGCTGGTTCTTAATACTCATAAACAACAGAAAACAGTCTCAGGGTGGCTCTGACTAAACTGAATTTTCACATTGCAATTTCTCTCCAGCAATGATTGTGTCTGGGATAAAAAAGGAAAAAAAAAAATCCTCTACAAAAATGTTGGCTGGGTAGTTTGGAAACTAAGTAAGAGGAAAACCTCTTAATAGTAAATTTATAATAAAAATGAAAGAGCATAATTTTATTTCTTTCATCTCCAAAAAAGCTATGGAAATATTTCTAGGCAGCCACTGTCTCAAAAAAGAAGCAGCCACTTTCCTCCTTTTAAAAATAAACAAACCAAAAAAACTACAAACTACACTGCTATTTGGTACATAAAGCATATATATACAAAGGTAACTTTTTTCAGAACAGCCACCATGGTAAAAGTGGATAAAAAGTATTTTGTGTTTTAGAGCAGTCTTGTGGGTGGCATAGTTGACTTCAGGAAGACTAACGTAAGCAGAGGATGTGCCTTTATTTTAAGAAAATCTAAATAATGGGACATTAAACAAGAAAAGGTAATCACTTCTCTGCTGCTAGGCATAGGCTAATCACTACATATCTCAGGCAGAATCCTGTGAGAGGTTGCTGCCTTCCTCTGAAATAACTGTAAAGGCTACTGCCAGAGGCACAATATCAGGAGTAGGCTTGGTTGGGTATGATGACTTCTGCTGTTGATACTGTAAATACAGAAAAACAAAACATACCTTTCCTTGACCTGCAAAAGAACAGATTCATTCAGACATGCAGAAAATTATGTTCAGAAAAAAACCCATATGCTACTTTCTGAAATGTTATGCAAGACCTTCAGACAAAACAGAAGCAATTACGTGAGGTTTCAGCACATTGCCAAAGCAAACCACACTGAACAGAAAGCAAACAATCGCCTGCTGGTGCACACATACAGCACAAATGAAATAGCTAAAAAAATCAGAACTAAACCAACCCCTCATCTTCATAAAGGTACTTGACAGTTCCCCAGAGGACAACAAACAGCATTGGCACACCTGAAAAGAGAGGAGACAAGGCTGACATTGACACCGGGAAAAGCAGAGAGGACAACTCCCTCTGCCCCCCCCCCATAATGATGAGCAACACAATTAACGGGTGTCAGAGTTGCAGCTCCTATCCAACACAGATTGCCATGAACAGTTGGCTCCCACCTAGCTCCCAACAGACATGAAAAATGAACTACAACACAACTGCCCCCATACCAGGCATTTACCACTTCTTCTGTGGAAAGTTTCAAGGAGGGACAAGGGAATTAAATTTTTGCAAGCTCTGCTAGCCTCTGTACTCATTCTAGAGAGGGAAGCCATGTGCTCTGACAAAACCTTTGCATCCGAATCTCTGCCTGGGGGTCACCTACACTGTATTCAGGCAGCACCAAGCTGAGGCTGTCTATTGGTGTTGAGGCTGGAGCACACCCAGCCGCACATGCCCCCATGTCAGACGGAGGGAGTGTGGGCACACCAAGTGTCCTTCCCCACAGAGAAGTCCCAGTTCTGGCTGTGGTACTGGAGTGGACTCGAGCGGCTGCAGCAAAGACAGCAGATGAACCTGGCTGCAAGGAGAGGCTGGGCCCTCCCCCACCTGCCAGTGCATGGGCTACAGCTGGGCCGTTCATCTGAGCTATAAAGGACAGAGAGACAAGCCAAGTAAGCTGGCACTCATTACCTGCTTTACAGTGTCAATGGCTCTCTAATTGATTTCTTTCATCTATGAAGAGCCTAGGTCATGAAAAATAGTTTTGAAGTGCATCTACCAACCAATACTCAGTACAGGGAAAGTCAAAAAAGCACACAAGGAAGTAAAGCAGGTTGTGACTCAAAAGGCAGGATGAGGAATTTCTGCCTAAGGATGGATCAAGAAGGTCTAATTCCTCTGTGTACCTTCATGGACAGAATCTGATCCACATGTGCAGTGCATAGAAAGAGCAACATAAACTATTTTGTTACTTGAGTCTTAAGAACCAATAAAGAAAGGGACCATAAGAACATCAAGGTACAGCAGTGAGTTCTCTACAGGGCAAATCCACAGTTCATTGCAGCAGAAACCACAAGGAAATTGGTGATCTCCTACAGTCTGAATAAATCAAGCAGTTATCTGTATTGGGTATTATCAGTAAAAAACCTTCTCTCCTGTTGTACTGTAGAATTTCTCTGCTATCAGAACAGCTAAATACTACAGACACAGAATAACAATATTCTCCTTAATCAGTTAATAATTAAAAAAAATATAACAGAGAGCAGCTAGGAAAAAATACCAATAATTAGATTAATAGCAAAGGGAATGCATTGAGTAGAGATTATTTGGGCAAATAGCTAACATGTTCAATGGATGTACTTGATACTGATAATACACAATATTTTCGGAGCAAAGTTACTAAGACCTTTGTGCTGTCTTGACAGAGGTATAAAGAGATTAAGAACAGGCTCATTGCAAATCACTTCCAAAACAAATGCGACTTTGATTCAAAGAAACAAATTATAGCTTGAATTATTCCTTTCTTGACTTTACTGAGCATTAAGACATCTTAATACGAAACTTACAGGATAAGACACGAACACTGAGACCAAAAGGCTTTATGTCAGTGGATACATCATTTGATAGATCAAGTGATAACAATAATGATTTGTGGATATCTCCATTTTCTGGATACATCAGAAACCTCTACATGTTTAATCAAATTACTTGACATTTGAATTGAGAACCTATTATTAATACTATATTTCAAAATGGCCTAACGAGAGGGAGGCTGGTATTACAGAACTGCATCAGCACCCTGTTATGCAAATACTGTACAAATTAATAGGCAACACGTATAGAGTGACTTGTTCAACATTCTCTGCCCACTCCCACTTGTGATGCACGCCACTGGTGTCTTGGTATTGCAGCATCATCAGCCACATTATTTTCCATGCTGGCAATGCACACTTTAATCTCAGACTCCAAGACTTAACAGTGCAATACATATGTGAATTTGCACTGCTGTTCAGACCTTACTACACGGAAGGGAGGGCATATCTACCAAATTCACAAAGGCTTGTGCTGTTAAAGGGGTGGCTCCAGAAACTGTCTGGGGAACAGTCTCTGCAGATGGGAATACATGCAGTTTTGCAAAGCCCTAGTGAAGATCTAAAGAGGAGACTGACTCAAGAACATACTCTAATTCACTTCAAGGCTGTAGAAGTCATTCCGTAACAGCAAAAGAGCAAGTCTGAAGGACCTCTCCAATAGCTGCAGTTTGCAAGGATCACTGAGACTCTCCAAAGATTAATTAACAATCTTGATACATGATTAGCCCGCATTAACTGGCAAAAATGCCTATATTATTCTGGTAGCTTCACTCAGTCAAAAGAATTCTGTCTGGTTTGAACAAGCAGTGGAAGTAAACTGTACACACCTTCTTGAATAAACACTACAGTTGATTACGTTTCATTGACAGAACCAGTGGCATATTCCAGTCCTGGGCTTCCAGCACAACACTTTTGGTGCATTTGAGTTTCAGTCCCACACTTCTTGCTCTTGCTGCTGCTATTCAAAGTATATCAGATACCCAAGAAAAAAACTGCATTCATTTAAAGGGTGCATTTATTTAAAGGTGTAGGCTGAACTCTTTCTGATTTTGTTTTTTTGTCATACAGAAAGCTCTGAGATTGATCTTTTCCTAGATTAACTGGCCAGAGAAGGTCTGTGAATTCAAGAAAAGGTAAAGTCTACTTCTTTTTCTGTACTGCATCACTGCCGAAGATGCCAGAAACCGGTACAGCCTGCTCATGACAGCCTCTGCGATGTTAAATTCTTACAGGCTGATAGCTGACCCAAAATCTTTGAACACTTCATGGTGATTATGAAATCTGTCAAGTGTACTAGGAAATAAGCCTGCTGACAGCTCAGCTAATAAAGTTCAACTCCAAATGATTTGGCATCTGAATTATAGGCTGCAATAATAATATACACTATGGATGATGAGAAAGTAATGGAACTGCCAAATCAACATCTTAACACCCCACTGCATAAATAAGCAGCACAACCTACTTAGTTTCACTCTAGCCTATATATTCTACACCTGGCCAGATGTCTGCACAGTAAGAAAAGAAGTAGGAAAACCTGGCATTTTTCAGAATGACAAAAGAATGGGGTAGGAAAGAGAAGAAAATTTTGAGAAAATCTGCACAGGTTGACATTTTCAGAATGCTCCACTATCCCTAATAAGAGGGGTAAGAAATTCCTGAGGCTGCTAACCATGAAGTTACCATGTCCTGACAGCAGCACGTAGAAATCAGTCTCTCCATTTAATGGGTCTGAGATATCTTGGTAACAAACAGAAAAGTTCAGGTTTGTTCCAGAACCCACAAAGTCCCCATTACCATGCAAGGTGTCACCAGGTGGTGCTATTCCATACCATCATTTTTCCCTTACCTCCCTGTGCAAGCAAGTTTCCATTCGTACAGACACATCATATTTGTAGCTCTCCATTGTACCTTATTTTATGTAGAAGCAATTTCAGGGGAAGACATATGAGAAGCAAGAGAGGCTCCCCTCATCCTCACATGCTGATCAGAGATTTTTCCTGAAGCAAACTGATCTCTGTAGGACTCAGAGCACTGCCATCCTGCTGAGACCCTTAAAGGAGTACATACTCCGAATACAGCATTTCAGGACTATTTTCAGCACTTTAGCCATAACCTGACATCATTCATTTCCACATGTGATAAGTTCAACCTCCAAGAAAATCAGACACACAAACCAGGACACTACTGCTGTCAGAACAATTCCATTCGTCTTTCTCTCAGAAATCATCCAGGATGCTCTGACTTGATCAACTGATTGATGAGTGAATGAAAGAATGACGCAAAGAGGAATTGAAAGAAATGAAAAGTAAGTATGACTAGATGTACAAAGAGCAGAAGCACTAAAAATTTGAGAAGACGAAACATTTCTTTCTTCGTAAGAACGGAAAAAAGTGAAAGAGTATAATCTAGAACACAAAGAGTGAAGAGGATTAAGAGGAACTCCTGACATGCATTTCCTACCAAGATCAGTCTGGATACAAAACCTATTTTTACATCCTTGTCTGAAGCAGTTTTTATTTGAAAACAGAAAATAAGTGGTCACTGCAATGAATGCATCCTGTTGCTACAATGAGTTCATACTGGTCTCATGAAGGAAGGTTTCTTGCTGGCTCTGTTCCAGTCAGATCTTCCTTGCAATCAGGATGTAGATTTTGATGCTCTAGCCAGGCTTCCTGCTTTTAATAGCTTAATTCCTCAAAGTATTCTTCCTTAGAGCATATTTGGGTTGCCAAAGCTTGGAAGGAAGCAGATTATTTATTTTTTATGGCAATTTTCTTGTTGTAAGTGCAACTGGGTGTAAAATTGCCATAGAAGCTCATAGAATATTTAGCTGTTTATTAACACTTTCTTCTTAGCCTTTAGGGCTGAAAATGGTCTCCTGTTGTTCTTCCTGTCTGGATGTTGCTCAGAGTCACTGGTCGATGTTTCTGTTGTTTCTCCATTCTTCCCTCCTCCGTACTCCTAAATGTGAACAGGCCCCTTTTCCACTAAAATCTGCTGATACAGATTACAATAGAAACTGCTCTTCTCCGGAGACTACTGTCAGGCTCAGCAACTCCTCCCTTGGACTCAGACATGGTGAACACTGGGTTGGTGTCCTGGACATTGATTCAGAGTAGCTTGAACATACTGAGAAGCAAACAAAACAATGATCTCTCTAGTTAGGTTGGGCTTTTTCACCCCTTTCTTATAAATGTTTTTTCTTCTCTCTAGAAACTGGGATCCATGCACAAGGATTTCTCAAGGAAGCACCAGGTACCAGCAGTGTATAGCAACAGATTTTCTTTTTTCAAGTGCAAATGACTACATGAATCAACATCTGTTTTAGCTGCTGTTGTGCTGACCCAGAGTGAAGGAAACCTTTCATCTACCTGCTCTTCCATTAGCCTATTAAAAAGGTTGGGGCTTTGATGCTGCTAAGTATTTCTGCCTGTTTTTTCTCCATCAGCTTTGAAAATGGAATAAACAATTGTTTTTGCAGTGAGACATATGAAACTTAAGGTTGACACAAATGTATGAATGTCTGCTTTAACAAAGAAATAGAAGACATAAGCAAGACATATTCCACATTAAATGAAATAGGAAAAATTTAACACTGCCATCTCAAAGCCTAGTATGGCATGAAATCTCAGCAAGGAGGTGGCCATTAGGAATACAGGTACCTCGCAAGTAATAGGGAAGGTTTCCAGAATCCTATCAATATACATTATGTCATTATAAATGACTCCCAATTTATGAAACTACATTAGTTTCCACAGGTCTATCAAGATTTTATAACTTTTCTAGGTTTTGTAAAGTACAGTAACACAAGATAAACAGATTTTTCCCTTTATAAATACTGCAACAGCAAAGAATAATTACTCATTTGAACTGGTAATAAATGTACTACTGTCTAATAACTGACTTTAGAATTGACCTGATATTATCATATAGCAAAAATATATTTGGAATATCTCAGAATAACTGGTCTATTCTGGGCTGAATCTGACTGAGAAGGGAAAGAGAATCTTTAGTCATAAGCTTGCCAAGGCTGTGAAGAGGGCTTTAAGCGAAAGTTTCTGGGGAAGAGGAGCCTTAATCCATCCCACTCATACCAGCTGGATGCCAGAGCCAGTACCTGCAGGGTTACAACCTCACTGGCATCACAGAGGCGTGGTGTGATGGCTCCTGACTGGAGTAGTGGAACAGAATGCCACAGGCACTCTAGGAAGGCCAGGCAGGGGAGAGCAGGAGGGGGTGTCACCATCTACGTCAATGGCAGCTGAAATGCATGGAGCTCCATCTGGGGATGGATAAGGAGCTGACTAAGAGCTTATGGGTCAGGATTAAAGGGAGGGCAGGGACAGGTGATGTCTGATAGGGAGTCTGCTTCAGGCTGCCTGACCAGGAAGATCAAGCAGGTGAAATCTTATGTAGACAGACAGGAGCAACCTCACAGTCACAAACCCTGGTCCTCATGGGGGACTTCAACCACTCCAGTAACTGCAGGAGGGACAACAAAGCAGAGCATAAGCAATCCAGGAGTTTCCTGGATCACACTTATGATAACTTCTTTTTCCCAAGTGACAGCAGAGCCAATGAGCAGAGGTGCCATGCTGGACCTTGCTCTAACCAACAAGGAGGAGCTGGTGGGGAATGTGAAGCTCAAGGGCTCCAGTGACCACAAAATGCAGGAATTCAAGATTCTTAGGGCTGTGAGGATAGTGCACATCAAGCTCAGTACCCTGGGCTTCAGGAGAGCAGACTCTGGTAATGTCTGAGAGCGATCACAAACTTCAGTTATAACTGTAAGAAATAACTACATGTAGTGACTATATTTTTGAGCAACGCAAATATGAAATTTTTATTCATAAATATTAATCAAACGATGAGAAATGAAAAGTTAAAAAGCTATCCTGTAAGAAAACAATTCATTAATGGAACAAAGGATCAGGGTATCAAATCAGCTCTGACAATCAAATAAATATTTTTTTGTTGTTCCAGCTTTATTTTTACAGTTGATTAATTATTTCAAAGAGCAGGACACTCTCAGTTCAAACAGGAACCTACTGTCTCTCTCTGAAGCCTCAGCATTACACTCAGGCTATCATGCAGCTAAAAAATTAAATTAAATAAAAATCTTCTGAGCATTGCATACAGCAGAAAGTCACTTGGTGAGGGCTTTGAGCACCCAAAAAATGGAATCACCAATGAGGAAACAGAAGGGGAAAAAAATCTTCGTATCTTTCCACTGGTTAGAGATTAAACTGTTATCTGATATAACTAATCTGGGAGCACTGAAATACCAAATGCTTCTGCATTTGAAGATGGAGAATCATTGGCAAGCTTTGCACATGCAGACACATATGGAATAGCAAGACACTGTACATAAAACAACTGAATGCCACAGACAGAGCTTTTCTAGGAAGTTTGGATGAAACCCATATATCCAGTGCCAAGTTCTTTCATTGCTACTCATTTCCACAAACTCATCCAGAAAGTCACTATACAATAGCAAAACCCCCTTTGTAAAGGAAGAACAAAACCAAAATAACATCACCTGTTTCTGCCTTCTGTTTTTGCAGGAGACAAACTCTAAATAGAAGTGATTCAGACCAAAATCACCCTAACCCTTTCTTATGAAACAACACAATCCCCTCAGGATTTGACTAGATATAATTTTGTTCTAATTTCTTTTCCATTTCCTTTCAGTGACCTAGTCACTGCTTCACATAGCTCCCCCTCCCCTTTTTTTGAAATTAAATTGAGGGCCTGATTAAAACATACATAGTTCAAATGTTACACAAAATGGTGCTGCTTTTGCTGCATGCCCGACATAAAAGAATATGGAAGAATCAGAGGTTTAACTAAAACTCTCCAGCAGGAAACTACTATTATTTGCATTTATTTATTCCTATCAATATGCCAGAAAACCTTTCCTCCTTATATATCACTTTTCAGTAAAATTGGGTAATTCACAATAATATGCATTTTATATGCATTTTTCCAGTGAACTAATGTGCTAAAATATTCACAATCAAAATCCACAGAGAGAGGAGGTGAGTCAAAGCAATTTAAATGTTCAAACTAGCATCTGTGAAAGCAATTGTAGTATTTACTTGGATTTACTTTCATCTTTCCAAAAGTGGCCTGATTCCACAAAAGGGAAGGGTAGAGAAGAGGAAGGGAGAGAATGCAACAAAAGTACATGAAAGATCACTCTAAAAATAGGATTAATCCTGAACTGTAATGTATTTTCAGGTGAACCGTACAGTGAAAAAATCAAAGCCTCAGCATTTCTACAGAAGGCGGCCCTTTGCTCAACCAACTGATTTCAAGGCATCACAAGCCTTGATTTCAAGCACACACATGCCCATGGCACAAGCACTCTGACCTTTTCTTCCCAGATAATCCCTATTTGACCTGCTCTGCCACCTTAACCAACCTGACAACTCCCTGCTAGCAGCCCTTGTTCATCAGCCCTTTTGCGTCACCTCCCCTCATGCTGCCACCATTTCTCCCCTGTTGCCCTTACCCAGATGCAAAGCATCATTGCTATTTTGCACCACAAGTAGTTAACACGTCCTTAAATGCAATGGGAAACTTTCAGGAGATGAAGTAGGGCAGTCCAGGAAAGTCCACAGCCAGCTGGAACCACCCACACAATTCGTGCTGAGAAGCAGATGTCCAGCAGGAAAAGTCCCACATGCCTGCCACTGGTTTGGGGAGTTTCTGCAGTGTCACACAGCCCCCGTGTTATGAACCCACAGCCTCTATGCCATGAGCATCCAGGAGGCGTGACAGCACCCTCCAGCTCAAACAAGGTAACGGATCAGGAACAAAAAGGGAATGCAGAGTGCAGGACTTGAACCGGGCAGCGCTAGGATAGACACAGTATTTCCTGTTATACCCATCTGCCAGTGCAGCCACAGGCAGACAAACAGAAAAACCAACTCACCCCAGCCAATGCAGAGATAAAGGCGGAAAATCCTCTGCTCAGAGAAGACCGAAAGCACCAGCAGTGTGTACAGGTACATCCCTTCCACCAGCAGCCAGTAGTAGTTTGCAGCCACACAATATTGCATCATCACAAAGACCAAACGGCAGCTGAGTGATTCCTGTGATGGAAGAAAGCACAGCCCAAATTAATGCAACAGGGAGTGAGAATAAAAGGATACTAACCCAAAAGATTGGTTCTCTTTCCTACTCCCACTCCTCAAAAAAAAACCAAAAAACAAACAAACCCAAAGAACTTGTTAAACAAATCCCATATTTTATTGCTGAAGGGACAGGAGCTAGTAATGGGTGCTATACACAGCAGATGCTTTCAACAACATTACTCCTTAAAAAAATGTACATGTTCTGTATTTTCCCCTCAATAAGCAATGGATTATATTTTGAAAAGCACGAATAAAGATGAAAAGACCAAGTGAAAGGTACTATATCAACCACAGTCAGTGAATCTTTCACTTTCCTGGATACTCTATCCTGCAGCTGAGGATTTCTCTATTAAAAAGAAAACAGCAGATGCCATACAGCTGACTATTTGCCAAAGCAAAGGATTTTTTCATAGAATAGTAATGTTGCCCCTTGCACCCCATTTAAGTGCAAATTCTCTCATAGTTGGTAAATTACAGAGATGATCAGTAGGGCTTTAGATAAGTATGAAACCTGATTACTTAATATATCCATCAGACCCGATGAAACCACCACGTAGTAAACCACGTGTAAAATCATGAAGTCTAGGCTTTTTGGAAAGAGAAATGACGGACAACACAATATGAACATTTCCAAACCATTTAAGATGTGTTTTACAATCTTCTTTTCTGGCAACTGATACATTGCAGATGAGAAAAACAATCAACCATCACATGGGATTCATTATGTGGTATTAGCACTTCTGCCTTAGGTAGTGTCAGAAAAGGCTGCATCAGGAGTTTCCCTTTACAACTCTAGCCCTGCAGTGCAGCAGCAAATGCCGTACCCATGTTTTAGAATCACAAGAGCTATACAAATAATAAAGCTACCTTTCTTTGAGGATTCAAGTACATTTTATGTTCCAAATTCAAATGCAAAAGGGCACGCTTTCATCGTATTTACAAAAGAGTTGTATATCCTCTCTCATCAATTAGAAGTACTTAATTAGCCTGTTCTTCCAAAGCTTTTCTAAATGCCTTCAAATTTGCATTTTAATCAGATGCTTCCTTTTTTTCCTGTCATCAAGAGATTATATAGAGATCACCAAGAACAACCAACTTATCTGGTCAGTAGACCACATGGATAATTCTATTACAAAAGGTGCTGACTTAGGAAAATAAATGCCCTCTTGTCACTGCTAGAAAGAAATGAAACTGCAGCATAGAAAGAAGATACAGGCTTTGGTGTATGTATGTATGTATGTATATATATATATATATGTACGTAAAAAGATCAACTTCTTGTTCCTCTGTCTATTGGAGGCAAACTTCCCAAAGGTAGAGAAACATGTCATGCCATCAACTAAAGAATTAAATTACCTGCTGTCATGCAGACACACACCAGTGATGAATCCAATCTCCTAAGAACAACCACAGTGTCTGCCCTTACCTGGAAGGCTATCAGTCCTTCCCACTGGTACTCTTGTGTGGCTGTGCTGTACATCCACTTCACCACTGCATCTTTAATGAAAACAGATATAGCCCGGAGGATAAAAGAGGTGAAGAGGTTCAGGTGAATGTAATTCCTTGTGCAGTGCAGATGTCTGCAAAAATAAAAATTTAGTTATGATCCACTACCTACATAAAAGATGCAACATCACACACAGGACTGAGGAAGGGAACAACGAGCTCTGTAGGAAATCAAGAGGCACCAGAGGAAATCCCGTAACTTGAGAACGGCTGTAGGGATTTCAAACTGTCTTTGGGAAGAAAACACTATTAAGGAAAACACATTCAAAACTTCAGCCCTTAGAGCCAATGTTTGAGCAAAGGAAAGAGATTGATGTGTTAAGAAAAAAAAAAAATTTAAAACTTAAACAGTGTAAAAATTAAGTAATTTTCAGAAGACTTATCTGAAAGGACTAAAAAAGTAAAGTTTCATGTAATGCTGAAGCTAATTGCTTTGAACTGACCCCAATGTCACTGAGCAAGTTTACTTTGGCAAAGCTCAGGACTGGTGTGCAGTGCAGCTTCTGGCTGTGCTCAAACCCACAATGAAAAAACATCCACCTGCAAATCACCCTTTGACAACAAGAGAAAAATCTATTCAAATTGCCTCCTGGAAGACTTCTAAATACTTTCTGTAGAAGTAAAAGGAACAGATTTTTCACCTCTGCATTCAGAATTGAAAACAAAAAAACAAAGAAAAAAATCCTCTTGAATTTCAGCAGCCAGCTGCAAAGACAATAAAATTGCTGCTTGTCAAAAAAAGAGTATGTTAAGAGATAGCAAAAGAAACTGCAGTCATGTAAATGGCATTCAATTGCAGAGTGCTGCGAATATTTTACCAGCCTTATTCACAAACATTTTCCTTCCAGCTCTTTTTTCCCTCATAGGAAGCTACACTGGCTATGACTTTTTAGATGCTGAAAAGATAGACATAACATATGGTAATCGGCAATTATTCCAGCAAAAGTTTCACTGAACTTACACTTTAAATGTCTGACTTTACAGATATATATACTTTGGTAGAAAAATTGACTTGGTCTGAAAATTAGAGGTTTGCACTGAAGAACTTGTTTTTCATAGTTCAGAAGTGATTCAAAATATTCTATTTAAGTCACAACTTATCTCAAAGCTTATCTATTATTAGTATTTATTTTCCTTAAACTCAAAATTCATTTGTTGCTACCCTTCAGAACTGCTACACATTTCAATCTGTTTGAAAAAGTTATGTAAATTAGGCAATTGAAGAAAATAGGTTGCAAGTAGTTACTGAGTATTTTTGCTACAGGCAATGGAAGTTATTCAAATTGTTTCACTCATGAAATTATGGCCCTAATTCAGCTTCCACCACAGAAATTACAGTTTTTCCTTGCATTTCTTTGAGAGGATGCCAAATAGGACTCTAGAGAGATACTGTTTCCTCTGCTGTTATCATCTTTACAGAAAAATACAAAGGTTATTCTGTAGTCTAAGAACTTAAAAAGGCCCATCAGTATTTACATGTCATTGAGTTCGATTTTGATCTGCATTTGTTGAGGCTGAGCAGCTCTGTCATGAGCAGAGATTCCAGTCAGACTCCAGAAGTGCAATTCACATAGGGATAGGTCTCATATTTCATGAGATCCAGGACCAAATTGTCTCCTGATAGACAATTCAGACAGGAGAACACAAAACTGATTGATGGCATAGTTTTAACAAGACTCTTGGTACCTTTAACATCCCTGGAACCTCGTTTTTACACTTGCATACATTTCCCCAGTCCCTGCTTCACAGTTGAAGGAAAAAATGTTAAAGCATCACCCCACATAAGTCTGGGCAACAAAATTCCCTCGCTCCTACCAGTCCTTGGTGACAAACTTGCTCTTTGTTCCCTGCCAGAAAACATGCTTGCTTCCTTCCTTCAAAAAGTATATGGCTGTGCTCTGTGACCTTTGCATTTGGGCTGCTGAGATTACTCAAGAAGTGTCATTGATAGGTGAAATGAGGAGAAAATAGTCATCCTGGGAAACATTTGGAGACTTCAAGACCATCTGGTGTTTTGCCAGAAGGGTCCCAAAGTTGCACAGGTACAACACATACAAATCATAATTATTACATGGCATTCACAGAGGGTGAACGGGTCTCTGCATTTCTGCAGTCTTTTTAAAACTTCCTTGATATTGTCCACCTATGCTTTCCCACTGCAAGGAGAAGGGATGATACAGTGCTAAAATGTATAGCACAATATGAGAAAGCTCGCATAGCTTTAGTTTGGGAAATGAGAAGTTAAAAGGCATGTCTGACCTTTTTAAATACATAAGGGAAGAAAGGTAAGGGACTGCCTTCCTAAAAGCGTAGTGCACACACCAGAGCAAATGAACAATAACTAAAACTGATAATTCAGTCAGGGAAAAAAGTTTCTTCAGGATCAGAGCACTGAAGGTTCCTGACTTGATTTCAAATAAGAGTGCCAGGAGTGGAACATTCTATTTTTTAGGAGGCAGCCCTCATCAGCATGCAGGAGGGAAGGGACCTGGCTGTAGAGAGCAGCAAGGAGCAGGACTTCATAGCAGAGAGACTTCCTTCCCACAACAGAACAGGATCTCATCTTTGTGTTTTCTACGTATCAGTCTACTGTGCTCAGCACCTGTAAACTGAAGGAAACTCTGGATGGAATCAAAACATCTCTTGCATTTCCAGAGGAAAAAAAAAAAAAGATCCCTATTAGAATCCAAAGCCGTGTTTTGGTCTGGTTGGGCTTTTTTTTCCTTTTATTTATTTTTCTAACCAAATACACTAGTTATCTTTGGCACATGCAACCAACAGTGTCTAAATTTTTATCTGCTCCATGGAATTTGTTGGTGTAAACGTGGATGAACTCAATATGTCACTATGGACAGCTGACAGCAATTTATTTCACATAAACTTTACAAGTTTCAAATCAGATTCTCTTCCATACTGAGAAAGAAATAAGAATTTCTGAAAGTTCTCCAACATTAAAACTGTCAGAAATCCATTTCTGCACGCCTCGCATGTGAGGGCTGGGATATAGGCCAGACTGAGATTTATGCTCTGTGTAAATCCAAGCAAGGCAAGAGGAAAATATTTCTCCAAATGTCCTTGTCCATCTCAGACCTGTGTCTCATCTGCAAGGTGAGACATGCTTGCATCTCTCTCTTTTGCCACCTATTTCCAGTGGAAGTTTCAATGAAATAGAAACGAGCCTAACAAAATATTCCAATTGACAAAAAGTACCTGTTCCACATATGAATATGGGCAACTACAAAAATTCGGCAATTCTACTCGTGTTTTGTAAAGGAATTATTTTAGGAAGGAACACAGAAGTGACAAAAGATAGAAAAATAATGAAGTGATGGAAGGAGAGAAAAAATAATCAAGTGTTTCTGTCAAAGTCTGATACTGTCATACAGAAAAACATAAAACCTTTACTCCACTCTCTTCAAAGCTTTACCAGTTACCTGAATCCAAGAAGAATGGCAGTTGCTATTACAAGGGCAGAGAAGGAAAGAGCATATCCAATGGTGTATATGATGGACAAATTCAGGAGCTGTTCTTCTGGTGCATCCTGAGAGCATATAAAGAAGAAAAGAAAAACAAAAAAGTGGACGGGGAAAAGAGAGTGCTCATGGCCTTCAGTTCTTTTCTTCCAGCTACTTTCTAACTTTCTTAATGATAATGAGAAATTATTCTCCTACTTTCAAGTTTAAATGCACATGTCAAATCAGTATTCCACTTTTCATATGCTCTGAAGAAATAAAACTTTTAATCTTCATTTCTCAGCTGCTCCCAGGTGTTCGTTCAAACAGTTGGGTATTGCAGCCCGGCTAGAAAAATAGATAGTGTGACATTATTTTATAATATAGTTGGAGAGACATGAATTATCACATAAGCAAGTCTTAAAACAGATGGCAGGAAGTGCAGAGATAACTCAGACCTGCAGTAAAAAAGGCAAAGCTAATCTTTTCAGACTTGAGCAGTTAAAGCAAGTCTCCTTACTGTGGTAATGAGGGGGGGTCCTTTGGCTATATCTATGCTTAGAAGTAAAACAAGCCAGATCCTATTTGATGATTTTGAGGCAAAGCATGCCTTGCATTCACACAACTAAACCCTCTTCTGCCTCAACTATGCAACCTGCTGGTAACAAACCACAGCCCAACAGCCTCTCATGACTTGGGTGTTACAGCACAGTTTGAGAGGGAGCGACCTGGCATGGACCAGAGCAGTGGGAGATCTCTTCAGATTCACTGAAAACATGATTACTGAGACCCTTGCTTGAAAATTCTGGCCAAAATCCTTATAGAGAAGAGAATTACTTGAAAAGGTACAGGCAGGTCTGAATTATAACATAGGCTTATTGCTCAGCCTCTGAGGCACAGTCATCATCACAGCTCTGGTACATGTCTAAGCATGTATCCTTGCCTAAATACACTCAGGCATTTTATTTTCTTTCTTCAAGCTGCTAACTCTGCAGTTGACTCCTCAGACCTGGGCCGTACAAAGGAATACATTCCTTGTACTTCAGAAATTAAGTACAGTTATTCAGATGTACTTTGTAGAGCCAGGAGGATTTAAGGTGCACATACAAGCTGTTTCTCAGAGATTTGCCAAGTTAATGCTTTAAAGGGAAGGCTACGAGAGCTGCCTTATGAAACGGAAAATCTCTTCAGCATCAAAGCTCAGGTAAACTACTGAAACCTGACAATTTAAAACATGTATATAGATCAAAATGACATTGTACACCTAAAATAAACAATGTTTTTTTATAAAGATTCACTAACAAACACTTTGGAATTTGTTGTAGCTACATTTGTAATATAACACATGAAAAACTTATAAAAACAACTTCTTGTTCTCATATGCCAGATACATAAAACAAAGTTATTATGGGGTTCTATATACACTAGCTGGAAAACCAAACATGGCTGTTCACATTTCAGGGAGTAACAGGGTGTGTCTACACACGTACACAGGGTTTCAGAATCCAGATCAGTTCATGAAAAATTGGAGGCAGGTGACAAATGGCCAAGTGTTACCATGAGGTATCTCACTCGTTGGCACGCCCCAATATAGCTCTGGAAGAAACCATAATGGCAAACAAGGAAAAGTCAAATGACCAGACTTACACACTGCATTAAGACAGTGTGCTCTGCTGGTGTAGTCCACAATATAAAAGGGACAAGGAACAAGGCTGCAAGTCAAAGGAAAAGGTTAAAGTTCCCATAGTTGGAGACCAGAAACTAATCTCTTTTCCTGTCTCCTCCTGGTTTGCAACCATTCTGAAGAACGAGATATTGAGCAATGCGAACTACAGAGGGCATATATCCTGCAGCTCTTGGGACTTTCATAAACTTGAACTGTTTTGACTAGGTAATGCACCAGTTCCCAGTACCCTGGGACAGAGAGAACACACTTAATTTCTGTGAGGAAAAGCATCGCCCTTGGAGGTTCACAGTAGTAGTGGTATCACGTGTCATAGGAACGCACACAGTGCACTGGCTGACGCCAATGGCTGTCAAAAATCCTCTCAAAATCCCTATGCTCTCCTTCATTTGGTGCCAGGCATCTCAGTTCCCTGCAGAGTGTAAAGCATGAGGGCAAGAAAATAACATTGACAAGCCTAATTCCATCACCCACAGAAAATGAACCTATAAAGACTAAAAAACCCCAAACGAAAAAAAGGCAGGGATTGCCCCATGCCCAGAGGTGAAAAAGCAAACATCCTTCAGTTCAGTTCATCTTAATCACCTTAATAGCTGCTAACAAGACAGAGAGAGCAAATGGTCACTATTATAATGATGTGACAATGGAAAAAAGTCAAAGGAACAACATTAGGTCACTCCTGCAGCTGAGCTCTTTGCACTGCACCACAGCTGGGATAACCTGAGTCACTTCTCTTGGCTCTCACGTACATTTAAACATGCTCTCGTCTACCCTCCATGTTCCCTTTGTTGAAGGGGAGAGACCTGATGTCCCTTACCATTAGGCTCACTGAGGTGAGTCAGTAAAGATTACTTTGACAGGACTAAACCACATGGGCAACTATATTTTTCCTCTCTTTTGCTTTGTCCTAAACAACAGCAGCAAGAGGGGGAAAAAACGGGAAAACCTCTTACCTGGTCAGAGGACTCACACTCAGAGAGGTTCCTCCAGGGCGAGGTCGAATTCTCCTCCAGCAGCCACGTCCCCTCCAAGGTGCAGAAACGATACACCTGCCCATGCAGCACTGCCAGGAGCAAAATGAGCCACAGGGTCAGTGGGAGGAGAGAGCCTGCTCGACTGAGGGGCAAGGCCCACAGAGCAGTCTGCACCTCCATGCAACACTCCTTCACCCATCGCTCTCCTGGCCGGAGGGGGAAGCTGTAGCACGCCAGCGGGAGTGCTGCAGCCGCTCCCTGCCTGCCCCCAACACTCCGCTGCTTGTCCCCAGGCCCCGGAGCAGCGGCCAAAGTATCAGATGGCACATGCTCCAGGACAGTCGCTGACCAATCCACAGTAACAAGAGCCTGAAATAATTGCTGCCATCTTTGTGTGGATTTTACAACATGCATCAATTCCAGCTCATTGTAACATTAGATTTTGAAACACACACATTCTGGGAATGCTAAGCCTCGGCTACAGAATTCACGTGGAAAACGAGGCACATGAAGACTAAACGTGTTTTCTTTTCTGAATGCATGCAGACCCAGAGAAACCTCAGAATAGGTATGCTAACACAAGCTTCCCGAAATGTAAATGCTTATACAAATATCTGTGTTACAAAATGAAGCCATAAACCTTTTCCTAAACTACCCATGTACTCTCTCTGTTCCTTCTGTCTACATGTTTGAATAACAAAAGCAGCAATAAATTAAACACCTTTCTGGAGCAGTTAGCTGCTTGATCTTGTAAAAGCAAGTACATTGAAATGGCTCATAATAAAATTACAGCAGACTGAAGCACCCAAATAAAAAGTGCGAAGGGAAAGGAGCACTCTGTATGAAGGCACTCACGGTACATGAAAAGAAACCCCCTCTCTGGAGTACTGGGGAAATCTAACAGCTTATATAGCCGTATACATAAACAACCTGTAAGTGTCCTTGTAGTACAGTAACAGTGGGAGATGCTTTGCAAAGGAAGTTTCTCACTGATCACATTTTTGACCCAGTAAACTGACCTATTCTATATTGCAAAGCTATCACTCCAAAAGCAACACTGGGTCAATCCCTCAGCCAGGGTTAGCCTCTACTCAGGCAATGTTTAGAAAAATACACTTGCCCCATTTTGAGAAGCTGAGCTAGGAGGATTCAGCTCTACAAGGGCATCAAAACACCTTCCAATTACAGCTTTTGCTCAAACCCAGCTTTGTGTGCTGCAACCTCACCCTGTTGTCAGCTCCCTCACTACTGCAAAAACTAGAACTCATTAGAATTTGGCATTTCTGTTCAATGGGAACATTTTAAAACCTATTTGATATTCTAACAACCCAGTAGGTTATTTGCATGTTAGTTGACAACTCATAATCTATTTGATAATTGTCAGCAGCACACAACTAGTAGGTACTCTAAGTGATGAATGTTCTAAAAAACAATACAGACATTAATATTCTAATAAGCCATTTTTAATGAGTTTGCTAAATGGTAACTGCTAATGGTTCTGATAGGCACAGCCTATTTGCTTTTATAATTGCTATACTGAATACACCAGTAAGAGGTAATATAAAGATGATAGAGAAGTTCAGTTATGCTTGGTGGAGGTTTTTTCTTACTATTAAAGGTTATCTGTTTACATACGTTGACACAAAAACAGAAGGAGACACTAGGTACAGCATCTGCAACACATACATTGACAGCCACTAATTACACCTCCTTTCTTTATCTGCTGCCAGTGACAACCACTTTCTTAGGACAAGATATTGCTATGATGTTGCTCAAGGGTAATAAAAAAGCTTATTTAGGAACATCAGGAATAGAAGGAAAACTAGGGAAAACATGGATCTTCTCAGGAAGGATAGGGGAGACCTGGCTGCACAGGATGTGGAGAAGGCTATGAGGTACTCAATGGCTTTTTTACTTCAGCCTGGAAAAGAGAATGCTCCAGGGAGACCCTACAGGAGCCTTCCAGTTCCTGAAGGAGGCTAAAGAGAGCTGGAGAGGGACTTTCCACAAGGGCACATAGCAATAGGAGAAGGGGGAATGGCTTTAAGCTGAAGGAGGGAGACTTAGATTCTATATTAGAAAGAAATGCTTTGCTATACAGGTGGTGAAGCCCTGGAACAGGCTGGGCTGGGAGGCTGAGGATGCCACATCCCCAGAAGAGTTTAAGACCAGGCTGGATAGGACTTTGAGCAACCTGGCCTAGTGGAAGACGTCCCAGCCCAGGGCAAGGTGGTTGCAACTGGACAATCTTTAAGGACCCTGCCAACCCAACCATTCTGTGATTCTATGACAATATTAAGGATCTCACACCTGATAGAGGGCAGCAAGTAGGAAAGCATCATTCCCCACCCCTGACCCCCATCAGGATTAGTGGTCAGCAATCTGAAGTAAGACATTCAAAACAGCTATGCAAAAGCAGCCTTAGGAATCAGCAATCAGTAAATATTGTATGTTTGGAACCAATGAATGTGAAATCCAGGAGGTTTAAGTCCAGAGGGCTATAGAACTAGGAAGTTTGGTCTGACTGCCATTAGATGAGCTATAACCAAGTATTACAAGACAAAGTTATTATGAGGAATAATGTCATGAAACAAGAAATTTGACTATATTCCCGAATTTAAAAAAAAAAAAAAGAACTGCTAAAGGAAAATTAATTAAAAAACAAACAAGCAAAAAAACCTCAATCCACAACATTATTTCATGTTTTCTGAAACTCTTTGTGGATGCCCTACCTTTGCCAGTATTTCTTAGTGGCAAACTCTAATTGGGATGAATGCTTAGCTTCAGTATATTTATTTTCTCTTGCAATCATCATGACACATTTTAATTTTCTTTTTATCAATAACACTTCTTTTTAAATAATAAAGAGGAAAATCTATTGTCTGCCGAAGCCTAGCATATATTAGAGAATTGAAGGGTTTACTGTAAATGAAACATTGAATTTTCTATTAGACAGAAAGACAGAGCAATTCATTTAGATATGAAGAAAAAATAATGTAATGCTATTATACTGGACAGGAACATTCCGGCCACATCCAGGAGTCATAAACATTCAAACTGGATAGCTCTTACAGACTTCTAGGTAGCCACATGCCAGCTGTGTCAGGCTGTCATAGCCTCACTGACTGCCAAAAAAAAGATGATCAGTGCAGGACTCAAAGGCAACTGAAGACCAGCTGGGCTGTCTGTACCCAGGAAGAGCATTAGGAAGTAAAAGAATAAATCTAACAAAAAAATTCAAACACTGCATATCAGAATGTGAGAGCATGAACACCTGTTCTGTGGAATAATGTATTACTCAAAATGCTTACCTCAGAAAACGTTAAAAAAAGAAAACTTACACTTTGAGCCAGCATTGAGATTCTGGTTGATACATAGAGTGATGCTCATGAAAGAGTGGAGAGATTGCAGAAAGCAGGACATGAAAAGAACACAGGGCTGATGCGCTGCAGGCAGCTGGTTACTCTCAAAAAAGTGAAAACGAGTCTCACTGTTGGGGAAATGGATTGCTTTCAGTAACGTGTCAGACTCCCCATCACCCACACAATCACTCCGTGGAGCTGGGAAGGGCTCAGCAATAGATATACACCACACACATAAGACCCTTCATGCCCTGCAGCTGGGCCCATCCAGCACCAGCACCATGCAGAACCTCCAAAGCAAACCCAGCCCAGGGGTGCAGACACCTTTGAGCACTGTGCAGTCGGTCACAGAAGCTGCCCAGAGGAGACTGCCCAGAGCCACAGTGCCAAGAGCCCAGATTTCACATAGAGTGACCATGGTAAGGTGCACATTTGAAACAGAACCCTCTCAAACTGCATCAACCCATGGTCATTCCTAATTTCTCCACTTCCTAGAAGCAGAAGGCAAACAGCCTCCATCTACTCATCCTCTGGACAACAGGTTCAGGCACAGGCAGCCACCTGCTACTGCCCAAACACAAGAAAGGTCGTTAATGACTGACAGCTCAGAAGAGAAAACACCTAAACTGAATGTTCTTCCCCAGTTTTGCCTCACTGATGTGAGGGACAGAGTGAAGCCTCTACACCAGAAACTCTGCTCTGGTGTTTCTCCAAAATAACCAGTAAAACCCTAGAGACTTTAGATCTTCTTTTGATGTACAAAATTCTCATCTTTGCTTAGTGAAAGCAGTTACAACAAAGTTCAAGGAATCCACTAGCTTTAATCAGGAACGTTTTGATTCAAGAATTGCAAGTGTCTTAACCATTCTTCTGCTCAGAGCAAAGCGTGTGGTTTGCATTAAAGCTACCTAAAATCTTTTAAAACAATTTTTTCACATGAACATTTTATGACTCCCTCTCTGCACAGCTGGTCATGGCTTAAGACGGCAGAGACTTTCAACCTTCTAAAACAGATAATAGGATAGTGTATGTATACATTCTGTCTTTGCTGAGGGCCTGATATAAAGCTCACCAGGATTCCCATTTCCTTCAACTTTCATGTGATGCCATTGCTGAAAAGAAATTCAGTTATTAATAGACACTGAGGCAAACTAACAGTGACACGCTCAGAGGTGGCCTGTATGCCATGACAGAAAGAAGGCACCCACACAGCTTCCCCTGCAACTGCTGAGCAATTTCAGCTTCTTGCTTGCAGGTGGTTTACTCAGAGGGAATTCACATTTGTCCATGCCTGAATTCTGCAGAGTGATTCAGGCCCTGTTACCTTTAATGCAGTCACAACACCAAGTATACAATGATCAGCTTCAGTTCTAATAGACCAGAATGATGAACAATATTTAAAAAATTTTTTTTGAGTCATTGTTGCCTCCTTGCTACCCTGCAATACCTTTTACCTGTTATGTTTTCTGTTACCATATAGTCAATGTTTCAAATTATTCCACTACATTCTAGACCTGGCTATCATCCTCTGAAAATTAACAAACAAATCCACAGCCAGTGCAGAGGGAATTTAATTTTATTTACTTTTTAAGTTAAGTGCAAAAAGTTGCAAAACCTTTGGAACAGCAGCTTAATGGCACGAGTTGATTTGAACGGTGTCAATCACACCTCATCAGAATTACATGTTAATACATGGACTGATGCCCAAAACTCAGTCTTTGTAAGCTGATAAAAGGTAGAGAGTCATCACTGAACCTAGTAACATCTGTCTAGTGAACCTGTAAATCAAATCAAATCCCAGAAGTAGCTGAATACTTTTACACAGGGAGAGAATGGGCAAAAAGCTCATAAACTTTTCCTTATTAGCCCCGTTTTACTGGAAATAAAACAAGTTGAATGACTTCTCTGTTTGAAACAGCCAAACTGATCTATATTTTACAACATCAGGGTGTCAAGGTCAGTGTGACATTACTCACCCAACTGTCCCTGAGGATAAACTGGAACATTATTCATTGTAAAAATAAATTACAGCATGTCCTAGCCAATCAATTCTATTCAGGTAGAGAGATGAGAGAATGAGAAGAGACCGCAGTTTTGTCTGTCTGCTCTGTGTCAAGTATTACAGACCTTTCCTTTGTTAACATCCATTCTCTACATCCAGCAGAGGAATTGTTTTGGAAAAGGTAGTAATTTTCTCCATAAAGCAGGGACTCTGCAGTATGAGAGCATCACGACAGTCTTCAAGGCAGACTGGCTTGTTCCTGAAATGAGCAACCTGCCCTCTGATGGGGACAGCAATTTATCACAATTTAGGAGGTTGTGCCCCCATCAGCAGCTCTGTTCAGCTATCACTTGATGTGACTTGGGCAATGCTCTCCCAGGAAAGGAATCATTCTTGGCTGTAAAAGCTGCTGCTAAGGGTCACTCAGCCCCAGCCATGGTGCTGCTTACTGCAAAGGCATCCTAAACCCCAAGACTCATGCCTGGGAACATGCAGCTAAAAAGATGACATGAGGGAGCAGCCTGATCCTGAAGCTCCCAGGGAGCTGGAAGAGCCCCAGCCTGCGCCACTGTCCAAGAATCACATTTATCAAAATGCTCCTTTTGTGCTGGGCTTACCACCACATCTTCTGAAATTTTATTACCTCAACAGGCAGTTTAACTACAGGTACTTTATTTAGTATTCTTTCCCACCATTCCTCTTCCCTCATCGTGTATTAGTCATCTCAACTCCTTTGCTTTTGTAATGACGACAAAAGAAAAAGAGCCTGTGCTTGCTTAGTTGGATCTTCCCTTGCACCATGTAAAGGGAGCTGTTAGGTGGGTGCAAGCTCATGTCTGTCTCTTGGTAGCAGTGTGAATGCATTTACTTTCTTTTTTCTTCTTGCCACTCTTCTTCCTTACAGTATTTTACTTTTTTTTTTATTTTAATTGAAAAAGGCTGGAGGGATTCTTGGATCTTTCAAGCTAGGAGCTCGTGATGGAGAGCACTCACAACAGGGATGTTTAAATCTCCCCACCATTCACCCAAACCATATCCACTACTGAAAATTACTCTCTTCCTGCAGCAAGAACTTGAAGTGACCACCTGACATGAGTTCATGCAGACCTAAGAGATACCTTTACATGGTGCAAGGGAAGATCCAACTAAACAAGCACAGGCCATGCCACAGGCTGCACAGCCCCCCTGCAGGTCCTGGATATTCTCAGTATCTGAATCCTCTGCTGTGCTACCAAAAGCAGAAAGCCACAGACACTGCAGACAGAGATGATGTTGTTTAGCATCACCCAAGGGATATTGCCTGCATATAAATTCTTATTTAAAAGCATTCCTTTTGAAATTACATTAACACAACAATACTACAGATTCAATAATTAGGAAGTGTTAAGCTAAAGCTATATTTATGAGTTTTAGTTCCACACAGTAGCACTGTTTCTACACACACAGTCATACTTTTTTTCCCCAACAGAAATTATGGTTTTTTTCAGGACACAGAATAGAGGGAGATAATTTAATTTTAAATTATTCATTCTTACTACTGTGAGATGCCAAGCCCTATTTAAGCAGACTGAATCAAGTCAATACCAAATATAGCATTTTTTTATTTGTATGGTCCATTCAAAGACCACCAACAATTCAGCTCCCCAATGAACACTAAAGGCTATTATCTCATATGCATAAAGAGATGATCCAAAAAATTAAGACCATATTTTAGTAACATAATAAAGTCACATTTATACAGGAAGAAAATTATACAGCCAGAAAATTTGTTCTGCATGGGCATATTCAGTTCTCCTAGTGCAGAGATCATCCTTGCCATGCTCTGCAATATCTTGCCTCACTCAACACAAACTTCCTCAGTTAATGAGGCAATGATCCTGCAGAGAAGAGCCCCCTTTACTACACCTCACATGCAAATCCATTCTTCATAGTGAAGGAATAAGATCTGTGGAAAAAAAAAAAAATTAAAAAAATCACAGAATATATTACTACTTGAATAATGGTGGCCAATAAAGGTTATGCAAGCAAAGAAGACCATACCAAATCACAAAGCATTCCTTAACACACAAACTTATACATCACTGGGTACAAGTCAGTATCTCAAAAATTAAAATAGCTGCCCGTAAAACAGTATTGTTTTTTACAGAGCATTACCCTAAAAGGAGCTATACTCTCCACATATTTAATTGAGAAACTTGTATTAAGAAAAGGCTGCATTAACTATGCTAGACGATACTGACACCTAACATAATTTTTTCAAATAAACTTTAAAAAAAAAATCATAACAATGAATGCATGCATGCATGCATCAGGTTTAATAAAGAGGGTTTATGAACTATAAAAGCTTTGTGAATTAATGTAATAAAAGAAGGCAGCTTATGAAAAACAAGTATTTATGATAACGGTACAGCTTTCAACATTTGGTAAGATACCAAAAAGCACCATTAAAAGTTTTGTTCAGGATAAACAAAAATAGGTTGGAATAAATTTATTGCAACAACAAATAAGATGGAAGTTTAATGCAAAATAAACTTGTAAAAACAGTGCTAAGAGGTTTTGTGTTTCTAAGTTAGTGGAGCAGTTAATGTAATTAATAAAAGCCATCCTATTAGAGGATATTGAAATGATGCAAAGAAGTTATGCAATAAAAAGTTTTCTTAAAAGGCTGCAAACCACACAACTAAAGTCTTCCCAGGGCAGAGGAACGGATCTATTTTACTATGCCCATACTCCAAGGCCCTATAAAAATAAGCAAAAAAAAAAAAAAAAAAAAAACCCAAAAAAAAGCTAAAAGGAAAGGAAAAAACAAGACAAAATGTTTGTATAATGTTGGCTGAGCTAAAGCAAGGAAAAAAAAACCCAAAAACTTTGAGAAAAGACAACAGGTAACTAGTATGTTAAATATGCACAGCCAGGAGAGAGAGAGAAAGACACAAGCAAATAAACTCTGGTTGGTTGATGCAGCTTCTGAGCAAAACAAGAAGCTCCAGAACACAGAGGCAAAAGCAAATGCCAAGTGCTGAAAGCAGACTGTCAGTCTTTGGCAACAGGGAAATTGGTGGTATTTGGTTATCTGCAAAAACAATGGTATAAGGGACCAGTGATTAAATAATCCTAAATTTATCATCTCTCACAAGACAGCTATAAAGATAATCCAAAAAATCCTAAACAATAGGAAGCTTTCAGCAAAGACAGTTGCAAAAGAGATCACAAAAATTAACTTAAACTATCAAACCCAGCAAGCTCAAGTATAAGAAGAAATTTGCTTCTAGTGCTCAAGACACTGTCCTGTACCGCATTAATGTATCCCCATGCTTTGCTAATAGATTTTCTGCTACACAAGGGAATACTGATACTGAATTTCAAGCCGTTTCATTTCACGACCCTTCTCTCCCAACCCACCCCTCTTTTCACTGTCTCCTTTGCCCCTCTCCTTTTAGCTACTGCCACACCATTCTTCTCTCCCCTAATTGCATTCCCCTCCTTGGTTCTTCTCTTCAGGTTAATTCCTTCAGCCCTTCCTGTTGCTGCAATACTTACTTCAATGCTGCTGTTCTACCTTTCCCCTGTTGACTCCCTTTCCAGTTCACCCCACACTTTCCTATTTCTCTCTCACCTCCCACTCAGGCTTGCCATTTCCCAAAACCACTGTAATTAACCTACCTCCAGCCTCTCACATCTCCCTTCTTGCCAGTCTATTCCTCAGCCTTCCAGCCAAGCAGTGAGGAGGGGCAAAATCAGGGAAGAACATCTGCTCTCAGATCTGGATCTACTGCAGCCAACAAGGTCACAAGAAGCCCTGCTCAGCCCTTGTACCAAAAACATGTCTGGCCCCAAGAGTCACACACTTAAGGAGAAAGGAACACTACTCCACACTGATAAGGCCTCTGGAGATTCTAGGTACAAACAAGAATACATATGGAACTCATCCCCACAAGGAGCAAGAGTCGTATCACCAATACCACAGGAGCCATAGTCCTCTTTCTCACCCACATGCTGAAATACAGAATGAGGTTTTCACAAAATGTTCTTGGAAAACATCAGCCTTAAAACAGCATTCTATTGTGTTGAATCTCATCCAGCAAAGTTCTGCAAGCCTGTAAGCTACTTAATACAAGCTCTTACAAATAATGAAGAAAAAAAAAGGACTAAGCCATTTTATTATGCAAACCACCATCTCTTCTGTCAATAGTGATGGGAGGCCACTAAAACTGCAGATATGTCTGGATTTACCTTCCTTTACAAAGTCAATTTTCATACCAAACTCAATGATTCCTACTCTCCAACCCAAAGATGGGATCACTGGTCTAAAAATCAGGATCTCTTACACCCTTCTATTGGTAATTTTCCCGAAGTTCTCTATCCCATTTTCATTTCCATTCAATATTTATTGCTTGAAAGGTATTTGGATGGACATAAAATCCCTTTGACTTAAACTTTTCCTGCCAAGGAGCAATCCTACCCTTGAATATTCACTGCCAATGCTACCTCACATTTTAAAAAAACTTAGAGAGGCCCACTGTAATTCAGTCACACCAATTCAACGTTTTCTATATTTTACCCATGCGTTCATTCTATTTAAAGAAATTGTTGGTACCCTGCTTCATTAAGCTCCAGGATCATTACCAGGGAGTTTTTGTGTGTATAAGTCAGTTTTTTTGCTTTCAGAGGAAATATGTCGATGAGCACTTGATCCTTTTGTTGCCTGTTTCATTTCTGCTCATTCCAATTGTCAAAAAGTAAATTAGAACTAGAAAGTCATGAGTCTGACCAGGCATCAACCAGCATTATTATTTTCAAACAAGTCATGTACCCAGGTTCTCTCATAAACATTACCCAGGAAAAACTTCATTCTTATTCAAAGAAAAATTTAAGTGATGTATGGGAATGCTAACAGTTAACATTTGGAGCATGTTGGAGGAGGATTAGAGTGGCCCTACAGGATTTCAGAATTCATAGCAGGGACCTGGATCTCTCAGAGAAAATCTAGTCTATGATAGAAAACTCTCAGTGGCAAGGTTACCAAAAAAACATGCAAGTAGAAAAGGATAATACTGCTAAACAAATAAAACTGTGTGCATGATTGTGAAGTGTAGTCCTTGTAAAGACTAGCATATTGTCAAGTTACAGTTGCATTTGTGAAATGGCATGAAAGGGAGGATGTTCTATAATTAGACTACTTACATTCAGACTCCTTTTAAGTCAGTCCACATTTTTTGCATGACTACTCTGTCAAATGAAAATATTATAAAAAACTCAAACACAGAGCCACTAACCTCAAGAAGCAAAGACTGAACTGCCTTTACACAAAACATTTACTTTTATATATATCTATAAGTAGATTGAGTTGTATCTTCACCCAAATTTAGCTGGGGATATTGGGAGAAAGAAAAACCTTTAGGATCACTATCACACCAGAAGCATATCTGTAATGTGAGAGGACACGCGTAGATTGGACATGAGGAGTCTTCACCATCACCCAAGTTAAAGTGCCAGGAATTCCTGAAAAGGGGAAGAAATGAGCCATATGGCTCTTGCAGCAAATTCCTCTCAATCTCTGCTGTTTTAAGATAAGACACTCATGTCTTATCACATCTTTTGGGACTGAGGGGGGAAAAACAAACAAAAACAAAAAACAAAAACAAGTCAATATTTTACTAATTAGCAATATTTAAGTAAGCCAAAAGTTAATAAGCTGTTTTCAGCAAGGCATTTAATTGTGTAGCACACAAAAGCACTATTGTTTATTCAGACCCTTAATTAGTTCAGTTTACTCCTTGTCCATTGCAATTAAAAACTACAAGTTCTTTGGTGTAACTAACATGAAGAAAGGTTTGAGGTCCCTTTATTGAAGAGCACACTGGTACAGAAAACAAATAAAAGCAAGTAGATAACTTCAGTTATGCAAGTGTGTAATGAGAGCATAGATGAAGTATAAGGTAATTTGGTGAGCTCAAACATATCTAGCTACCTGCTGGAGTAGCACGGGCAAGGCACAGAGGCAGTCCAGTAGCTTCCTTGCAGCTGGGTCTAATGGTGCTCATTTCTCATTGAAATGCACTATTCATGGCCAGATCAGCTGAAGAAAACTTCTCAAGCACTCCCAGAATAAGGCTCAAGCTACGTCTCTTCTGAGGTGTGCCTTGATATCCTTGACAGTGTATTTAATGGAATTACTTTAAACAAAAACACAATACAGTTATAACTAAAAAATTGCTGGAAAACATGCAGGCCTGCCAACTTCTCTAACTCCCACAGACACAGCAAGCTGATATCCTAGAGCAAGTTTATCCAGCATTAATATTATGTCCAGCAATGCAAAACCCTTAATTCTTCCTAGAAGGTCTCAGGTGACCAGACCTGTACCTGATCGATGAACACCACGCTCCCATCACCCGTATGTGCACTTCATGTGGCCACATGCCAAGTTTCCTCTTGCTGTAACACATTTGCAGCAGGAGAGGAATTAGAGCAGAGAGCTTTTCATTGTCCCTATAGAAAGCCACATCTCAGCCCTGGTAGAAGGTCACACACCACCGCTCTATTATATGTACCTCAATCTGAAGTTAACCAGCAGTTTATTTTAAAAGACATTTCCTTTGTTTAAGCAAAATTGATAAAACTGAGAATGGCATTGCCACATGGCCCAAAATAAATGCATGTTAATAACATCTATCTGTTAATGATTTTAAAAATTATTTCTGCTAAGAGTCCCTATATCTGCCCTTGAGATGAGCAACATACGTTTGAGAGTTCTGTTGTATACTAGCAGATGGAGACTAACAAACAGAGGTGGAGGTGAACATGAGAGACTAGGATTTTTATTTTAGTATTATTTTAAGGAAACTGAAATTGCCAATTAGCGTGAGACAGCTTCTGGTGCAGGGAAGTATAAATTTTGAATTTCTTATGGTTAACAAATGCAAAGCAGCATATTTTTCACTGAAAATAGGTCGCACCCCTTTTCAGCATTTATGGAGAGCTTTCTGGAAGCTTGGCTTTATTAAAGCAAAGAAGGGAAGAAATTTAATAAATGTCTAGTCATCTTCACAGTATCCAATATTTAAAATTAAATTAATTTTCTTGCACGCAAAAAGACAAGCAGGTACTTTAACTATACACTCAAATAGCCATCTGCTTTCCTGGTTGTAAGACTATCTCAAACTGTGGAGCTGGATGATTAAATAAAAAGTGAGAGAGATTAAACCAGACAAGATTTAACTTGGTCCTTTGGATCAAATGCTCCTGCCATGCATAAAACTTCAAAAACTGTCTGAAGGAAAACTCTCACACAAATGTCTGCTTCCATAGCTGTAGGGTTTTCCACAGATCCCTCTAGAAAGCAGCATACACTGCTTGCTTTGGTCTTCCTTGCACAGGCAACAGTAGAGCTTCACCACCACAGCACTGCTACCCATCAGAGTTCCCATAAACAAAAGCAAGCACCCTTTTTCCTGTTTTTGCTTTTTACTGGCACTACGGCATTCTGTCCCCAAACTTCCTCCCACTCTGAGTTTGAACAGTGCCCAAACACGGGCAACTCAAGAAAAGGGAAGAGGACCAGGGCAGCATATTTAATCCTGCAGCACAGCAGATACCTCAGAAGTGAAGCTGCCTGAACACCAGCCTTCAATGACCAAGTTTGATAGCAAGGGGCTGTGGGGCACACTAAATAATATTTAAGAAAAGATTAGCTGCAGAAGCTTTTCCAATGTTCCAGCCACCCCAGCAACAACACAAAATCCTGCTAAGGCAGAAGTCTATTTATGATTCTCTTTCACCTGGCTCATGGTATGGCTTGCACAGACACAAAGCACTTGAGGCAACACCCTGACAAACACAACAAGGTTCTGCTTCCTTTCTCAGCCCTTCTCCTTGGTGGGCATAACAATCACAGATGGATTTTGTTTGGGATCAGATGGATTGATTTCAACACTTTTGGTTTTCTTGCTTGTGTAGCAGGGAATAGAATCTGAAATACGGCTGTACATGATACCATTACAGTTGTGCAATTGTGTAAGTATAATTATAACTTTTGGGAAAAGAAAGGCACCACACAGAAAGGAAGGTACTAGTTCATTATTTAAACAACAGCCAGAACTAAGACACTACATACTAATATTGGGTGGGGACTGTGCAGACAATTGCCATCATCTCTGCTGAACTGCAAGAAGGTTTGTCTGTATCTCATAACCCTAGGCAAATTGCTTCCAAAAAAGCATAAAATCCTCATGGTCCAACTGCTAACCTCTGGCACTTGGCCGTTTCAAGGTAACATCCCACTTCCAACCAAAGCCTTATGCAGAGCTCCCACCTACCTAAAAACACATCAGGAAAAGAAGTTCTGCCACCAGAGAGAAAACAGAGTGCTGGAAAGAGGGTCTCAAATGCAGGTTACAGCAGGGTAAAATGAGAATGAGAAATGACCTGGGTGTATCTCTGCAACTGAAGGTACTGTGGTGCAGTAACTCAGTCTCTGATTCTGCATTACCACACCCCCATGAGAAGCTCGGCTCAGGAGCGACTGGCAAAATCGTTGTGTGAAGTACAGGTGTGGTACCAGATGTCTCCACAACTTAATTAGACTGACTGCATCTCTAGTAGCCAGAGGCAGCCACAAGGTTACTATCAGAGGTTATCTGGTATTACTGCTGAGTATTCTGCCGCCAGAGAGACTTTTGGGTCTCTCATATCACAGGCTGGAAACCACCAGTATCTCCCAGGGGTCCCCAGGCTGCGCTTTGCCTGATGATCTGGGAGAACAACGAAGCAGGTGTCATCATTGCAAGACATAATGTAGTAAAGAGAGGATAATACAGATAATAAAGTGAATTATGGGAGACAAGTGATTCAAGCAAAGGTGAATGACAAAGGAAGTTACTAGTTAAAGAAAAGGACTTCAGACTAGGAGAAAGGTAGATTTCAAGAGCATAGGGAACTACAAAGCACTGAGGCCTCATGGACATCATCAATTAAGGCATACAAGCCATCTTGCCCTTGACCTGGCACAACAAACATTACAATTTAATTGGAGCTTGGTAGTTCAGAAGTCCTCCAAAGTCCTGTGTATGGTTGTACTGGAAGACGTCATAGTAGTACACACAAATCATTGGGTCTTATGTCTCCATCCAGGACCAAAAAGAATCCAATGCGCTCCTGAGGCACAGCTTCTGGCTTAGTTTCATCCGAAGAAACAGACACCAAAGCTACTCACACTAAATCAGTCACAGCAGGCAGCACAATCAGGGGTTGCTTCAAAATTCACTACACTGCCATGGCAAGATACCAATACAGATACAAACAGCTAATTCAGGTGTCAGACCCCTCAAAACCAGAGACAGGTCCTAAGCTGAAGCAAAAGCATTCAAAGATTTCAGATTCTGAGTGGAGATCTGAGTAACAGCCACCAGCTGTGTTCATGCAAATCTGCAGCCAGCCTTGGTGCAGCCCAGTGCATATAGGAGCAACTGATGTGGCTGATGTTACTGTTCACATAACTCTTATCTGAAACTAGTACCTCTGGAAGGTTTTTTAATTAAAAAGGATTTTGTGCTATTAAACAATAAAATATCAGAACCCCGGAGGAGGCATAATTGCAAGATGAAGTGTGCAGCTCCACGGTTTCCAAATCCACATGGTGTTACTGGCAGCTGGCCTTCAATTATGAGTAGTAACAAGAAAAAGCACATAGCTAGTGACAGTGAGGCAAGGTGCCCACCATTCCTTAAAGGAGCCCCTACTGCTCCCCTTAGAGCTTCTGCACTGATTGGACTTTGAGATGGCTGTGGCCCTAGAACTGGTTATAATCTCTCTGACTACAGTGTGGATAGAAAGATGTGCGAAGTTTACCTGGTGTAACTTCAATGCTACCATAACCTGAGTGTGCTTCACATGCAGGAGCAAAAGCTTCGATGCTGTCAGCCACAAATACATAAAATTTGCCTTCAACAAGCTTTGGCTGTGGTCCAAGATCTGTACTGGAAACTTTGCAGAACAATTGCATTTAACAATAACCTCCCTCCTGCTACTTCAGCATGTCCCCACAAAGACCTGTCCACAGCAGGAGTTGCGCAAGAACAAATAAAAGCCAAACAGAGCTAGAGTGAAAAAGCTCATACAGAGTTGAGAAACTTCTGTAGTTTGCTCTTTCAAAAACTTATAAGCAGGCCAAAAAAAGCTTTGCTTTGGGGGTTTTTTTGGGGGTAGGGAAACAAGGCATGCAAAATTAAGCATGGGCTTACTTTGATAATCCAGACACTTCACTTGGTATTTTCAAAGCATTCCAAAATAATACTTCAAAACAAAGATATCTTCCCAAAGAGAAAATTTAAGAATTTCACTGCAGAGCCCTGAACAAAATACTTTGTCTGACCAAAATTAGATTCCCTTTCACTTTCCATTTGCCCCAATGATTCTGCTTCTTGCTGTCAAGAAGCAAGAAAGAGCTTCCTCACCACATGCACAAAGCTATTTTATATGGCACTCAAGGGACACAGATGACTTTATGAACTCCTGCCACGAAGTTATAGCCCAGCAGTGTCTGAGCTCCTCATCTGCTATGATACCAAACCCCTGCACTGTGCTATGAGACACATTAGCCACCTATTTCTCATACCAGCAACAATGATTTAACCTGCACTGAAGCAGAAGGTACTCTAAACCTCAGCTACTTTGGCTTTAGTGTGATACTGATTACCCAGATACCCACAACATTCTTATTTCATAATTTTCTGTTAAGAAAATAATATAATGACCAATGTACTTGAAACAGATGAATGCTAATACAGCTGCAATCACACCAATCAGGAAATTGATCTACATGAGAGAAGAAAAAAAAATAAAACCTCAAAGGACTGAGGAGAAACCCCCACATTTCAGTTTGGTGAAACTCCCAATCTAGTTTGCTGCAAAACTACAGATGAAAAAAAACAGCAGTGCAGTGCCACCAAAGAATGATAAAATAACCCAACCTTCAGGGTATATCTCAGAAGTGCACCCACAAATGAATACCCAGTATTTCAGTAAAACCCATAATAAAAAAATCTTCTAAAAATTCAGGGGTTTTTTCAGATAATTTACTTGCCTGTCACAAAAGAAGTCTGTAGGAGTACAGGGATATATGGTTTCAAGTATAAAATCTCAGTTTAATGTTGTGATCTTTCTTTTATTCAATTATCACGAATATATTCCCAGCCCCCAGAGTCCATCCCTGCAGACAGCATGCCAATACTGACACTGTCAGGGACACTGACATACCTGCTAGGTAACAACAAAAAGAAGTCTCAGCCTCAGTGTTTCTAAAGAGATCTGATATGAGTGGGACAGTATTGATTGCCGCTGCTGTATTTTATAGGCTGCCTTCGCAAGCAGCATTTTCAAAACCGGCTGAAGAAGAATGTTACAATCACAAGGCAACTGATTCTGTAGGAAAAAACTTGCAAATACACATATTCCTTAGCTCAAAAGACCTGCAGGCCCATCCTCCATGGATTTGCTTCGCAAAATGCTGGTCTTGAGTTTCTGTATGCACACAAGTCTGAATAAGCATGCAGCACAGAACACCAATTTAACTCCCCAGATTCTCAATTAACAGATTCCCATCTCCCTGCAGTTGCTCTTGTACCCTGAGACAAATGAGCAATCCAAAGTTCTGGAGAAAGCATTACTGCTGAACCATGCCCACAGTGCAGACTGGGATTCAGAAGCTGCCACATTAAACAAGCAAGAAGGAAGTCACACCTCAGTGAGCAGCTCTGTGGCAGCACGTAGGGACAAGAACCGACTGACATCATGTGCAGTTGGACTTGTGACACAGCACACGCCTGCTGAGCAGGTGAAAAGTTCCTCATACCATTTTCAGCTTGCCACTCTCCTAGGCAATTTGCTGGGCCACATCTGTTGTTGAGCCTGTCCTTCTGCAGATCTCAAGACTGACAGCCACTAGGATGAGAGTGGTACACAAACAGCAAAAGCTTTACTATGCTTTAATAAAGCATAGTTTACAAAACCTGTAATTCCCCAAGGAACACTCCAGCTTTCCAAACATTTACCATGCAAATTCTTCTCATCTCGTATTCTGGCTGACACCAACAGAAATTTGTTATGCCTGACAACAATTGCTTACCAAGACTTATCATCCTATAAAAAAGAAATTAACAGAAACAGAGAATCACAAAGCAGTCAACCTTGCAGTGAGACTCAGGAGATTTCCTAATACAACTAAGAACTAGGGTAAGCTGCTCAGGTCAATGTCTAGTCAGGCAATGACCATTTTCTTCAAGAAAAGAGCCTCCAAAACCTCTCTGGGTCACTTGTTCTAGGTGTTTGACCAACCTCACAGTAAAATAATTATGTTTAAAGAAAATTTTCTTTATTTCAATTTATAAGCATACACATTGATAAGATTTCCCCTGAGGCTTTCGCTTCTCCAGGCTGAAGAATACCAGCTTTCTCAGTCTCACCTCCTAAGAGAGTCACGCCCATCCCTCATTAAACTTCACAGTCATTTCCTGGACTTGCTGAATTATATCCAGATCTCCCTCATACTGGGGAGCCCAGAACTGGACAAAGCACTCCCTATGTGTCACATCCCCCAGAGTAGAGGGGAAGGACCATCCCCTTGAGCTGCCAATGATGCTTTTCCTAATACAACCCAGGAAATATGGCATTGGTGTCCTTTGCCTCAAGGGCACATTGCTGCTCATAATGAGCTTGGTGCCCACCACTACCTCCAGAGCAGTTTCTGCAAAGTTGCTTTCCATCCAATCAGTACTGATACACACAACTATTCCTCCCCAAGGGCAGAACCTCACAGGATTCCTGTCAGTCCATTTTTTCAGCCTTTTATCTAATCCACACTTCATCAGTTTGTCAAGCAGGATATTATGCAAACCTGTGTCAAAAGTTGTACTGAAATAAAGATAAAGACATCCATTGCTCTTCCCTTAGCCACCAGGCTAGTCCTCTTAGCAGGTTTGTCATGCATGATTTCACCTTCATAAACCCATGCTGACTACTCCTAATCACCTTCTTATCCTTTATGCGATTTGAAACAGTTTCCAGGATTATTTGTTCTACTGCTTCCCTGGAGACTGACAGAAGGCAAATCAGCTGTAATTCCCCAAATCTGCCTCCTTGCACTTCTTGAAGATAGTGTGGCAATTGCAGGAATCTCCCTCAGTTGCCATGACCTTTCAAAGACAACCAAGAGTGACTTCACACAGGCATTAATCAGCTCATTCAGTACTTGACAGTATATCCTACCAACTGCTGTGGACTTTTGCATACCATGTTAAAGTGTTCCATATTGTGATCCTCATCCAGTAAGTCTTCATTGCTCCTGACTCTACCACTGATCTCAGTGGCCTGGGATTGCTGAAGGCGAGTTTTAACAGTAAAGGCTGTGATGAAGAAGGCAGTGAATACTTGAGTCATTTCCCTACCCTTTATCAAATATTCTCCTGACCCACACAGCAGGGGATCCAATTTTTTTTCTCTTACCTGTTTAGAAGCCCTTTTTATTGCTCACTTGTCAGATTCCAGGTGGGCTATGGTTTTCCCAATGCTATCCTTGAATGGTCAGTCTCTACATGCTTCCTGGGTCACCTTTCCCTGCTTCCAGTTCTTCTACATTTTTATACAGAAGTGGTCAAGTCATGAAGAGACTCACACTCAATGCTTCCTCCATTTCAATGCCCGATCATAAACAGCATGCAGTTCCAAATGACTCAATTCAATTTTCAGGGGACTTCTGGGGGTATACCCCAGCAAGCTTTCTACAAACCTGAAATCCTGACTCCTAATTAAGGACTCTTACATGAGCAGCAATACGAGTCCTAAATGAAGACTAAAAGGAAAACTTTGCTGAAGCACTTTGTACTTAAAGATGACCTTCACTGAACATGTTTTAAAGGTACTTCCCAAACAACGTCTCATCTTTTCCTCCTCTCCATTTCCAGCAGGTGATGAGACGGAAGTCCTGCAGTGCTAGAACCTATTTCAAGTTCCAAGTATGGGGCTAAGCAAGAACACCTAACAAACATGCCTTAGTGACCACTTTAAATCTCAGTGTGTTCAATTTCCTATTCCTCTAGATCTTCTTTTATAAAGACATTTCCTCTTCATCACGGCAGCTCATTAGCATTCACTTTGAACATGATTCCATAAGATGTCATGGAATACTACCAGGTCACAGTAATTCACAATAATTCAGGCTCCTAAATCACATATCTAGCACCGATACAAACTTCTTGTTTTATATTGGACAATGAAAGGCCTCCTTGTTTCATTCTTATTCCTCACTGATGAAACAGAGGTTGAGGTATATGCACAATTTGCTCAACAAGGGAACCCATCCAGAGGATTAATTATTTTCTAAGGTATTTTGCAATTCTCCCTAGCAAGGAGTTTACAGAATGCTGCTCTTCTTTTCACTGAAACAAACACTGTTTTCAGGATAATTAATTAAAAAAAAAAACGTATTTCCAGAAGGATGAAAGATATTGCACATTCCAATAATTTATTAATCTGCAGTATTGTGTTAAATCTTGGTTCTTTCCAGCAGTGGTTTCAAGAGCAGTTGGAAGTCAGATAACTGTGTCCAGGGTATTAAGGACTGAAAGTAAAAGGTCTAGGAGAAAGAATTTAAACTCTGTGAAGAGTTGTAGGTATCCAGAAAGAAGAGAACTATTGAAAAAAAATCTGCAGTATTCAATCATTTTATATTAATTATGAGGTAAATATTAATTTCATACATTTGTAAAGGCTTGTTTATCCCTTCCAAAATCTTAACATCTTTAATAAACTGAGGAGGATTAGCAAACAGCATTTTAGCTTCTGAGGTCACGTAGGAAAGAAGGCAAGGCTGAAGAGATAACCAAGGGTGGCCTCTGCAAGGAGATGCTGGAGCTGTCCTGTGCTGGTCACAACTGGTTCCAAAGACCCCCTGCAGGGCACAGCTGAGCCCCTCAGCCAAGAATCACAGAATTAACTAGGCTGGAAAAGACCTTCAGATCATCAAGTCCAGCCTATCACCTAACACCACCTTGTCAAGTAGACCATGGCACCTCAGGGAAAACAGACACAAGAAAGGGCCAAACACTGCCTGGCAGTGACAGATGAGAAGCGTGAGAAACAGCCCTGTGAGCAGCACTGTGGTGAGAGAAGATGGAGATGAGGAGATGCTACAAGCATCAGGACAGAGACTTCTTCACAGCCCCTGGGAATTCATGGTCGATGAGGTGAACTGACTTTGGATGGCTGACAAACACCCACCCAGCCATTCTCCCTCCTCAACAGGACGGGGGAGAAAAAGTAAAATGTAAAATCTTGCTGGTCAAGATAAATAAGTAACCAGGAGAAACAGAGGGAAAAACTGGGACTGGATTTTGCCACAGAGGGGTTTAACTATGGGAAATCCTTTGTGGTTGTAAAGTGGTGAGGGCCAAGTGGTGAGAAGTAAAAGCGGTAAAAGGCCAACTGACAAAACTTTGTCAGTGTTGTGGTCCCATTTTAAGTGTGGGGATTTCCCCCCACACACACAGCACCAACCCTTCAATATAATGACAGTTTAATAATGAAAGCAAAAGCTGCACATGCAAATAAAGCAAATAAGGAATTTGATTACTGCCTCCCATTAGCAGGAAGACATCCAGCTGCTTCTTGGAAAGCAGAGCCTCAGCACATGTAACCATTTGTTGGGAAGACAAACACCATAATGAATGCCTCTACCCACTTCTTCCCCCTTTCCCTGAGCTTTATTGCCAACCCCAATATTGTATAGAAGGAATATCCCTTTGGTACCAGATAAGATCAGCTGTCTCAATTGTCACCTCAGAACCTTCTGCAGACCCCCAGCCTTGCTGGCCTTGGGCAGGGCTTGGAGCAAGTGCTTTTTGCTGGGCAAGTGCTTATCAGCACTTCCAGTCAGAAACACAAAGAAGAGCACCATAGGGGCTGTTGTGAACAAAGTCACCTCCAACCCAGCCAGACCCAATATCATCTCCACCCCTTATTTCATGCTATTTTTATTATGCTCAGGTCCCACATTACACAATACATTTACGTAGTCTCTGACCATCCCATCCCTTTCCTTTGTCATTCCTGATGTCCCTTCATGCCAACACTTACAACACGTTCTCCACGCTTAAACCATACACTTCACACTCATCAATCAGAATTATATATCCTCATTAAGTAATATCCCCTGTCCTTTAACAGAGGCCAAAGCCAATTCTCCACACCACTGCAGCTGGCTAATAAACTCTTTCATTTAGACTTCAATGCATGGAAAGGTCTTCACAAAGAAGAAGCTGTACAAGCTACCTGTTTGAAAGACAGAATATTAGACAAACTGATCTAATACAACTTACTTTCAAGTGTACATGCACGTAACAGTGTAAAATCTGAGGGTGACATTCAGTCCTTCATAGAAAACATCTTTGAAACCACTGGAAATGCTTTCATCTCACAGTATTCTGAGAAATAAGTTTATCTCAGGAAGCAGCACCAAACACTTTCACTTTAGACTTTTTTGTCTGCATCTTCTACAGGATGATGTACCAGTTAGCTTTGTTACTTTTATCTCAGTTTTCCAACTATGCCATTACCATCATTAGATAGCCTTCAGCAAGCACACAGAGCTAAGTTATTAATAGTCACCACTATCCAAGCAGCAAAACCAGATGAGAACAAAAAAATATCCAAACTAAATGCAACCTTTAAGAAGTCTGTTCTCTCATTTTCATCTTCTTCTGCTAAAGAGAGATAAAGAATGTATCATACTAATACCCATCCCTACTTTTATGTTACAGAGACTGACTGCACTCACAGCCATTTAAGCCAATCTTTTCCTTGCTAGGACAGTGCAAGGAAAATAGGATTGGTTTGAAGCCATGCCTATAAGGAAAGGCTCTTACCTGCATTAGCCCAGGGAAGATACCAGGGGCAGCTGACATTCACATAGGTGCCAGGCAGTCCATCTGGCCAGCAGGCGTAATCATCAAATGTTCTGTTGCAGAACTTGCCTTCTGCAGAGAGAGCAAAGGGAGAGTCATGCCTTGCACTAATAGCGCAAGAAGGAAAAGACTGAAGAGCAGAATATAAAAGGAAATACAGACGCATGCATTTAAGCTTTGATGTGGAATTATATGACATTTATTTATCCAAAATAGTTTAATCTCCACACAGGAAACTATTGTTTCAGGGAGGAACTAAGAAACAAATTAGGGGCTTATGCTGAATCAACAGATAAGAAAGTAATGGATTAGTAATAATTGACCTATCTTTTCTTTTTTACACCTTTACCTCTCAGTTTAATTTAAAATCATTTTTGCTATAAACACTAAAGATCATAATTCCTCAGAATGGTTCAAAGTCATGTAGTCAGAAAGTCTACACTAACATATAGGTCCACCAATAAAATATCCACATAAAACCATAACTTTGCATTATAGCTTAACCAACATGAGAATACTTCAGTTTCATTAAACTGTCACTCTTAGAGGGCAGCACTCAACTGCTCAACAGAATAATGCAGCAGAAAGAGATGAATGTGTCCCTGCCATTGTCATCAGCTACTGCTCTCACTCTGAGATAATAATGTGGTTAAGACAAGGAATATTAATAGTTTTGAAATAATTCTTCACAGGTACAACTTTAGACCCATCTTATCTTTCTTCAGTGTGTCACAAAAGCACTGAACAGAGGAGAGGCTGCATGGCATCCAACTGTGCGCATCACTGACAAGTCACCATTGTCCTCTAAACACCACAATGCTGGCACATCACAGGTGCTCTCAGCACATTACAGCAGCTCAAACATTAAGACAAGCCACATTCTCGTTTTCCTTAAGTCACTTTGTTTTTCTTCCAAAGCCATTTCAGCATTTTATAATGCTCAAAATAATTTATACCAACTTTACAATCCACAAACTCCTAGCTCAATGTGAACAGCATGGTCCCAAATTTCCTAGTACCTCGACCCCTAAAAAAGTTTCAGGGCTATTACATTAGCAGCTCTTTGATATGGTACAGCTACTGCTTGCCACTGCATAACACTCTGGACCTAAGGACAAACATCTTTACAACGAAATTGTTCCATAAAACGCTTCCCCCAGCAGAGGGAAGAGTCCCACAGAGAGCAGGCAGGAGCAAATGGGAGAAAGAAGCAATGGACCTGAAAGAAGTATTTTCAAGTTCATAATTACTCCCTTGCTACTGTTATCATGTATTTTAAAAATCAGTACTTCCTATCCCTACCAAACCAACTTACCTGCCACAATGGGGGGTGTCTCATACAAATATTTCTGGCACTGGAGCTGATACTCCTTCCATTTCTGCACAACCTCAGAGAGGGACCCATCTGAACTCTGAAAGAGAAATCATGAGGCTGAGACACTGCAGTGATTAAAACTGTAGGGTTTTTCAGGCACAATGAATAGGTCAGCATGAAAATGACTACAAAAAGCCAGAACAGCATTGCTTTGTGGTACAAGACGATGCTATGTATACAAAAACTGCACAAACTATACCATGTCCTCACTAAAACCCAAAATAAGCTAGCCTTGCTCTCTTGAACATGGCCCAGTTGTGTGATTTATTATCTCATGAAAAGACAGGGACAGCAGTAAGTTCTTTATTAGTAAAAGTTTTCTTTCCAACAACAGTATTTCTGTTTTCCCATAAATAAAAACAAGTTAATTCACTGTATTCAGGAGCTATTGCCCAAGCATTCTTCTAAAATGCAGATGAAAACTTTTCCAGCTTATTTTTTCTTCCCTAAACAACTCTTCCCCACATCCTGCATATTTCTCCTGAAACTGCAGAAAGAATGGGAATCTCTTTTTTGCACATTTTGACACGCTGCAGGTTCCACCATCAGCTACCCCAGGTAGTGAGGGGGCAGGGGCAAAGTATGTGCAAACTTCATCTGAGGACAAAGGAAATTAGCTGTTATTAGGTAGGCAGATAACTCAGGGCCGGCTGCTCACTCAACCCTAGCAGATGTCCTACCTGGCTCACAGAGATCCACTTTACTCACTGCATTTGAGTAGAGATGTTACTCCTTCTCTCCCCTCTTTGTATCTGTATAAACCAAGTTTGAATATCAGGATTAGGAGGCTGTAAGTGAACAACAATGCAGGTAACCCAGCCTTCTTTTTCCAGAGGAAGGCGCATGGATGGCTCAGACATACAGTCAACAGCATGAAGCTAATGGTACAACACACTAAGGCTGCTGAGTGGAAGGAAATCCATTTAATCTCAAATGTCAATCAGTTTATTTAGTGAAGCATGAGAGTAAATAATCCTTGCAGTTTTACTCTCCCAGCTTCAATTGCTAATTTTTTTTTTTCCGCTCATGACTCTAAACCTTTTTCACATGGTTAGAATAAAAACAGGGTGTGGGAGTAGTTGTTTTAGAATGAAGAAGTAAATTTAAAACTCTACTGCGTTTCAGGAATGCCAAACTGAATGCTGTCTAGTACAACCAATATGACTAAAATTTAGACACCAATGCAATCACCTTGGTATAAAAGAACAGAAGTGGGACTGGCATTTCTGACAGACCTCTCAAGTCCTCTTCTTTAATACCCATCCAATTAAAAAACTGTTTGCAAAAAGAAAAACAAACAACCAAGCACCAGATGCATAATGCTTCTGCCTGGATTAACCCACTACACTTAATTACAATATAGACTTGCGCATTTGATGAAAAGTACAGCATTTAGTAAATACTTGTGTTTCAAGAGTAACCTGTATGTTTCAAGTGTACCTATAACTTTACTTGCAGCTAGAGCCTCACAGCCATAATTTTAGAAGAATTTAGTCAGCTTCCCCAGAAGTTACAACAAGCACAAGCCTGTGGATCTTGGAAACTCTGCCCCATTTGCCTGATTTAAATCACCGTATCTACAGCTATAAATGCTGCAAAGTCTGTCTTTTGTAAAGCAAATTGATTCTACTGAATGTACCTATGGAAACACAAGCCTGTAGCATAGTGATGTATGCTCAACAAACCTAAGGGGAAAGAAAACATCACCTAAATTAGGTCTACAGGTGTGCGCAGAGGAACAGATAATCAGTAACTGAAACTAAAATGCCATATACAGGTCCATGTAGGCTGAGTAAGGACAGAATATCAGATTGACTAGAATACAGAGAGGGAAACAGTTTTCAAACTTCAGTTTTTCTCAGGCAGTCTTTACAAAGTGACTTTTAGTTTATATATCTTTTAGAATCAGAGAAAGATTTAAAGGTCTTCATTTTACGAGAGTGGTAAAAGACAAACAAGACTGTTTCACTATCCTCTCATCACCAGGGTAACACTCTAATAAAGGAATTAAAAGGAACATTTTCAGGATGAACTCTTAAATTACAATTCAGGATAGCTTCAGAAGTTATTAAACATCACACATCTTCCCAAGAAGTAACTATTGATCAAGCATGTTGATGACTACATCAAGTTAATCTAAACTCAGCTTTTAAAATCATTACAAGATAAAGGCACATACAGAGTTTCATTCAGAAACAAGACTACCTTTTAAAATATCCTGAAAATATCCTAAAATTGCTTACACTAAGAAAACTAGCTCTTTTGGAGTCAGGAAGGTTTAAAGTAATTTTTTCTAAATCAAGATTTCATCTATTGCCTTCATGAAGGTAGGAACAACTAGCTTTAACTACAGCTTAAAAGCAAGCCTCTAGTCCATCATTTAATGAAAAAGTAAAAACATGCTGTTTATATTGGTTTTCCATAACGTGAGAAGACAACCTTAAGAAGGAGATTAGCAAACTATAAGAGTGAAATAATTAGACATGCCGTTCTTTGGAGATGACTGATTCAGTAGACAGTTTCCTATTATCCATAGTTATTGCAATAAGACAATCAAATATAAATTTTAAGACTACATAATTTGTTCTTTCTATGCAACAGTTCACTGTGGCTCAGCTAAAATACCATGGTTGGTTATCAGAAAAATTTGCTTAAGCTTGATTTTAATATATGTTAATTTCTATTTTTCAGAGCTTATGGCCCACATGAACAAGAATCACAAGTTACACAGTATCACAGATTGACTATGTGAAGAGTTATTTGAATAAGAGATATCTGTATTTTCTCAAGCAGTTATTTAATTCCTTCTGACACAAAGCACTAAATGAACATATGCAAAACTAAGGTTTCTGGGTCAGTACCTAAAATTTGGAGCAAATGGAAGATATATAGCTTTGTTAAACTCGGAACTATGTTTTCACTGCTGAAAGCATGTAGCTGTGAGTTTACTTTGGAGTTTTTTTTCCTGTTATATTCACCTATGGGAGGAAAAACAGCTGTAATTTTGCTGAGGTGAAAATATATCACAGAAGGGTAGTGGAGGAGAAGATGGAGGCACAGCTGACTGGTTAAGGTGGAGAAGTCAAACGGCATGAATGGATGAAAGACATTAAGGAGGTGAGTGATGGTGCAGCCTAAGGAGCATGAAACAAACGCAGAAAAATTAGGACAGGCAAGAGGACAAAGACTGGGAGCCTCTCAGTGCACATACACAATTAAGGGCAATTAATCTCTAGTGAGCACACTCTAAATTAGCACATTTTACAGTCTGAAGACAGAATCCCTTACAAATCCTTAACACCTTCATAGGAAAGCTCCTTTCTATAGCCATCATTTGTCTTCATAGGCCCAACTGTAAAAGGAAGCATTTTATTCACTTTTTAGTATCTTTGCAACTATTCCTGCTGAAACAAAAAACAGCATTCACACAGATCAAAGGTGATAAATGCCACAAAAGCAATATTCTAATACAGTGAAACCTGAGAACACAGGGTATAAGCCTCCAGGCAAAATGCACCATGAAATGCCATTAAACTGGAAAGGTGAGTTCTCAGAGCTTCAGAGGCAACTGGTGACTCCTGGGATTATATTCTTCTCCCTTCTCCCACCACCACATATAAGGTCTCACATGCAATAAAATGAGAAATTACTCCTTATGTTTGTATTTCTTTTGTCTTTGCTTGACTTATTAAAAACATGAGAAAGTTGTAACATATTTCAGGATAACAAGCAAGACTTTGCCTTGCCACTAAAAGCCAACATGCAATGTTACGACCACCAGGACCTCCAAATTGCCAATTTTAATCTTCAAAAGCAAAAGATAAACAACCTGGCATTGAACAAGTTAGGCACAGCCTTGGTATTCTTCCCTTGGATAGTAATGCTCTCCTATCTACCTCTTGAGAGGCAGATTCCAATTATATTTACTGCCTTTTAGCTCAGAAGCACTAGTAAGTTACTTTTAAACTTCACTGCCCTTTTTGAAAAGCTCAATGCAAGATATTATTTCAAGGCTATTCTGCTCAGGATCAGCACAGCCACTCAGCCCAAGACAGGTAAAGATTACAGCAGCCTTATGCTTGTTCTGACCTGTACCATTCTTTCTGGTATAATACAGATATTACTAAATCATCAGTTATGTAACACATGATAGGTCTGCATCAATAACCAGTGCAGAGCAGAGTGGGACAACCCCTTCCCTTGCCTGGCTGGCAATGCTGTGCCTGATGCACTCCAGGACATGCTTGGCCCTCCTGGCTGCCAGGGCACTGCTCACTCATGTTCAACTTGCCGTTGACCAGGACCCCCAGATCCCTTTCCATGGCTCTGCTCTCCAGCATCTCCTTCCCCAGTCTGTCCATAGATCCAGGGTTGCCCCATTCCAGATGCATAATCTGGCACTTTCCCTTGTTGAACTTCATACAGTTGGTGATTGCCCAGCCCTCTGATTTGTTGAGGTCTCTGCAGGGCCTCTCTGACTTCAAGGGAGTCAACAGCTCTTCCCAATTTTCTATCATCTCTGGACTTGCATAGTATCCCTTCCAGTCCTGTATCCAAGGTGTTTATGAAGATGCTGAAGAGCACAGGGACAAGAAATATGGCCCTGTGGAACCACTCTAGTGCCAGGTCCCCAGTCTGATGCCTGTTCCCTGTAACCCTTTGTGCCCAACAAGTGAGCCAGTTGCTCACCCACTGCATGATGTGTTTATCCAGCTGTGTGCTAGACATTTTGTCCAGAAAGATCTGAGACAGCTTCACTGAAATCCAAAAGGATTATACCAACTGGCCTCCCTTGATCAACTAGATGGGTTACCTTGTCATAAAAGGAACCCTGATTTACTGGTGTGCCCTCACCTTGAATATTGTGTGCAGTTTAGGTCACCATGATATAAGAAAGAAACTATTAGAGAGCATCCTCATGAGGGGAAGCAGAGTGGCAGGCACTGATCTCTTCTCTGTGGTGACCAGTGACAGGACCTGAGGGAATGGCCTGAGGTTGTGTCAGGGGAGGTTTACATTGGCTATCAGGAGAAGGCTCTTCACCCAGAGGGTGGTTGGGCACTGGAACAAGCTCATCAGGGAAGCGGTCACAGCACCAGCTTGAGAGAATTCAAGAAGCTTTTGGACAATGCTCTTGGGCATGTGGTGTGATTCTTGGGGCTGTCCTATACAGGGCAGGAGCTGGACTCGATGATCATTGTGAGTCCCTTCCAACCCAGCATATTCTGTGACTCTATGAATAAAAGCAAACACAGTGGCCACCTAACATGTTTATTTAATTCGTAGCATGGACATAAGCTTGAATTTACAGTTTTGTCCCCACCTCACAACCTAAATGGAGCAGAACACAAACATTTGCTGGGATCCAATATCATTTTACATTTATTGGGATGTCAAAGAAACAGTGATTTCCAGGTTTCAAATTTAAATGAATTCATCTGTTTGGGGCTTAAGTACAGTCACCCTCCTGAAAGAGCTTTTCCATCAAACAAGATGCTTCAGCTTGCCACAACAGCGCTGTGGGAGCAGAAACCTAAAAACAGAGGCTGTAGCACAGCACAACACTGCAACAGCACTAGCTGTTCACAGAACAAATTTATCACCCCATGAAATTTGTCATCGCATTGCTCCAATGCTAACTTGAAGTAAATATGAAAGCATATGTCTGGAAGGACGCTATTACTATCTCCCCAAGACCATCAGTCAAGATCCAAGTTCTGTAGAGTTGCTACAAACTTGTCTGAAAGTCCTACAAACATTGCTGCTCCAACCACTTGTTTGTAAGAACAGATTTTTCCTTAACTGTTGCACAAAAAAAAATATAAAAAAAATTCCAAACTCAACAGTAAAACAATCCTGTTGAGGATCAGTCCTTCAAGTACAACGCTTCTCAAAGACCAAAGACATTCTGGAAGTGTGTCAGTGTGGGAGAAAGCTTTATTGTTCAACCCTCACTCTCCCAAAGGGATGATATCCAACCCAATTATATAACTACTTAGTTTGACTTCTGTGTAATAAGTTAATCTAAATCCATTGTGGGCAACACATCTCACAGTCCAGCTACTCTCCTTTAAGTACTGAAGCTATGCCAATGGAGGAAAAAGGTACATCAAAAAATACAGCGCTGTCTCTACTATAGACAGTTCAAAAGAAGTATCATTAAAGATACCCTTTTCCAGTGATCATAAATTAGATCATACACTAGGATTGCCATTCCCTAGATTTCTGTATTTTTCACATTCTCTTCCCACATTATGTTGCCCAGAATTGAGTTTAACGTAGTTATTTGACATTATGCAACACTAAGTGACCCTCTGAGATAAAGTCATTACTCTTGGTCCCCTCTGTAGGGCTGCTTGACTGATCAAATGATATAATATTAATTATGCTTCCCAACTCATGTTTTACAAGATACTTCATCAGCAGATGGATCACTTTGTACAAATTCCTCACCCTTCAGAAAAAACAAACAGGATCAAAACTACTTATCTTTCAGAGGGAAGCCAGCTTCTAGGAGCTTTTCCTGTAAATGCTTCTGTTCCTTAGTTACTAATGAACCAATTATTTCAGTAGCTCAAGAGCACCAGAAAAAGAAACCTTTCAGCATCCTCCCTACTAGTGAAAAGCAACAAATGAGCTCCCTCAAAAGGACCTACTGAATTCAGGGAGAAACTCCCTGGTGACACCTGCCAGCTGTTCTTGCTCTTAGGCTGCAGCAGCTTAGCACTTACAAGTCCTTCAAGAAAAACAAAAAGCCTCAGGACATTGATAAAGGCAAATCTTGAGAACAATGTTTCACCATCTGTTTAAGCATGGAAACCCCTCTGTTCTGTCACTGACTTCAAGTTTCACGACATGAAGCTTTTGAACGCAAAGCTGCAAGAGGAAGCTCTCAGACACTTACATGTGATCAATGCACAGAAAAGACACTCCTGTGCCTGCCTCTTCCAAGCTGCTCAGCTCAGATTTTTCTTTTGGTAGTATTTGTTGCTGTTGCTCTTTTTGTTTTAAAGCAGAGGCTGAATCTCATCATTCCTCTCTCACTCAGATAAAAATAACCACTGCACCACATGTTCCCTCATCCTGGCATGCCTGCCCTCATGCCCATTTCTTTTGCACACCTGCACAGCTTCCAAAGGAAGGTTTGGCTGGGCTCAATCCCACAGCAGCCTATATTAGCACCTGTAAGAGTACTTACCACCACCCCACTCCCCTCTTCCCCCAGCCCCCCATTCTTAAAACCTGTTCTTACTAGATTAAGGAAAAAGAATAAGCATACACATCTCCTAAAGGTCTGGAAATGCAGAATGCTTCTGCACAGAATCTCAGATAAGGCGTTTTAAAGAACAAAACCAAAACTGATTTGAGGCACATTCCTGTTTCTCAGTACTTGTGCGCAGCAAGCTCCCAGTTCAGCTGACTTACTGTTTCACAAATCATTCCAAATACATGAACTGCCTGAGCAGGCAGAAGAGTTCAGCCCTAACCACAAGGGCTTCCATTCCAGGACCAAACACTCCAGGTCTGTCCTGGGATCTTTCATTTGTGCTTTGAAAAGAACCAGTTTTCCCAACCCTGAAATGTTTGTTTTGACAAGGTACATCTCAGTGCGAATAATATCTCTTGGCCCCTATAATTTTCTGGATCAAGACAAAGTATTTGGCATTCAGAGACACAGATGTCAAAGCAAACTTTTTAAAGACCTAAATCAACTTGCATAGTATACAGTTTCAAAATAAAGGGAATAAGGTAAAGGCTAATATTTCAGCATGCTAGAAAAATTAGCACCATCTTCTAGAGATAGAAATAAAAATCAAACTCCTGTAGGTCAAGTAAGATAGTCTGAAAACGTGGAGCAAACCTGTGTCTGTAGGATTCGAGTTTCTAATGTTTCTGTCTCCAGTGATGGCCAGACCTGGGACAAAAACAGTTACCCGCAGAGTTTCTGTTGCATGAAGAACTTTCCCAGCCTGGAAAGATTTTTGTCTTTGATGACTGTAGGACCCATGTATCCATATGCTCACTGTTAAAGCAGATACACATTTAGATTGGCATCAGAAAATGTTAGGTTCATTACAACGTCTTTCATCCACTCTGGTAAGTGATCCTGTCAAGGATGTATTACATGAGCCACTCAAAAATGCCAGAAAAAACTACTGAGCAACTATGCAGAGGGACAGAAGAAAAAGGGAAAATTAAAAAACAATTAAAACTCATAAATTCTTGGAGAGAAGAAAACAATCCAACAATTTTAGTGGGAGACAGCATACAGCATTAATGAAAATTATCATACAAGGAGACTTCTCTGTGCATTGCAAATCTAGACATATGCTTTCTGAAATGCACTTTAGCAGAGGACTTTCATTGATGCAATCATACAACAGAGCAAGCAAAACAGAGTAGTTTAAAATGCATTTTTAGACAGATACACAAGATATAGCTCTAGAAACATTATGGAATGAACAAAGGCAACATTGAAGAACACTGAAGGAGCAGCAGAAGCTACAAAGCTGAAGATATCACTTAATATCTACCCTCACAGTTTTAGAAACAAAATTCAGCCTAGGTTATTGTAAGAGCAACTCATCATTTCATTAAAAATTGTGTAGTGACACAGAATCAGAGAATGGCTTGGGTTGAAAGACATTTAAAGATCATCTAGTTCTAACAGCGCTGCTGTGGTCAGGGTCATCTTTCACATAGATTGGGTTGCTCAGAGCTCAATCTAACCTGGCTTTGAACACTTCCAGGCATGGGACATGCACAACTTCTTTGAGTAACGTGTTCCAGTAGCTCGCCATACTAATTCTTATATGAAGTAATTTCTTCTATCTAAAGTAATTCTACCCTCCTTTAGTTTAAAACCATTACCCCTTGTCCTATGACACTACAAGCCCTGGTAAAGTCTCTTTTACTTTTCTTCTAAGCCCCACTTAAGTACTGAAAGGCCACAATAAGGTCTCCACAGAGCCTTCTCTCCTCCCAGCTGAACTACCTGAGCACTCTCAGCCTTTCTTTGTAGAAGTCTCAGATCACTTCCACAGCCCTCTTCCAGACCCAGTCTAACACATCTATTTCTTGCTTCTATCGGGGACCCCAGAGCTGGATGCAGAATTCCAGGTGGGATTTCACAACAGAGCAGGGGGCAAAACCCCTTCCCTCACCCTGCTGGTCACCCTGTTTTGAACGCAGCCCAGGATACAGTCAGCTTTCTGGGCTGTGAGTGCACACTGCCAGGTCATGTCCAACCTCTCATACAGCAGCACACTCAAGTCCTTATCCACAAGGCTGCTTCCAATCCATTCTCCACCAAGCCCATACCGATACTGATGATTCCCCTGATCCAGGTGCAGGACTTTGCATGTGATCCTGTTGAACCCACTTCTTGTTAGCCCACTTCTCAAGCCGGTCTGGGTCCCTTTGCATGGCACCCCTTGCCTCCAGTGAACCAACTGTACCACTCTGCTTAGTGTCACCTGCAAACTTACCAAGGGTGCACTCAACCCCACTACATCTATTAATCAAGAAATTTAAGAGTACTGTTCCCAGTACAGATTGCTGAAGAACATCACAATCATGTACTATCAAGTGAAATAGAGGGAAAATGAATATATAGGGCTGAAAAAACCAAGGAGGGTGGAATTCAGATATCTGATCATACGTGCCTATAGTTCCCCTCAACACAGATTCATCCCTTATTTTGTCTCCTCCCGTACCTACAGAGAGGTATGGGATTCCCCTACATTGTACACCATATCCATTAGTCCCATACAGGGTCTTGAACACTGTATAAGTTTTAAGCAGCTCTAGATGCCTACATTTGGGCAACTGACTCATCTCTAAGCTGCTCAAGCAAAACAAAGTAAAGAGCATCTGTCAAAGCTGGACTTCTGGCTCCTCTTGCTGAGCTTTAAAATGCAATTAGTTAAGCTGGTTCTTTAGGACATACTGAACCAAGTGCATTTAAAAGGATCTTCATCTTATGTTTGTAACTGATTGGTTTCTCTGTACCAGCCAGCAATTGTCCAGTCCCAGAGCTGGACGAGAAGAGGGACAGACTAAATAGCCAGTTCCACAGAGCCATGGAATTGCAACATTTGAGGTCTCAAGTTGGGGAAAAAAAAGGTAGCAAAAAAAACCAAAAAAAACCAACCAAACAAAAAAAAAACCCAAAAAACCCACCCAAAACAACCAAAACCAAACAAACAAAAAACCACAACAACAACCCAAAAAACCCCCAAACAACAGAACAACAGAAAAAAAAAACCACAAAAAAGAAAATAATAAAAAAAATCCAAACATCATCTTCTTCACAACCTCAGGGACTGAACAAACATCACTTCATTGTAAACAACCTGTATATTTTCACAAGGCAGGAAAAACTAAATCTTTTCACTTTCCATACCAAAGCATCCCTAGAGAGTTACACTCCCCAACTTTTCAAATGAATATTTAACAGTCACTCTTCTTAAGGAGCAGTGGTACAAAGTGTAGCTATTTTTCCCAAGATAACAAATCCTGTAGCTATGTAAGCCTGGTCACCAGTTTGTCAGCCCATCACTGCTATCCCTGCAATAAGCTCAACAAGAAAAAAAAAACCAAACAAAAAACAAAACAAAAAAAACCCCAAATAAATCAGACACTTTAACTTTCACAAACCTTTTTCTCATTGAAAGCATTCCCATTTACACTTTTTTATTTGTAAACAAATGTAATTTCCCAGTTAAAAAAATTATTTAACAGAACAACAACTACCACAAAGCTATTTAAAAAACAACACCACACACACACCCAAAAGCTTCAGTATACAATTTCATGGCTTCTGCATCTACTATCATTTAGAGATTGCTAGAGTAGAATGCAATCAAATCTGTATTGCTTTTACTGGTCCTAGTTGAGGGCAGTAGTTTATTTTGGTTTTAACAAATGAAAATTAACTCCCTCAGCAGCTCATTGTCACAGTGGCTCAAGGTTCACTGTCCCATTATCTGCCGTATGCCTTGTCCCTGCCAAAACAGTTATATGTAGCACCTTCACAAATTGCCAGTGCTTTCATCAACAGTTATGACACATTTGAGAGCAGAGCATACAGGAGAAATTCCACCAGCAAAGTTCATTCTCTAGACGTCATCTGTTTGCCTTCCAAATCCTAAAACGTAAAAGTACTTGACAAATGTATCCAGAAAAGATTTAATTCCCAGTTTTCCTGCAATCCCTCTGAGCCAGGGAAGCTGACTACAGAAGTACAGACAAGTCAAGATGAATCACAGACTTTCCTTACTCTAGGACTGCAAAGCAACTGAGGAACCATCCTATTGCTACAAGAATCAGAACAAGTTTTTCCTCAAATCTGCTGCATTAACCTTGCATACCAAATATTCAAATAATAATAATACTCAGTCCCGCTTGTGCAGTCAGTGCCAGGACTTCTGGGTATAGTTGAATCAGTCGCAAAAGATCTATGCATTAGTTCTGCAAGGCAATCCCACATGCTACAATGGTTCTGTCCCCAAATAGTAGCAGAAGAGAAGAATTTGGATGCAAGATCTAACTTCTACTTTTTCAAAGGTGTATCCCTACCCCATCTTCAGGCCACTTCTAGCAGGCTTTGATCTTTATCAGTTGGGATCTCTTTACATAATTTTCTCAATATATGGGAAATCAGTGTATTCTCTTCATTCAGAATCCTCACCAGCCCTGGGGATGGATCTTACTTCACTTCAGTCAGAGACCACAGCCTTCACTCCTGCAGCTCTGCTGTGGCCACAGCCAGTTTGAAAGACAGTCATAACTCTCACAGAAATCAGCCTGCCTCTGCCTCACCCCTTCTTCCCTTCCCTTACTCTCAGAGATACGTGCAGCTAAAGAGAAATGTTTGTGGTTTAAGCTACAGAAGTGAACTGCAATTGTACTGATGTTAAAGATGAGGGGACTTTAATTTCTTCCCACTTTTACTTGGGGACACCTTCAAAATAATGGGGAAAGTGAGCAACAGAGGAAGGCTGCTGTTCAAGGAGCAACCACATTGGTTTTCAGAGAGCAAGAGACTGGATAAACCCCAAGGGAGAAGCAACTTGGTAAGCCAAGCAAAGAAAAACATGCAGAGAACTTCAAGTAAGCTGTCCAGCCTGGACAAATGGAAACACAGAAAAGAGAGCTGCCCCTCCAGCCAAGTTTCCAAATTATTCATTTTGAGGATGGTTAAGTTGTGCACAAAGCATCCCCTCCCCCCCGCTCCAATTTTAAAAGCACTGAAGGAAGCAGTGACCATGCAGTAATAAAACTGAAAATGGATTGGTCACTTAAAGGAATTAAACTCATTCCATGTATAGTGCTCTCACAGCTACGTATTTCCCCATCTGACACGAACCTTAAATCAAGCAGCACCTGTAGGAACAGAATACATTCACAGAGAAGACGCTAGAGAAAAAGCTTAGGAACTTAAACAGCAGAGGCTTGGCATGAAATGTGTTTTCAGAGGAAAAGTTTGCTCTCTGAGCAAACCCGCTCTGCAAAAGACTTGTTTTCATCTCAGTTCATCCTTAAAATGTACTCTTGAAGCACTGGGTCATCTTATAGCAATAACTCTCAGCACTTAAAGTGGCATAAACCAGCACCACTGTTGGAAGTGGTGGCTTCTCTGTCCCCAGAGAAAGGTGGTGATTTTCCCCCCCAACACCTCAAACTGCCTTACTCTCAGAGGTAAAATTAAACAGGAAAAATATTTGACAGGATAAGAGTTGCTGTAAAGCAGAGACAAACACAGCACAGCTGGGAGTGAGATATAAGAATAATCTTAATTATCCACCATCTTAGAAGTAAGTAAAATCCCGTATAGCATATAAGGTAAACTACCTGTAGAAAAACGTTAAGCTAGGAGTCAAATGCATTACCCAAAGAAACAAAGACTTAAATATTACAGCAATTGGGAGAAATGGAGAAATAACCCTTAAATTTCCCTCATCTACACTCCCTACCATACAGCTCAATTTTTCCACCTTTTGCAACCATGGTGACCTTGAGGCCAAAGGACTCATGGTGATAAACTCATCAATTTTCCACATAGCACCTTCTAGAGCCTCACACCAACTGCTGCACTCATCTCACACCTGCCAGCTTGACCAGAAAATACCATTCAGAAACAGATTTAATCTTGACTCAAAGACTCAAACGACCAAGAACCCACTGCACTCTTAGGCAAGCTGCTACTGTGGTTGATCACCCTCAGTATTGAATTCTTCACTTATTTCTGGTCTGAGTTAAATTAACCATGCAAATGACTTTGCTTAAAAGCAACTACCTGGCAAAACATGAAGTATATCACAATAGTTTTAATTAATGAGATGGGGCTCATAAAATTAAATTGTATCTGCATCAGTTTTCCCAAGATAACAGGTTGGTTAGTATTTTTGATGTGAAAAGACTGAAAAATTATCTAACAACACTGTTCGAGGAATATCAGGTTAAACAGTTAAGAGTTACTAGCAAAAGCAAACAAATTGAATTTTTCATAGATTGCTACCATTAGGTACCATGCTAACACTGTTGCGGAGCCCTGCAAAGGAGAGTCCAGGCTCCTCTACCCCACTGCCATTAACTTTCTGATAAAGGAGCCAGTTGTTCTTTAGCAACAGATGATGCAGACTTGTCTGATAGTTTAATCTCCATTAGCATTTTTGAAACTGTTGGCTTGTACTTGTTGCCATCAGCTTCCTTACCATTTCATTATACATAATTGCTGGAGTTATTTTAACCACTGCTTCCTTTTCTTATAAGGATGCTTTATGTTCTGAGACAACAACCGCAGAGCTGGAAGTATTGCAGACACTACCAGCATTACTATCACCTCAAAGTTAAAAGTATTTGTTCTTTTTATATGATAAATTTTTCCTTTCACGTAACTTTTTCAGCTTTGCAGCTGCAGATGGTAGCTTACTTTTTCCTACTTTTCCACTTACAAGGAATGAATTGGGTAAACAAGTCAAAATCTGTAGATGGCAGTGCTGCAGTATCAGGGCTGTAGATCACATCTGCTTCTACAGATTGGTAAAAGCTTTCACGCCTGAACACCTTGTCCAAAAAATAAGTCTTTTCCTCACAGCTACCACAGTATCACACTGTTATACTACAGACAGCAGTTCCTTTTCCACCTCAAGCATATTTTTTGCTTCAGCATTATAGATTATGAGGGCAGAAAGTTCACTGAAGCACTTAGATTTAAAATAGGCAAATAAGCCACTGTATGTGAAATTTCCGCTCAAACGTCACCACGTAAGTATGAGTAAAACATACTTATCAACCTTGTAGAATTAAAAGTATTGTGGAAAAGAAAGGAAAGGTCAGCTCCAAAAACAGGCTGAAAATGGCAGAAACATGAAAAACCTTGTGTTCTAACAACCTGCAGGAACAGCTGCTGTACAGGTCACCAAAATGCATCCTCCTTCCTTTATGGCAACCAAGATTTATTCAGATTCAGTGAATAAGTCATTGTGCTTGCAAACCTCCTGCAACATCCCTTATGCTACAGTCTCCAATTATTAAAATGAGCAAGTCAGAAAATTATTAAGTTAAATCCTTCACAATTCCTGTCTCCAAAGTGATGGATCATTCAGCTATATAAAGTATTTAAAAGGAGGGCAAAAAAGTGGAGAAAAGGACGTTTTTATTAGCTTTTCAAAACCCAAAGAAACACAAATGCTCATCACTACAATTTAGTGAGGCTTCAGCTGAGCCCAGAATCTCTGCAGGGTAATCACTATATAAACAAGTGTTTGGGGTAGGGGGGAACTTCCTAAAAATCTCCATCTTAACTGGAGTTGTTCAGAAGTATCCGTTTCATGGAATTCAAGGGAGGAAACAACACAGCCAAAAAAGGCAGTAACTCACTACATGGAGGACAGGAAGAGAACACTGGCCAGAGCCGGGACATGCTCCCCGGAGGGAGCTATCTGATGAGCAACTTGGGCAAGCAGACAAACACACAGCAGACAGGCCAGCTTGTCTGCTTTGTTTCTACCAGAACTTTTAATGGAAAGGACACTAACCCACAGAACATTTCTCTTGTCAGATTACTTGGACCAGAAATGGTCAAAAACTTAAGAAGGCGCCAGGGTGGAGGAGAAGACAGATGAGAGGGGAAAGAAGGCTAAAAAGAAAATGATTTAGTCAAGACCAAGTAGGCTGACACTTTCCATCCCCAACTGTTCAAATAGTTTATTTTCCAGTTTGGATCATAAAACTAAATAAAAGATAAGCACTGCAAAATGAGCACAAAGCATTTAGATCACAATGGCAGTGGAAGTTGAATATTTCCATGTCGGCTGCCTGTCATCCCATACTTGACAGTGTTCCAAGCTTGCTACAAATTTGCTATGAAATTATCTTCTCATTTTCCACTGACATAGTCTGCTGCTCTTGCTGTCTTTCAAGTAATACTTTTCTTCTGTGCTGATCCCAGCTGTCCATTGAGCAGGATACAGATACTTTGGACAATATAATAAATCTGTTTTTTTCCACAATTTGGTTTTGCTCCAAATATTTCCAGCATGACAAAAACAGGAGAAAGAGGGAACAGTAAGAAGGGAGCTATAAATTAAAAACAAACCAAAAAACTCCAGAGGCCTTAAAGCATGGCATCAACATAAATATCACCATCTCAGATGTAATTTGGGGACAAGAGAAAATATTTGGATTTTAGGATTTTTATGCAAGTTTTTCTAGCACACTAACTGGAAATTTAGTATCTCCTTGATCAGTCAAAGAGTCTCTCTCCTTCCCCATACAGTACAGGCATATTAATGAATTACTCAAACATATGAATTTTCTTTAAGGCTTTACTTAACCATTATGCCAAGCAGCTCAGTCATAATGGCAAAGCCACAATTAAAGAGAACTGTAAATCTTTCTGTTGAAGAAAAGACTGCAGAGGATTTTCAAAGACAACAGGGGACAGACACAACACAGCAAAAAAAGCCAAGCTGTGAACTAAGTTGCTGAACCTGAGAACTCTGCATACAAGGGGCAATACAAAAGACAGACATGAAGGAAACTAATTATCGAAAGCTTGAGCAAGTAGAAAGTTAACCTCATGAACTATAAATGATGTTTACATTAGCTTTGTTCTACCCATATTACAGCCTTCAAGCTCCCTCAGCAGTGTGTGTAGCACCGACTGACAGCTTGGTTTGTTATGAAGTGCCTGGCTCTAAAAAGTAGAGTGTTTAATAGTACAAATAGTCTCACTGATGAAGATGTCGACAGTGCAGGGGTAACCCCTCCTCCACCAGCAATCAATTACACAGGAACTGAGAACATTTTCAGACAAACACAGTCCTTCAACCTTGACTCAGTATAAAAACCAATTTGTCCTCTACTGCTTTCTGTAGCTATTACAGATATTTTCAAGGCAACCATCATATTAGTATTCAAATACACTGACTTGGTGAATTAAGTGCACACAGAGGAAAGCACTGCCACTCCTTCCCATTAACAGGTATTTGGAAGGGGTCATCTTACCAAATGGATTACAGCCACACGCACACATTATTAATAGCAAGAGTGACAACAACTTCTGCTTTCTATGCAAAATGCAAGGCAACACTGTAACCCATTTCCCTATTCAAAAATTAATATGAAAACTCACAGGAATGTTACTCACCTGACTCAATCTCCCTAAAATTAAGAGAGCAAGATAATAGAAGTCTGCAACGTTAAATCTTTCCAGGCAAGATAGTAAAAGAAGAAAGGAAACACTTCCCCAAAGCCCAACTCTGAACATTTCTCATCATCAGGTACATGATGTTCCACCAGACTCAGAGAGGGGCCACAAAGACATTTAACACAAATCTTGAGACACCCCTGCTTCTTTTCTCACCTGACTATTCCATTTTATATTTCTGGAAGAAAGCCTTTATCTGAAAGTACAAACATCATGTAAGGTAGAAAGAAAACTCTAACAGAGAACAGCAGCTAATGAATAAGCCAGAAGTCACAGTTTGACAGACTCCTTGTCACCAACAGCCACAGTCTTCGATGGCACCTCTCCCTTGACTGCTCAGACTAACCATGACTACTACAGCAACAAGATGGAGAGATTGCTACCCACCTTCTCCCCTTCCCTCTCCCATGGAAAGAGGTTAGAGTCCTACCCCCAAAGAGCACCCCCACTTCTTTCTGCAGCATGAAGTACATACTTCCCACCCATCCTGACTCAGAAATTAATTGTCTGTTGAAAAACATTTTATTCTGACCAGGTTTTCAAAGAGTTTCCCTACAATATACCATGCACACACCTCAAAACAAACAAAAAAACCCCAACAAACACACCCCAAAACCCCTCTCTATCATCCTTCTAGGAGAAGGAAGAACAACCTGGAAGATCACAGTAAAGGTCCAAAGAAGAGACTTCTGTCCACATTCAAAAAGTCTGTGACACCCTTTTGCGAAAACCAAGTAAAAGTAGCCAAAGCTGCACTGACTCAAGGTTTCTTTTACAGAAAATTAACAGTCTACCACTGTAACAGCTTCCTCTAGAATTAATATGTAGGGGAAGAGATTAATCCATGTAATCATTTGCCCATTTCCTTACTCAATGTTTAATTGCTGGTGTGATCATGTAATGGTCTATTTGAGCTCAAACCAAGTGATTATAAGTCTGTTGTGCAGAGACTTATTAGACCTTTTCACCTCAAAAAAGCTTTGATTGGTGAAATACCACAGTAAATTCAGTGTATAGTTAATTAAGAAGGATGAACAGTGGCAGAATGCAAAAGAAAGCAGGAGCAAGGAGCAAGACAAAAGCTTCATTCAACCGTCAGAGGATGTCCCACCACTTATTTACCATAAGCAAGTACAAAAACACATCAGGAAATGCAGCCTCTGGCAGCTCAATGACCCACTGGCATTGGTGCCACCTTGCCACATAAGTGGCCCTGCTTGAGCAAGGAGGTTGAACCAGATTACCTCCAGAGGTTCCTTCCAACATCAGCCCTTCCGTGGTTCCAATGTCATTTAGATATCAGAACAAGTAAGATATCAAGAAATGCAGTTTCCAACTCCAGCTTTGCTTCCTGCAATTTGAAACCATCTCTAGTACTGCAAGGCCATTAAGTTAAGAGGTCAAACAATTAAACTAACATTCCTTTATTATTACATCTTATTAGTAATAAAATCAGTTTTATTCTACAAAGCTTTAATAGCCTCATTCATTACCACCAGGTGTCTTAATCCCCAAAGAGCAATGAACAAATACAGAACATACTGAACAGTCATAAAATAATTATTCTACAGTTATCTTCTTGTACAAGTTTCTCCTTTAACTATAGGTAAAAGATAAAATCGCTGCCCCTTGGAAGCCCATAGGGAGTAAAGCTGAGTGCAACTGAGTGCAGGTTTTCCAAGTTTCCTGTGTCAACTTTTACCCAATTCAACTAATAAACAGGATTGCCAAGATCTAAGATCAAGGCACATCTATCACAACACTAAATGTGTTGGAACTTACCTGAAATACTATTTGAACAGGATGTTTCTGACCACCTTTATATCTGAAAGTCATCCATGCCATCTGTGATGCTCTGTATTTCATTTAGAGAGGTCACACATATTAAGGATTTAGGGCTTTTTGAAAGAAGTCCACTACAAACACATCTTAATTTATTTGATGTGCGATTTATAACTACACAGTGTCACTGTAAACAGCACATAATAGCATCCTGTCTTGTCTTTTTCTTCCCCGGAGTGTACTCTGCCTGCAGTGCCACCAAGCTCAAAAGGAACGGGATCTTTTTGTTATTCTTAGAGTGATGCATTTCAAATGGTACTTGATGAATTTGTCTTCATTAAGAAACGGTAATGAAAAGGGCAGTATATCAGAGGGCATCACAGCATCTGACAACAGCAATGATCAATTGCTATTTCAAATAACTTAGACCAAATACTACACCTTTTATTTTCCCATCCCAAAGAATAAAAAACTAAAAGCTTAATTCACTCTGCATAACAAGCTTTGTACAGCAGAACATTTTTATTTGGGAGAAATAGGACTGAAGGAGGAAGATGGAGATTTACCTAACTGATTATCACTGACCTAGTGATACACAGCTATATATTTTATTTGCAACCCATCCAGAGCTGTACCAATATCCTTTTGGAGGTAATTTAGGTAGAAGTCTAAGTACTTTACAGGGTCTGGCTCCTTCCACAACAGCAAGAGCACCTGTGGTGATATTGGGGTATAGGAGACAGCCTTTTACCCACCTAGATATTGGTGTTCCCCTCACACTTCATGCTTCCCACTCAATTTCACATACTAAAGCAGAGTGAAAAATTCAAGCCGTGATGCTTATGTTCTTTCTCACTCTCTCTGAAATGCACAAAATGTGGATTTCTATGTACAGACCTCTTCAGCACAATGATCAGTCTGTAGAGAAGTCACAACCAGCTATAAATGCAACATGTTTCTGGACTCAGCAAACATGGCAGGTAGTACTTTGGTCTGCCACCCTATTCCAGCTCTCAAGGTGCTCACTCTGAGCTTAAACAACACAAAGATCACATTGAGGAGAATAAATTAATAGTTTCATAAAGTAGTAATTGAATAGAAGAACATTCTTGTCCTCAAGTCAAAGAAGGCACTGAGAGAGTGGCAGGACATGTGCACACGTGGGACAAGACAAGAACAGAAGAGGCGAATGCAGACAAGTTCAATGGACAGACAAGCACAAGACAAAAACACGGCAATTGAAAAAGCCAGCATAAAACAATTGAGGAAAGAGATGGTGAGAAGGAGAATTAACAATGAAATGCAATCAATTGCAAGAAAAATAGCAGTCAATACCAGACTGTACCAAGAGAGCAATCTATTAACAGTCAATTATGGTGAAATAGCAGTAAGATGTAGTCAGCAAAATGACCAGCTGAAGAAACTATTCTTTTTCACATATCTAAATGACAATTTCCTCTACACAGTTACCATATTTTTGATTGTTCATTCAATTAAATTAAGCCCCTGCCTTCTCTATACAATAACTGCAGTATTTATGAGACTATTAAGAAGTCTTATTTGAACTTGGGCAGGGGCTGCTCACAAAGTTTCATGTAAACATTTGAGAAAGAGCTGTTTATGTTATCACTGCCACACATAGCAATCTGTATCAAATCATTCATGTACATGAGAGGCGGTGGCAATTGTTCGGTTCTTTAAGAAGAAAGGACAATAAAGATTGAGGGGAGGACAACTGGTAGAAATCCACTCATGTTCTCCTCCACAAAGATATGCCACACTGTATCCCTGGAACACTGTCTGTAAGACTTACTGAAGTCCCAATAAAACTGCAGGGAGTCTCCTTTTGCATGGATCCGTATCCCTGGCAGGAAGAGTAAAGTCATCCACTTTCCTCCAGCAGTGGAAGAGGTGGGCTTTTCATGTTTGTGCTTATAAACCACAGATTACGATGCTGCTGCAACGTATTCTGGAGATTCTCCTCGTGCCTGTGAAGACTGACATGTATTTCCTAAGCTCCTCCACATTCACATCCAGGGATCACTGGAATGTAGCAATCATAGCCCAGTGTGGTTGAAATTCATAAACAACAGTTTCTAACAGCAAACAAAAAGAGCCATCAAAGAACAGTATTCAGCCACCACCACCAAACTTTTTTTACCCATCGCAAGTTCAAATTTGCTACATATGAAACTGTGACACTTGAATAGGTTACCTTCTATTTGGCAAGCTAGAGAACCCTAGATACTGTTTACCCTATTCCTCTTCTAATGGGAAGCATTGCATGCAAGCAATAAACTTGGTCTTTTTTTCAGTAGCTAGGTTAGGTAGACTTATTTAATGAAATGAGTTCCTGCCCAGTGTTTTCATTTGGGCTCACAAGAAAACAACACTGGAGAGCTTAAATAAAAGGCCTCTTATTTACTTGGCTGACAACATTTTTTTTCCTGAAACAGATATATACCTGCTATTGTGTACATTTACTTTTGTTAAGACACAAAGTAATAGAACTGATGTACTGCACTAGGAAACTTGAGCAGGCAGCTTTGGTGGCAGTATGTACACTGGTTTATCACACAATTGCAAAAACTGTTAATGAAAGAAGCCAAACAAAACTTTACAGCTTTGGCTTCCTACAGCATTACAGTATGAAACAATTAGTTTTGAAAAGGACTATTGGAAATAGTTAAAAACTAGTGAAAGCGCTATGATTTCAGAGATAACAGCTCTTCCTGGTGTGCCCTCTCCAGTAACTGGCAGTCAATCAACGCAGCAAATTAGAGCCCTATTTAGTCTGACGGGCTACCAGAAACAGGATATGATACAATACCTTGAAAAATCTGACAGCCAGCAGACAACTGTTTATGTTTTGTATATCAGGTCCAGTTTCACTGAACTTTATCTCAGCTATAGAGTCACTACTTTCTGAGCATGGGAGTTTCAGTTTTGCAAAGCTCCATCACTTCCACTTCACTTCGAGAATACAAGTTCTTCTCACAAAGGACAGCTACATGTGCTTGCACAGCCATAATATCTGTCCTTCCATGCACAGTTGTATCTGTTTACACTTTTCCTCAAATACTTTTGTCCAAATTCTCAACCCGTTTCCTAGTTTGGGGGCAGGGGAGTGTTAGTGGTGTGGTCTGTGTGTGGAATGGTGGTGGTGCAGTAATAGCAACAGAAATAAGGGGAAGGATTTAAGAGCTGTTTCACTAACTAACTTTCCTGGAGCGGACATCTGTGCTTTTAAACAATGCCAAGGGCCAAATCACTGTTCTGTTGTGTGAAATACAGTCCCTTCCTTTGGCCCTTGGAGATCACAGAATCATAGAATGGCTTGGGTTGGAAGAGATTTTAAACATCACTTAGTTCCAATGCCTCTGCCATGGGCAGAGACACCTTCCACTAGACCAGGCTGCTCAGAGCTCCATCCAACTTGACCTTGAACACTGACAGGGATAGGGCATCTACTTCTCTGGGCCTGTTCCAGTGCCTCAACACCCTCACAGTGAAGAATTTCTTTTTATCATCTAAACTAAACCTAATCTCTTTCAGTTTGAAGCCATTCCCCCATGTCCTCTCACTACATGCCCTTGTCCTAGGCTCCTTAAACCTGAAATGCTATGTGCCATCCCTACTCCCCTCAATCAACTTATGTTTGGGATATTACATCAAGTATCTTTTTGGTTTATATAATCAGACTTGGTATGTTAGGCCATGTGGCTTTATAGCTCACACACGGTCACTAGCTTTATAAAGTCTCAATTAGAGCTGTTTCTAAACAAAACAAACAAAAAAATCCCCACATTATTTTATGAATACAAAGATTTTAGTCACTTGGGACAGCAATTTAATCTGTATTGAATTAAACAGTACAATCATCTAATTTAAGTTTTACACCATAATAATAGAGTAATGAACTTAAATAGCCTACAAAATATTAAGTTTTTAATAACCTGGCCATATTCTTGGGAAAGCAGCCCATTACCTAGAAGCCAGCCAAGTATCTTTGAATAATAACTACAGCAAGATGGCTCAGTGTCAGACCTTGTCTACCCTTTCCTCCCCTGCTTTCTATACCTCTGCCAGTACGTGCTGCTGAGACTGATCTGGTGTATTTTGATTTTCAGAGTGCAGGCAACAAAAAAAAACCCAAAAACAAAACAACAAACAGTTCCGTGAAGCTTTTGCGAGCAGAAAATGGAGAACGGGATTAACTCAGAACTGCCAGCCAACTTAAGTATGGACAGATTTTTACTCAGGTGAAGATCCAGCTAATCAAGATGCAGTTCAACCCCCCATCCTTCCTTCTGCAAGGACTCACTAGTTTCCAGGTTCACTTTTCTTTTTGTTGTTCAGCCGAGCTCTATCTGCAGTCATTTTCCCACCCTAATGACTTCTAAAGAACACAAATCTACAGCATAATGGTAGTCAGGAGACATAGTTCCGTTTTCTCAGTGTTAGGGCATGTAACAGAAGACAAGAAATAAAAATAGGCATGGTCCTGAAAGCCTGGGCTGGGGCATGCAAACACTCTGGGGACTTTTGTGCCCTCAAGGGCAGAGGTCAGCCGACTAACAAGACATTCAAAACCACCCCCCTCACACTGCATGTTTTCCTCAAAGCCTATCAGGATTCAAAACTAGCCCTCTCAAAGACAAGCACCTGATCCTATATAGCCATGGTTAAAGAAGCAGATGCTGCATGCAGAACTAGAAAGCAGCTACAGCAGGCTTCAGAAGTGTGAGCAAATAGCAGTAACCAACTAGATGTGCCCCTATCACCCACAACCTAACAAAGTACCACCATTGCTCTGGAGAACAGGCTGGCAACTGTATCTAAATAAGTCTCAGTAACACAGTAGTAACTGAGCGCCAGTAACATACGCATACCCACACATGCAATGCCAATATTTATGTGAGTGCTTTTCTACTCCCATACCAAAGCACTTCAGAAAGAAGAGGTGAGGAGAGCAAAGCATCTACAGCCTTTCTACTGAATTCATCTGTTTCTCCTTCCACCTGGACCACCTGTATTATTCCCATCTAGCCCATGAAACAGAAGCAGGGTACTTGGAAAAACAGGACCCCCAAATAAGAACTGTGGCACAGCTCTTTTCTGGTCTTCACTGACATTTAAACTACTTCAAGATTATCTTATCAAACATTCGAGCAAAAGTACTAGATAGAAAAGCAGGATCTGAAATCCAAACCCAAGAGAGAACTGGAAGGGAGGGAACAGGCAGCCAGCTGTCTGTCAGCTCTCTCAGCAGAAGGGCATCGCTGCTCAAGGCCAAAGAGGGGAAGGACACAATCCTGTCATTAGTAATGAGATTCTGCAATGCAGCCAGGTGTTACCAGCTCTTGGTCATTTTACTACCGTCAATGCTGTAAGGAAGATCTAGACCCAGGAATTACCAACCACCCTGCATTTAAGGTGATGATATGTAAGCAGCACCACCTCAGATTAAAACTCTGGACTAAAATTTTTCTTCCTTCCACATACATTCTCAGCTTCCTCTTCTCCATCTTCCTCACCTGTTTGTGGGGGTGAGGGTAGAGAGGGGGAAAGTCAAAGTAAAACACTAGTCATAGCACCAATAAAATTCTTCTTCCCTCAACTCTGTATCACATCATTCTGCCTTCCTCTCACACCTGTCTTGCATAGATTTTACTATTCACTATTGCCTGTGCAGCACTATATTGTTTCCTTTAAATATTACCTTTAACACTATTCTAAACGGAACCCGATAAAATAAACCAGATAGCTGAAGTCTCATACTTTTGTACACTTATGACTGAGCAGAGTACTTCACACAGTTTCTCAGCATACAATAAGCACAATCATTGCTCTAGAAAAGTTGTCAGATAAGACCCTCTAGTGCCAGAAAATGCTATAGAAGTACTTGTTCTATTGCATGACTAAAGTTATAGTCCTGAAGCCATGGAAGCCCCTTTCTTCTCACCTGCTCCCAGTTCCTCATCCAGCTAAAGGAGGCCCCTTGGCTTGGAAACACACTTCACTTTGATTCTCTACTGCCAGCAGCCCCACCATTCGTTTGCTCTGTGGTCCAAGCTCAAGTAGCTCAGTGATTTACCCTGCTGAATACCAAACACCTCCATTTTTGGAGGCTCCCCAGCCTCTCTCTGGGCCCGTTTCACTGTTTGATCATCTCAACAATGAAGAGTTTTTCCTAACTGGAATTTTCCCTAAGGCAAACTGTGCCTGTTACTCCTTTAAGGGCCTGAAGTAGATAGCAAGTAAAACAAGCCCACCAAGAAAACCCAACATGCTAGACAGCCCTACAGGCTTAGACCCGGTGGGGTATTAAACAGATCCCCTTAACGCTGTACTGCAAAAATCTGTAATCCCAAAATCTTTTAACAACTGGAAAGAAACTGGAAAGTATATTTGGTCCATCATCACATACACTGTCCTTTCCTTGACCTCTGCAGCCCACAGCCTCAGCATTGAGCCTATCCTTACTTTACCTAGAGCAGTAGCCTCCTGCTGCCACCCCAACTCTGTAACCTCCATCCCCTCCCCATCAGTCCCTCTTATCTCTCTGTCCCCAATCCACCAAACCCAGTCAACCTTCTCTGTCCATCACCCCTTCCCTGGTCCTTTCCCTCTTCCCCATCACCTCATACTGCTCTTCACACAGATTATATTTTGCTTTCCCACCCTCACGCTGTGTCACAGCCGACCCTACAATCCCCCGGCAGGATCCCGCTCTGGCTTTCCCACGGCACTACGTTTGTTTGCCATTACAGACACGCGTGTTATTTCCTGTGGGTGCCGGCGGGAGCGTTACCTCGAGGGCAATGCCCTCGCAGTAGCAGCGTCTCCGCTTCTTCCCTTCCCTCCGTTCGCCCTAAGCCCACACCCACCCGCCGAGACCCCCGGCGGGGCCGCACGCCTCATACGCGGGCCCCACGCACAGAAAATTCACCGCACTCCAGCCCCGCCGTCCCCGGCGGCCGCCCCTAGTGCCGCAAGTGTTGGTATGGAAGCCCAAAAAGTGACGGCTTTAAACTTCTGACTTCTCTTCGAGGTGCGCCCGGACCCGCGGCTACGGGAGAAGCGCGGCGGAGCGCAGCCCCCGCGGGGCGCGGGATTGCCTCGGGGCGCCGGGCCGGGGCAGCCCCGCGGGA